>CM055345.1:10550030-10995878 GCA_029228605.1 Salix koriyanagi | reverse complement strand
GTTTTTAAGAAATAAGCTTAAACAAAAGAGCATCAAATTTAAATTAAAAGGCAAAATAATTTTTATAAGATTTATTAATCATATCATTATATTAAATGTATTTAAGAATATTGATATTAAATTTTTTTAAGAAAAAAATCCTAGGTCATTTTTTTTTCTTTCTATATATATTTTTAGGCGATAATATTCAATAAATATTAAAATGTATAATTAGTCTCACATACTTTATAGAATAATCGAAATGGGAAGTGGTTCGTATATTTTTTTAATTATAGATAACCTAGGTAAATTTGTCATTTTTATTTTTATTAGTTGCTTTTGTTCCTCAGTAATATTAGACCTGACTCATTATAAATAAAAATATTATAATTTGTTTTTAAAAATAAACATAATTTTTTTTGCATGCAATAATTATTTATTTGCCGTCTAAAAAGAACCCTTTAATCGAAACGGGAAGTGACTCGTATATTTTTTAATTGTAGATAACCTAGGTAAATTTGTTATATATTTTTTATGAGTTGTAATTTTTTCCCCAGTAATATTAGATATGACACATTGTAAATAAAAATATTGTAATTTTTTTTTAGAAAAAAACCAAAAATTTTTGTGTGCTATAATGACTTATTTGCCGTCTAAAACGAACAGTGTAATTGAAACGGGAAGTGACTCGCATATTTTTTAAATCTAAGTAAATTTGTGAATTTTTTTTTAGTTGTATTTTTTGCCCAGTAATATTAGATCTGAAATATTAAAAACCAAAATATTGTAATTTTTTTAAGAAATAATTTTTTTTTAAAAAGGATAAAATTAAAATTCAAAGCCAATTTTTTTTTAATTTTATCTGATTTATTCATTATATTATTATATTAAATGTATTTAAGAATATTGATATTAATTTTTTTTTTTTAAATCCTAGGTCATGTTTTCTTCTCTCTCTATATATTCCTAGGCGATAATATTCAATAAATATTAGAACATATAATTAGTTTAACATATTTTAATTTGACATAAAAATACAAATATATAATTAATTTGACATACTTTAAATAATATATTTAATTTCAAGAATAAAACTGACGCGATCAAAACATTGAAATGAAATAATCTAAAACAAAACCTGGAATCAAAAGATTTGAAACCGAAATGAAACTGAATTTATAATTAACTTGCATAGAAGGATAAAATTGTAAGAAATCAAACTTTGATACCGAAAATATTAAGGATTTATAATAAATTTGCATGGAAGGATGAAATAGAAACCAATCAAAACTTTGATACCAAAAATATTTAAAATGTCAGCCCAATCCGCAAACTTAAAAGAATGGAGACCGAATTGAAACTTCAATTTATCATCAATTTCAATTGAAGGACGCAATTGAAAGAAACAAAACCTATATAATAGCAATAAGGGCAAGAAAAAAATTTACAACGTTCA
This sequence comes from Salix koriyanagi, assembly GCA_029228605.1. NCBI lineage: Eukaryota > Viridiplantae > Streptophyta > Magnoliopsida > Malpighiales > Salicaceae > Salix > Salix koriyanagi. The sequence continues at coordinate 10,994,443 of CM055345.1, read as the reverse complement.
GGGACTGAAATGAAATTTGACAAAAAACAGCTTTGCTGACGTCAGCTGGCGTAGGCAGGAGAGAGAAATTAGGGGGGGGGGGGGAATTCAAACGACCATTGACACGTCTCCGGACACCATAGTGTCACACGTGCCGCCCCAAGAGGAAGAGAACATAACGCAAAATTATTCTAGATGCCGATTGGGCGTTTTCTGACTCCTTAGTAAGCCGCACGCGCCGTCCGAAGAACCCGTGAGCGCTGAAGCGAACGGCGCGTCCGGCGACGCGCCAACAGTTCTCAGATTAAAAAATAAAATAAAAATTTGGCTAATTACCGTAAAGCCCAGGCATGTGTTTTGTCGTTTTTGAGGGACAAAATGGTTAATGCACTGTTCAATGAAATATTAAAAAATTAAAAAACCGGTCAGATGAACCGGACCGGTCCGGACCGACAATGGTCAATTACCGGGGAGCCCCTGAAACCGGCGGCATTGTTTGTCGTTTTCGGGGGGTAAAATTGATAATTCACTGTTTACAATTAGAAAAAAAAATAATAATAAGGCGGACGAACTCGCGCGACACACCGGATCAAATTGCGTGTGAGCAGTGCACATGAGTCTTGAGCAACATTAATCTACAGTAAATGGCCGATCTGTTTTAGGCAGTAATATATAGTAAATGGCCGATCTGTTTTAGGTTATTAGATAATATAATAAAAGTCTGGCCTTCCAAGAGGGATGCTCTTTACGATTCGACAACAAATCTAAGAGATATAGTGGGGCATGCTGGGTATTAATGTAAATAATACTATAATTGGCCTATAAAAGATATAATTATGCCTTCCAACTTAATTGGCTTCTAAATAATAATCATTTTACTTAGATGACGTGGCTCATGATTTAAGTAGTTTCAAGTTTATTAGTTTTTTATTTACCTGCAGACGCGCCTGTCGTTGCCTCCATTACACATTTTTCAGGTGGCGCGTTCTGTGTACGAAGGCTGAGGAAACTGCCCGATCATTGTGTCTATAGGTGCGATACCATGTCCTCTTTCACATGGTGGTTCATGTGTCGATAGAAGATGGTGGATGGTCGTCAGTGGTCGGTTTTGTTATTTATGCCTTTTCTCTCTCTTGCAGCATCAAAATACATTTTAACCCCTAATCTTTTTTTTTTGCGTGCATTGCTTCTACAAATGTTTTCAGTTTGTTTTCATTGAAATTAATCATCTATGTTATTTTTCATTTCAGCCCTTATTCTTTTGATTTTTTTTGTTTTTTTTTCTTTTAATTTTTTCTTTCTGCATGTTTTGATTTTTTTTAATTTTGTCCTCCTATTAAAATTGATCATATATGCTATTTTTCATTTCTAACATTATTGTTTTGATTGTTTTTTCTTTTGAATTACATTTATTTTTTTTTAGACTCAAGGTTTGAATTTGCTATGGTTTTGTTATCCAATTGAAAACGACTATATATTTTGTTTTTCGTTTTGACCCTTATTCTTTTTATTTTTAGTTTGATTTTAATTTCTTTAATTTTTTCTATCCTTCTGGACAGTCTTTATTATTTGTCCATACTTATGTGCCTATGCTATAAAATTTGGTTTTTGATTTCTGTCATTTTTTTTATTCGATTTAGTCTCTAAATTTGAATTTATGTTGACGATAAATTTAAAATTGATATTTCTTTTTTTTTCCTTTGTTCTTCTTTTTTTGTTACTTTTATTTGTTCTTCATATAATATAATTTTTTTATTCTTATAATATTTATTTTGATTTTTTGCTCTTTTGTTAAAGTTTTTTTTATTTTTCAAGATAATTTCATGGTTTTGATTTTTAAGCAATAATAATGATAAGATTAGCTCTTGTTTTTTTTTAAAAAAAAACAATTAATTGGAAAGGTTGTTTGATTTTTTTTCCATGTTCATATGTATATGCTATTAGTTTTGGCTTTAAATTTTTATTATTTTCTCTTTTGTAGAGCCTGTCTTTTTATTCAATTTAGTCCATAAATTTTAATTTCTATTGGTGATCATTTAAAAATTGTTATTTCTTCTTTTTTTCCTTTGTTCACTTTTTTTGTTTTTTGTTTTTTTTGTTATTCAAGTAAAATGACTTTTTCTAGGCTAATAATTTTTTTTTGTAATTTATTTTATTTTTTTGTTTGCTTTTTTGTCAAAGTTTTTAAGGCTTTTTTCATTATTCGGGGTAATTTTTTTATTTCCGTTATTTAAGCAATAGTGATAATAGTAATAATTTTAGTTTGTTTTTTTCTTGTTTGCTATTTGCTAAAGTTTTTGAGTGTTTTTACTCCTCGGGATAATCTAATATTTTTTATTGTTATAACAGTAATAGTAACAATCATTTTAGGTGCTATGATCATGGTAATGATAGTGATATTATTAATCATAATGATAATAGCAATAGTAATTTATTGTAAGAGTTATAGTGCTTATGTTGTTCATAATTATGTCTTTGATAATGATAATAACAATAACTCATAAAATAATAAGAAGAATATCAAAAATGACAAAAATAATTACATTAATAATGATAATAATACTAATTATAATTTAATGATATTAATAAAAATAACGGTGTTAATTATAATAATAATTAGTGTCGTAATAATAACAGTGATAATAACAATAATGATGGTGACAACGATAATATTGCCAATAATAATTAGAATATTAATAATTTACAATAATAGTTATAATAACAACTATAATTATTGTAACAATTAAACAATTGAAATAATAATCGTCATAATTCATTAGTCGATGTTGCATTTGTTGAAAATTGACTTTTGCGGTTTTTCTATGTATGATATTTCATATATAATATCACGTAAACAAAAAATATATGAAGTCACACATAAATAAATAGGTGAAAAAATTGAGGCAAATGATATACAATGAAAAAATATACATTTGCCTTGCGCTTCGCCGCAACAAGAACTAATTTTTTTAACATCGAAAAAAATGTTAAGGGTGCTATGTTTTTTTTTATGATGCTATACATTTGAGAGAAATAATAAACATAGGCAAAAAATTTATGAGGTAATGTCAAAAAAACTAATAATAGGACAATTGTTTGTCTTTAGTACTAATGTTAAATACAATAATTTTAAAGAAATAAGGTAAAATATTAAAGACAACATTAAGTTATAGGATTTTTAACAAATACAACATCGAATGATAAATTACTAAATTTGAAATATTCTATATAAAGAAGCTGTAAAAATTAATTCTTAATAAATACAACATCCAATGATAAATTATTTAAATTATTATTCTTATGATTGAAGGCAAAAAAAAAATTATTTGATTTGAAGAACAAATGATAATAGTTAAAAGACAAAATTAAAGGACAAAAACAAAATTTGTATTATTACCATTATGAATATAGTTATTACAATCGTTTGGATTATAATAAAATTTGTTGTTTAATATTTTTTGTTTAATACTAATATTAAGTCATACAATTTTGAAGAAAAACGATAAAAAAAATTAGAAATAATATTGAGTTGCATTAAAAGTGGAACAGAAAGCATGAATTAAGGTCCAAAAGGATCAGAACAGGAGGGAGATATGAATTTTTTTTGCAAAAGCAAATCAACATACTGAGGGTGCCACAACAATATCTCTTGTTACCTTCTCCATAACCAAGAAATAAACAAGAATGACTTGTGTGTACATCTTGGAAGGAAATTCCATGATTATATCATTGATAGCAGAATGGAAATTGACACAAATCTTTCCAATGCTTTGGTTGACATGTATGCCAAGTGTGGAGACTTGGAGAAGGCGGTGGGTTTGTTCTATGGTATTCCTCCCACTAAACGGAATGCTAGTTCTTGGAATGCATTGATTTCAGGGTACGACATGCATGGATTTGGTAAAGAAGCACTAAAACTCTTTTCAAGAATGCAGGAGGAAGGTGCTGAGCCAAACCACATCACTTTCACTTCAATTCTTTCTGCTTGCAGCCATGCAGGCCTCATTGATGAAGGAAGGAAATGTTTTGCAGATATGAAAAGGCTATCTGTGACACTGGAGGTTAAACACCATGCTTGTGTGGTTGATATGCTTGGCCGAGCTGGGCTCTTGCAGGAAGCATTTGATCTGATTAAGGAAATGCCATCACCTCCGAGTGATGGAGTATGGGGTGCTCTGCTGCTAGCTTGCAAAATCCATGGGAACATGGAAGTAGGAAAAACTGCAGCCAGTAATCTACTCCAGCTTGAGCCAAACCATACAGGATACTATGTGCTAATGTCTAACATATTTGCAGGATCAAACAAATGGAAAGAAGTTGGGGCAAGATATGAATAATAAAGGATTAAAGAAACCTGCAGCCTTTAGTATGATCGAGTATGGTAAAGATATTCTCGGGTTCCACACAGCTGACCAAGAAAATCCATACAGGCACGAAGTTTACAAAAAAATGGAAAGCCTGGCAATCGAGATGAAGATGGCCGGGTATGTACCAGACCTATCTTGTGCTCTACATGATGTCGAGGAGGAAGACAAGGAGCACATGTTAAACTATCACAGCGAGAAGCTAGCTTTAGAATTATTTCACAAATTTATCAACGAAAGATCATTGTCAGAGATGCAAATCGGTTCCATCACTTTCAGGGAGGTACCTGTTCATGTAAGGACTACTGGTGAACGGTGGATTCTGGAACCTTGCCACCCCTAGTTATTGTTGCCAGAAGTTGACTGGAAAAATCTTCGTGACGTGACGTGCTCATTTTCAGATTTGTTGTTAGAAAAAAGGCTATGTTTTTCCAAAACTGGTCTCAACATGGGGTTACCTCCTCATCTTCAATATTTTTTAAGAAAAACTCCAAGTTTTCCTTAAAAATGGTCTCAATATCGGCTGACCAGGTCATATTAAGTGTTTTTTTTAATAAAATCTTCGTGTTGTTTTTCTTCTAAAAATACCCTGAATATCGTGTGACCAGCTCATATATAGTGTTTTGTGAAGAAAAACTCCAAGCTTTCTAAAAATAGACTCCTCTCGTCTGACGTGTCAATCCTCGTTTTTTTTCTTCAAAAAATGGTCTCCATATCTCGTGACGTGCTCATTTTCAGATTTGTTGTTAGAAAAAAACACCACATTTTTCTAAAATTGGTCTTAACATGGGGTGACCTCCTCATATTCAATGTTTTTTAAAAAAAAACTTTAAGTTTTCCTTAAAAATGGTCTCAATATCGGCTGACCACGCAATATTAAGTGTGTTTTGTAAGAAAATCTCCGTGTTTTTTTTCCTCTAAAAATACCCTAAATATCGTGTGACCACCTCTGTATAGTATTTTTTAAAGAAAAACTCCATGCTTTCTAAAAATAGACTCCTCTCAGGTGATGGTTATAAGATAATTGAGAGACACGGTTTCAATGAATAATTCCACCACACTATTTTATTGAATCTTTGCAGTATATATATATACACAGAACAACTACATGTTTGCCTATATGTTTGTTGATATTTAAGACTGGAATTTTGTACATTAAATGAAAGGATTACAATTCTAAATGTAGAAGGATCTGTAACGGTTGGATTGTAACGGTAGAGTGCTTAAACTTGGAAAGTGAGTTATTGGCTGAGCATGATTTTCTGCTGTTGAATGTTGCATGGTTTGCTTAATCTGGATTTGGACATGTTTCCTCAATACGCCCCCGCAAGATAGGGCTACCATCGGTGAGGCCAATCTTGGGTCTGAGAAATTCAGTGCGCTGGTGAGACAAGGGTTTCGTCAGTAGGTCCGCAAGTTGGTCTTGAGTGTGAACATGTTGAACCGTGAGCGAACCCTTTTGAACTAAGTCACGAACAAAGTGAAGATCAATTTGAATATGCTTCATTCGAGAGTGATGGACTGGATTATAGCTGAGGTGAGTGGCACCAAGGTTGTCACACAGTAACAACGGAGCAGTTTTGATGGGGAAGCCAAGTTCAGAGAGGAGACCGTGCAACCATATTGTTTCTGAGGCTGCATTGGCAAGTGATCTGTATTCGGCCTTGGTGGAAGATCGGGCAACAGCTCGCTGTTTTTTGGAGCTCCAGGAGATAAGATTCTGACCAAGAAAGCTGATGTAGGCTGAGGTAGAGGAACGATCATCAATATTCTGAGCCCAATCAGCATCAGAGTATGTTGTAAGATTGCAGGAGGTGTTCTTCTTGAGATGGATGCCGTGAAAGATAGTCTACTTGAGGTAGCGAAGCAATCTCTTTACTGTTACCCAATGGGAGTGTGTAGGTTTGTGCATAAACTGTGACAACTTATTAACAGCAAAAGAAATGTCAGGACGAGTTAAAGAAAGATATTGAAGACTTCCAATTACCCGACGAAATTCAGTACTATCAAAGGCAGCAGTTCCATCAACCAGTTTCAGTGAAGTGCTAGTTGATAATGGAGTAGAAATATCCTTGGCACCCACCATGTTTGTCGTGGTAAGTAAATCCCGAATATACTTATGCTGAGATAAGAACAATCCTGCACAAGTGGGAAGAACTTCCACCCCTAAAAAGTAATTAAGAATACCCATATCTTTCAAGTAAAATTTGGAACCAAGTTGTGTCACAATTGATTGCACAAAGGAGGGAGTACTACCAGTAATCACGAGATCATGCACATAAACCAATAAAAAGCAGATTATCGAATCAGTACGATAAATAAATAGAGAAGGGTCAGCTTTAGATATAATAAAACCAAGAGCAATGAGAGCAGTCTTAAGAGTGCAGTACCAAGCCCGAGGGGCCTGTTTAAGGCCATAGATGGCTTTGCGTAATCTTCAAACATAATGAGGTTTAGATGGATCCTTAAACCCTAGTGGTTGACTCATATAGACAGTTTCAGTCAGTTGGCCATGTAAAAATGCATTGTTCACATCCATTTGTCTTAAAGACCAACCTTGCATCACGGCAATGCTAGGAACAGTTCGAATGGTCGCAGGTTTTACAACTGGACTAAATGTTTGTGTGCGAAAACTGCATCGCGGGCGGCGCAGATATCGGCAGCAAAAAATGCGTCGCGGGCGACGCAGATATCGGCAGCAAAAACTGCATCTCGACTGAAGCAGATATCGGCAGCGAAAACTGCGTCGCCGCGGCCGATGCAGATATCGTCAGCGAAAACTGCGTCGCGGCCGATCAGGATGAAATCGGCATCGAAAACTGCGTCGCGGGCGATGCAGATATCGGCATTGAAAACTGCGTCGCGGCCCATCAGGATATCGGCATCGAAAACTGCATCGCGGCCGATCAGGAAATTGGAATCGAAAACTGCGTCGCGGGCGACGCAGATATCGGCAGCGAAAACTGCGTCGCGGCCGATCAGGAAATCGGCATCGAAAACTGGGTCGCAGTTTTATTGAATTAAATATATACTGTTAATTTTCATGAGAATATTATAAGTATCATAGCATATACTGCAAGTGTTGTGGCATCTCTAATATAAAATCTAGTTTTTAATCATTATGAAATTTGAGTTATCTTTCTCCTTCATTTCTAAATATATATATATAAAAAAATCTCATTTCATAAATTATCAAAATACAAAATATAGTGTATACAAGTTTTATTGAATTAACTATATTAAAAATAAAAATAAAACACTTCTAACACGTTTCCCAATTCATGATATCTATTTTAATAAATTAATAACTTTGATTAAATTATATTTTTATTCGTTCCCAAATATCTTATATTATTAATTAAATAACATATTGATTAATTGATATTTTTTTAGGAATTTTAACCAAAACATAAATATAAATAATATTTGAAACGGAAATGTTTAGTGTTTTAATATAGTAAGATATAAATAAGCAAAGCTCTGAACTAAACTTCAAAGATCATCCATACAAGAACTTTCAAGCTATGAAACTGGCTGGCTTCATCAATATACACTACAAAACCCTATCACTATACAATATGCTTACCAGCAAACATAAAAGAGAAGTGCATTCGGATATGTACGATGATCATCCATCCTTTTCCTTTCTTACAACCTTGTATAGAATGCAAATCTTGTGAACTTAAGGATAAAACACATGAGGAGCTAGCTTTTATGAATGCACATTCCTAGACATGCACTCGAGCCCATCAAATTTCAACATCCAAGTTTTTAGCACTCCTCCTTGGTCCTAATTGATGCGGTGATAGAAGTAGCATTGCAAAAATGTATATGATGAAACCAATCCAAGGAAGAAAAATACAGTTACTGGACACAAATTGTTAGCCACGTATATGTGCGTATTTACATGAGAGAGAGAAGCATACCAGCATCCTAGAGACATAATTGAGCGTTAAGCTTGGTGTGTGATATGAGTGCTGAGTTTGAAACCTTTTCAATTTTAGGTGGACAAGGATGGATGCATTGATCTCAGTGGTGTCTTGAAGGTAACAACTGGTTTTGAAAGAATAGGTATGCCATTGTTATAACATAGCTTGTAATCCCTGATTTGTTTGTCATTGTGCATCTCTTTCAGATTATCACAAGGCTGAAAGACTTTAAAAGATGGTTAAAAGATGAAGTGTGTGTTCTAAACCGTATTATCACAACGAAGAAAATGTTTTCTTGTCTGTCCTATGGGATACTGTTAGTTGTATGAATATGTTTATGTCTTAAGAAATGTTATCTGACTTATATGTACCATATAATCACTTGTAACTTTCTAGTTTTTTTCATCATTCTGTGCTAACTTCTCAAACTTCGATTAGTCAGTGTCTGTCAATAATAGTGTTCCTTGATCTTATCCTAATATGAACTCGTAGTCCGGTTTCCGAAAGGCATTATTTCTTCAAAGAAGCACTTGAACTTGTAAAATACAATCAATCTCTAGCTCCACCGGTTTCTAGTAATCATGCTCGGTTATTTGCATTCCCGACCTTAAGACACAATTCGAATGATCCGGCATAAGAACTCGTTGACTTAGATTTTGACAAACATTATACTCGTGTTTCGGTAGCAAGAACTTGACAATATGAGGCAGTGGTAGCACTTCAAACTCTATCGATATGTTGCAATTACTAATTAGATTCTTCTTCCTTTCCTCCAAGTATCATACTGCTTCATATCAAAACAAAGTTGTTTTCAAGCAAGAGCTTCAAATTGAAAAGAGGGAGCCGAGAATTGCATCAAAGGTGAGTTTTGTAAGTTTTTGCTTCGATTGTCATAGATATGTGTCTTCTTATAGTAATTCCCAACTAATTACATTATTTTCCTCTTTCAGCTACCGGAGTTTCTTACAACAGGATCTTATCCGGAAAAATATAGTTTTTGAAGTTGTTGATTCTCGTGGTGATGTTGATCTTCGTATCCATAATGAAGAGAAAGTCTGGTCGTGCCATTCACTAACTATAAAGTCGATTCCTTTAATTTACAGTGATCCTATTCGTTATACTTTGAGGCATGGTTGCTGCACTATTCCGGCTATTCAAATCCCTCCAATTGAAGGAAGCTTTTGCTTTATTGCCGCTCACTCCTCGTTACCCCCGAGCCGCAGCCGAGGGTCAAACTTCCAGTCATGAAAGCTCCAATAATGGAGTGTGATGAGATTCTATCACCATATTCAAGCAGAGAAGTCCCACTGATTCCGGACTCAGTGTCCCTCGAGTATACTAAAAGCCTAATGACGCCCATTGAGAATAATGGAATGGTGAAAATGTTGCATCTATCTTTATGCATTCTCAATCTGCTATCTTTTATATTTATATCTTGCTGCTAGTGATGATTTGTTTGTTAGCAGATGAAAGCTCTACTTATTGAATTTAACTTGAAATTGAGTAAACTTCTTGCCGCTATTTATTTTACATGACAGATGGCAATGCATGTTATCAAAGTGACAATTGAGAGATTAGTGTCCATATATAGCAACTTTCATGAAGCAGTTAAGCTGAATCATTATCCTGAAAGATTAGGGATGTGGGAAATTTGAATCTACGCTAAATGATCTTCGGTTTCTTGCCTTCTTATCCTTTATTTTTTCTTATGTTGCGACCATGTTGATATCTTTTAACTATTGTTTTGTTTTGTTGGGATATTTCCACGTGCTAATAATATATAGTTTAGGTCCAGATTTTATATAACCCTATCTTAGCACACGTATTATAGCGGACATCATTGTTGAGGGGCAATGGCGTTTCCCTAGAGCATTTTCGGTTCGGTTTGGTTTTTATCAAAAAAAGTAACCAAACCGAAAATTGTATTTTTTATAAAAAAAACCAAAACCGAACCGAACCCATAAAAAACCGACCACTTTCGGTTCGGTTCGGTTTTTAAGGTTAAAAAAATTGAAAAAACCGAAAATGGTTTTGGGCCCACTAATTGGGCTTTTATGGGCTTTTTGATGGGTTTTCAAATGAATTTTCTGATGGGCTTGCAATTAATTTTCTGATCAACTCCCATTTTTCGCAACTAATACAAGTATTAATGTATTTAATTGTTAATATAGTGTTTATTAATTTTTTTCCAGCTTTATAATACTTTTGTTTTGTTTAATTTAGCATGAGGTGAAATAATTAAACTACACAAGTGAACAAATTTAAATTTAAATTACAGAAAATGCCTTCAAAGGGCTTCAAAATAAACAAAACATTAACATAAAATACTTCAAGAAATACACCCGATTTTAAACTAATTATCATCTGTTGCTAGATTTAACTTTCCACCAAATTCTACAAAAAAAAATAGAAATGTTAGATTGAAAATAAATTGATTAATCAATAATAAAATAAATATACAAGTGAATAAGAAAAATAACTTCATTCAAGATTTTCATAATCATTCATCAAGATTGTAATGTCGACCGAGATTGATCCATGATGCAACAAGAAAATCACAATATTTTTAGAATTCACAGTATATCATTGCAACAAGAAAATCAGTCATTTTCGAGAAATAACCAGAAAGATGAATGCTCATTTTGACAGAGAACAATACTATCTTTACAGGAATGGTAAAATACAACTACAACGAACTCATTGTCAATCAATTTTATGTACTGATATATGGCAGCATCACTTCAAAAGTCAAAGGTTATTATTGTTATCAATCTTCAAGTTTAAACTAGAAAATTAGAAATAGCTCAGTATACCTGACGTTCAATGCGCCAGAGAAACTGGAAACCTTTCTCATATGGCACTTGGGAGTAAATGTCACCTGGGTCCACTCCTTCCTGATTATAACTCAAAAGGAGCAAAAATTCTCCTCTCCGCATAAGTTGTGAAACCCTGGTTTCATGAATCAGAAACTTATAGATTATAACTCAAAAGGAGCAAAAATTGCCAAACTCGGCATAGCACAAATAAAGTAGACATAGATCATTAGATCCTAACAAAAATTACCCAGAAACATTTGCTCATACTTCCCTTCATATAAAACAGACATGTTAAAAAATGTCCCTAAAACTTTGACAATCATGCCAAACAATCATCATTATGCAGGAACAAAGCAATTGAACTAGTATGAACTTCTTAAATGTATCGATCAAGTGAACGAAATCAAACAATTCATCATTGTATTCACAATCAACTCGCTAATTACAAGTAGACAAACAAACGCCGAGATCAGATTGCAGAGGGAGTAATGGTTGGTTGGTTGGTTGCAGAGGGAGGGATAAGCCGAGAACCGAGAGGCGAGAGGGAGGGAGATATAAGTTGCAGAGACAGAGGTAGGCAAGAGGCGAGAGGGACGAAGATTAAGATGCAAAGTGAAACCAAACTGCGAGGCTTTCTTAGAGGGACGAAACTTTCGTTGCAGAGGGACTGGGGTGAGGGAGGCGACCGAGAGGCGAATGGATGGGGACAAATGAATTAGGGTTTCGTAAGTTTCAATTTATATTAAAATTTTAAACCGAACATTTTTCAAAAAAATTTAATCACTTTAATCGGTTTTTTTATCAGTTCGATTTTCTCGGTTAATTTTTTTCCAGTTTTCTCGGTTTAATTGGTTGTTCAGTTTTTTTGCTCACCCCTAGTTGTCAGGCGTAGACCTATCTCGAATATGTATATATTTCCTTACAATAAAAATAAATAAGAAATCAACAGTTTTACACTACTTACTTTTCTAAAAATAAATAAACCTAGCATATAATAATATAACCTGTTTGGGAGCTATTTTTTAAAATTTATTTTTAATATTAGTTTGTAAAAATAATTTAAAGAATTTAATTTTTAAAAAACAGTGCCAAAGAAATACCAAATATTAAAATAACCTAGAAATCAATATTATCCGAGAAGTTAGGAAAATTCAAGGTGCATAATCAATGCATGACGATGCTCAGCGTGCACCTTTTCCCCCCAATAAAATTAATAAAATATTTAGATGTATGATCGTGATTTTATGCATTTTTAATGTTTTTTTAATATATATATATATATATATATATATATATATATATATATATATATTCCCCTTTTTTCCATACTTTTGATAAATTCTTATTTTAATCATATAATAGCCATTATATTTATGTCGACGACAACGACACGATGATGTGTCGATGGGTTGGATGCAGTGCATGATGCGAGATCTCGCTTTTGGCTGCACCTCTAGTAGCAAAACGCCAAGCGGGGGGATGAGAAGATAAGGGTAGGGAGCCGCGGCCGGTGACTGGTACCTGCGCGTGAAATCACGCGTTCACATATATCCTCACACTTCCGGTGAAGCTCGAACATGGAAGCCCAATATTATTTTACATTAATATATAAATATAGATAGATAGGTTGATATTAATAAATAGATAGATAGATGTTTGAACCACATCCTCATTGTAGGAAGATAGATGAACTATTTGTGAAAGTGTAAGTGACACCCGCAACCACTTGGATAAATTATGGTTGTAACCTGAATTGGGTCGATCTTTCTTGTATACCTGCCCGAGATAACTGATCGAGAATCCCTTGCCTTGGTCTCTTAAAAAGAGTTTCCCCCCGTCTCTCCATGGCAGTCTTTCTTTAAGCAGAAAGCGTGTTCAATCTAGATGCCCTAGGAGCAAAAGAAAAATGGCTTTCGGCCAAGAATTGAAAATTGACACTGTAAGTCTGCAAGGAACTAGAAAATGAAATACTGCAGAGCAAAAAAAAAAATGAAAAAAAAAGATCGTGTCTGTGTTACACTTACCAATTCCCAAAAGAATGAAAAAAAAACATGGAATCTAACAGCAGCGTACCAAGGAAAATGAAGTAAAGCCCGAATTCGGTATTCTCATTGCCGCCAAATTCAATTGCATTTGACCAGCACGCTACCAACTCACAAGCAATCATCTGCAAGGAGGAAGGCCAAAACATGTTATTCAAACTCAACGATGATGCATGCTAACAGTATTAGCAATTTGCTTACAAACTAAATATGAAAGCATAAAACGGGTACTCCCACCGCAAGACACATATTTCAACCAAAAAGGCATGCACGAAGAGTAATACGCAGCATGCATTCCTCAAGTTCTTTGATAGTTACTTGGTTGGATATCAAAACAACCATGTGAATGTTATAAATTTAATCTTACTATCACAACCACCATTCAATGCAACTTGTATGAAGTGAATCACTTGTAAAATACCATATCACTTGTCACATCAGTTAAAAAGATTTTTATGTACAACTTTCTGTTTGTAAGGAGTTTTCCATAACATAAAGTTCAGCAGTAAGGGAAACCGGGTGCAGAGTTAAATCAAAATCAACATACCATCCTCAATGCAACTTGTATGAAGTGAATCACTTGTAAAATACCATATCACTTGTCACATCAGTTAAAAAGATTTTTATGTACAACTTTCTGTTTGTAAGGAGTTTTCCATAACATAAAGTTTCAGCAGTAAGGGAAACCGGGTGCAGAGTTAAATCAAAATCAACATACCATCCTCAATGCAACTTGTATGAAGTGAATCACTTGTAAAAATACCATATCACTTGTCACATCAGTTAAAAAAGATTTTTTATGTACAACTTTCTGTTTGTAAGGAGTTTTCCATAACATAAAGTTCAGCAGTAAGGGAAACCGGGTGCAGAGTTAAATCAAAATCAACATACCATCCTCAATGCAACTTGTATGAAGTGAATCACTTGTAAAATACCATATCACTTGTCACATCAGTTAAAAAGATTTTTATGTACAACTTTCTGTTTGTAAGGAGTTTTCCATAACATAAAGTTCAGCAGTAAGGGAAACCGGGTGCAGAGTTAAATCAAAATCAACATACCATCCTTGTTTGCACTACAAAAAAAGGGGGCGTTTTGCAACGAATTGATCCGTTGCAAATTACAAAGAAATCCGTAGCAAATATTAATTTGCAACGGCATTTGCAACGGACTCAATCCGTTGCAAAAAAGTCGATTCAAATTTAATTTGCAACGGATAAGCCGTTGCAATTTCTCCCGTTGCAAAATACACATTTTGCAACGGCAATCCCGTTGCCTTTGCAACGGTCCGCCCGTTGCAATGGCAACGGATATGTCGTTGCAATAGCAACGGTTATGCCGTTGCAATTGCAACGGGCGGACCGTTGCAATGGCAACGGGATTGCCGTTGCAATTGCAACGGCAGGTCCGTTGCAATTGCAACGGACAGAAAAATTATTTAAATATTTATATTTTTTAAAAATCTATTTTTAATATATTTTAATTTTAATTAATTACAACTACATCTTTTAAAAAGCACTAGCAAATATTGAAATATTATTAGTATTGAAAATAACATAAATATGGTGGAAATAAAATTTAAAAGATTAATTAAAAGTCTTAATACACTACTGATTCGATTACATTTACATGACTAAGTAAATAAACGTGGAACCTTAATACACTACAGATTCGATTATATTTACATGACTAAGTAAATAAACATGAAACTTAAAAATACATATTTTAAAGTGTTCAAGGCAAAAATGATCTACGATGTTGTTGATGAGAGGAAGATGGACCATTATATGGCATTTGAGGTCGAGGTCGATGTCCTGGTGCCATTGTAGGTGATGGCATCGACGGAGCCACAGGTGATGGCATCGACGGAGCCACAGGTGATGGCATCGACGGAGCCATAGGTGTTGGCATACCTAGACCCATATGTCCTACCAAGAGCTTAAGACAATCTTTAATGGAAGACATTTCATTTCTCATTTCATTTCTCATATCATTAATAGCTTCACGATTTTCTTGCAATTGCTCTTCATACCGTCTAGTAGTTGATGTGCTTGGATATGATGAATTTACTGAGTAGGTATGTGAAGAAGAACTCACATCAACTTTAGATTTAGGCATACGGGGCGCACCATATACTCGACCCTTGCTTACTCCCCCTGAAGCCTCACACCAAGCTGCTCCATAGAAACATTTTAGAATTTATTCATGGCCAAGACAAAAAAAACAAAAAAACCAACAAATACTTAACAAAACATCAAACACACAACACCAAAACACATAGGAGCAACACACAGCAACACCATACACAACAATATGCATTAAATCGATATTCATACTCAAATGACACAATCAACAAATTACACTAACCTTTCAAGCGAATTTAATACAATTTGAAGTCAAAAGATATTGACTGATGTTCCTTTAAAAAACCCTGAGTAGAGAGATGTTGTTAGTACTTTCAGAAATTGAGTTATATTACTGACAAAAGATAAATTAAAATCAACTAAGAAATAACCTTACCTCCCTGGAATGTCTAGTAGAAATTGAGTTATATTACGGACATCAACTGCTGTTAGATTCAAAAAGGTTGACTTCTAGAATCAATCTAAAGTATGTACTTATTCTATTAACATCTATCCTTGATTGCATATCAATGAAACCTAACTCTTATCAATTCAATATGCTTAGTTAGATTCTTAGTTTTATATGGATTTGATCATTTAAGATCTAGTTTTATGTATTTGCACTACTGCAGGCCTCAAGTCCATAACAGTTTACCCAATAAAATCATGTACAGGAATCAGTGTGGAAAGTTGGCCTTTGAGCAGCGCTAGTAGCTATTTGTTTTTTCTTCTTAAACACTACATGAGTCTTTCAGTTGGAATGGTGTATCACATAGTTTGTGAACCGTATCTGTATATTTTATTTTTTTCAATTTCTCAGTTCTTGTACTAGGTTAACAAGCATCATTAAAAAACTGAGTATCTTTAACAAATTGAAGATGCAGGCAAACTACAGTTGAAATTAGGCAAAATGCAAAAAGTTCAATGTTCTGGATTTCTCTATTTTCATATTTCCGTTTCCTAACATTAAGAAATATTAAAAAAAATAATTTCGGATTCAAAATTAAAAAAAAAAAAATCTGTTCACTTTCTTTCAATCCCACCAACCAAACAGAAGGCGAGAGATAATAAACCCTAAACTAATTTAGAAACTAAGAAAATAAACAAAAAACTGAGCAGAAATTTGAATTTTGAAATGGTGACCTTACCTTCGTTGTTCCACGGTGGCGTTGCAGCTGGGTTTCTGGTGCAGAGGGCAGGATCCCGACGAGGTGGTGCTCGGAGTTAATGGCTGATTTTGCTGAACCGAGAGGGAGAGAGAGAGAGAGAGAGAGAAGGTCTTCTGGTTTTAGAGAGTGAAGGTCACCGAACCGAAAAAGAAGAGAAAAAAGAGAAGAATTCCGAAGGGAAAGAGCTGGTTTTAAAGAGTGAAGGTCACCGTTTTTCGAAGGGAAAGTGCTGAGGCCGGGAAGAAGAGAGAAGAAGGGAAAGGTCTGGTTTTGCTGTAAATGGGAGTAAATGTGCCGGATGTTCAGTTGCAAGACTTGAAAAATCCAACCTTAATTTTCATTTAGCCCGCCCATCCCATGTCTAGAGCGGGAGCTTTCTTTTCTTTTCTAGACGGGGAATTTTATCAGTGGACAAGAAACAATTATTAATACATAAGTATTAATCGGTGAATTATTTACCATATTTTTTTTAACAGTTATTAACAACAAAAATTAATTTCAAGTTAAATAATTTTTTTCGTTAATAATTTTTATTTTATCATTTTTTTTGTTTGTTCTTTTGTTAAAGTTTTAAGATTTTTTTAGTCTTTGATTTAATTTTTTTTCTCATTATTAACGCAATACTAACAATAATATTAATAATAATTTTAGGCTTTTCTTCGTGCTTACTCTTTTGTTAATGTTGTTGAGTTTATATCAATTATTATTATTAATTATAATAAAATTCATTTTTTAATAATAATTAAATTCATTTTTTTTAATTTAAATATAAATAAAAAATAATAATTTTATTTATTAATTTATATTATCAGGAATGTAGGAATGTAATGGAATTTATTTTAATTAATTATGTTTGAACTTATTAGTTATTTATTAATGTGTTCATTTTATTTTCTTAAGTTTTTCTAGCACTCAAAGACAATAAGTAACATTAATTAACTTCAAATAAAACAACCATAAAAAAAAACATACAAATTACTTTAAAAACATACAATAAGTAGGTTAAATTTCAAATTTCAAATATTGCGGATCTTTTAATTATATTTAAATTTATTTTTTTAATTTAAACATGATTAAAAAAATAATTTTATTGTTGGAAGGTTTTTCAAAAGCAATTATTTAATTGTATAATTTACTCCTATTAATTGCATAATTAAACTAAATTCAAAATAATTGCATGGTATTTGAAATAATATAAAAAATAGCTCTTCAAAATATTTTTTACCATTGGAGTACATATCAATAAAAAAATCAAATATACATTATTCAAAGAGCCATTTTCAAGGTTTTGAAATGAAAATGAAAACATGTTTTTGTGGCTGATCCTCGTGAGATTTAAGTTACATATATTGCTTAGAACCTGACAGAGCACGCACACGTGCATGCGCTAATGATGAATTATTTGATTTTATGCTTCAAAATTGTTTCTTGCATTTGTTTTAGTAATTTTTTGATGTTTTATATTAAAATATATATTTTTTTTGAGATTTTTTTATATTTTTATAGTAAAATAACTATTCTATCCTGATATAAGATAAAAACTAAGAGTTAACAGAGAAGGTGTCATAGTGATTTCACATACTATTGCACGGTAAAATAACTCTTTTACCCATGATAAGACAAAATTGAAGAGTTGAATGTAGGGGTGCTATGTTAATTTATCATTTTTTATTATTCTTTTCTGCGAATACTATGTACGCATCTGACACCCCCGTCGACAATATTCGACCTGACGCACACCTTATTTTTGTCTAAATTTATATATGTGTGCTCTTAATTTTGATTTTTAATTTTTATTATTTTCTTATTTGTTAAGGTGGTAACTTTTTGAAAAATTTTGTTCTTAGATTTTAGTTTGTTCTTTCTTTTAGTTTTTATTTTTTTTTATTTTCAAGTCAAATAATTTTTTTCCAGCTAATATTTTTTTTTCATTGATTTTGTTTGATATTTTGTTATAGTTTTTAGGCTTTTTTATTCTTTGATTTAATTTTTTTTTCATTATTGATGCAACAATAATAATAATAATAATAATAGTTTTATTCTTTGCAACGGAATCGCCGTTGCAAATTTAATTTGCAACGGAACCGTTTGCAACGGATATTCCGTTGCACAATCCGTTGCAACATTGTCCGTTGCAAATGTAATTTGCAACGGTGGATCCGTTGCAAACCATGTTTTTTTCCTGGAATTTTCATTTGCAACGGATTAGCCGTTGCAAATGGAATTGGCAACGGAAACTTTTGCAACGGCTAATCCGTTGCACAATCCGTTGCAAAAGTGTCCGTTGCAAATTACATTTGCAACGGTGAAGCCGTTGCAAAACATGTTTTTTTTTTTTTTTTCCGGAATTAGTTTAGCAACGGGAAATCCGTTGCTAAACAATTTCCGGATGCAAATTTAGCAACGGAAGTTTGCCGTTGCAAAATTCCGTTGCTAACGGCAACCTTTTTTTTTGTAGTGTTGTCCTCGTTGCCAACATGGAAATCAAAATACACACATGTCCCCCCTGTTCATATTCATCAGTGGTAACTTTTGGCTCCTCATGCCGTTGAAACCAGGTGTTGTATTTTCAGTGGTATCTCCAAGAATGCTTCTTTAGCTCTTTCGCAGCCAGATATTGCTGATAGGTATTCTGCACATGATAATTGGTTTGAGAAGAAGCTTGCAGTGACGGTATGACAAACAAAAACTGCATGACAATTAAACAACGTAGCATACCACATCACCTGTTGATAGTAAAAAGCAAAGAACATGGTATCAGTGCCATAACTATGCATGCTTAGTCGTTCCCAGAATGCAGGGTTACTTGCCATTGGTAACTGAACTTGAGGATAGCTAGGAGGCGTGGCTGCAAGTTGCACACACTACCAAATTGTCAGCCACAATAAATTGCTTACACAGCAATTGATGGCATAGAATTTCAAAACAAATAATGCAATGGTTTCATAAAAAGAAAACTGGCCCAGCACACCGTGACTTTACTGAGTAGATCCATGGTAAACATAGAATCTTCATGTTAATTCATAAAAGATGCATATGGGATAACTCATCTCAACATATGAACCTCTTTACTTGCAAAAGATATGAAAAAAGTAAACCATGGATGGAAAAACACAACCACCAAAATTTAAAGGTATGGATATGCTTCTTGCATGTGTGCATGCACATATGTGCAAGATAGAGAGAGAGAGCATCAGTTTGCAAGATAAAATGAACTCAAGACAAATAATTTGCATGATACAGTGAATTACACAAACTCAAAAATTAAAAGGTGTAATAGTTATGAAATTATGACAGCAGCTTGCAAGTTTCTACCAGGTCTATTTGTAATTGGAGGGGTCGCCCAATCATTGCCTCACAGAGAATCCCTCCCATCCCCCGTCCCCCACTTTGGGAGAGGGCGTACTGAGGATACACTATAAAAAATAAGAGGGGCTCTCAAAATTCAGCAGGCTGAATCATTATTTCATTGTGCTGGTAACAGTGAAGCCACCATTGTGATGGATATCAAATTCAAATAACAAAGCCCTTAAGAATACTAATAAACAGTATCAAGAAAGGTCTGTGGGGTAGGTGGTGCTGTGACAGCCCCAAACTTGAAACTATATCTGGGTTAGATTAATTTCAATCTTTCCAGTCAGGGAAATTTAAAATCTAGCCCTAGCTGAGCAGAATGGGTTTGATGCATGTGGAATACTTCAAACATTAAAACTACACAGCAGGAAAGATTAAGAAATATTCTACATACTGAAGTATCCATTGTATATGGAGATGTGAGTTCATCCTCATACACAAGACTTTTTCCAAGCCCAGATGTATGAGCAAATTCGGTGGTTGAATCCTCAGGTAAATTCTGCATTAGCTGCTGCTCCTCAACTGTTGAATGGCCAATTTCTGCATTATTTGCTTATGGAATTAATGGAAGTACAGTTTATGATAGTGTTTCCAAATTCCAAGTAAACTGAAGAATGAGTACCAGGATCTTTTGCACCACTTGGCATAAAAACTTGCTGACTAGACTGCCGATGGATGGAATTTGGCTGCTGTAAAGCAGCAGATGTAACAGCATTGAAACCTGATGCCTGCACTCCATGTCCTAAACTAGCTTGCGAGACAGATGAACTTTGAGAATTAAACTGCATATGCAATCAGATGGCATGCCAAAAAAGAAACAGGTGTCAGACTAAGCTTTTATGCATGGAAGCTACTATTAATGCTGGTGGTTATTAACAGAGATGTTCATTTTCACATGAATTTGAACTTAGATATATAATCCAATGATTGTAAACATTATCAGCTTCCAAAAAGGATAGGTGTGCAAAGAACATTGCAGTCACTTAGTAAACTAAAAATTGCATCAAATATGCTACGCAAATAGGCTCTACAAATTGAAAATTCAATATTTTCAACAGCATTTCCAATATCCCAATTTTTTGCCCATCCATGTAACACAATTTAATTAACTCCTTGAGCATCCATTGCAGGATGGTGGTGACCACCCATTGCATCAAGGAGATAGCTACGATTAAGACCGGATAAAAGCAATTGGCATTTATGCTAATAGCTTAATTGCAGTCACTAATCTAAAAAATGGATGTCATACGCTAATCCATGTATGCTAAAAAACCAAAGTTTAAATATTTTCAATTATGTTTCCAAATGTCCCCTTATTTGGCCCACCCAATAAACACAGCTTAGTTACACCTTGAGCCTTCATTCCACTAGAAGGATGGTGACCATCACAGATAAAAGTCATTGGCATTAACGCCAATGCTCCACAAAATAAGACTCCCTGAGGTTTGGTTAGGGTGGAAGGGAGGCAGCTGAGTGAGGTAGTTTGCAATTGGAATTGTCTGACAAATGGGGGATTATACAGTAAAAAAAAAAGCACCTTGCACCAATATCTTCTTAAATAAATTTGCAAACAAACTCACGCTCGCACCCCTATGCTATTATGAACATCAGGACAACAGACAAAGTGTTAAAACAAGTAGCATACCAGTTCGTTCTGATTTTGAAAGGAACTCCCAGGTCTCCATTGCATGCCAGTGACCAAAGAAGAGAAAACTCTGCCACCCATAGTAGCCAGCTTCACCAGAACTACTAGAATCCACTGCACCAGTTCCATCACCAGCCTTGCCAGCCTGAGGCAAGATCATTCGGTTACTACTAGAAGCCAGAGGCTGCACCATTCCACCACTTCCAAGTCTATCATCAGTTCCCAATATATCTCTCTTTGCAATGTCAGAAGCTAAAGGCATTGAACCAAGAGCCCCATTGCTAGGAACTACACCAGGACTGAGGGGGATACTAGACGAGGGCTGGTAAGAGAGGCCACCTCTACTGATGCCCCTTGCTAGTCCAGCATCAGCAAGAGAAGGTGATGATATACGGCCTGGGAAACCTGCAACTTCTTCCTCCTTCATAGAATTGCCTAGTGTTATGGGAGAAGAAGGAGCTGCATTTTCCAAAACACCTCGAACAGAAGTTGAACCAGGAAGAGTTGGCGAAGCTGCTGACAAACCAGGCAATGTTTGCGCCTGAACATTCACAGAAATAGGTGCATGGTTCCCAGTTGGTGTTGATGGAGCAGACAAACCAACCATGCTACTTTTGGCACGAGGAGTTCTTGCAACAATACCAGAATTACTATCCTGCGAAGCAGTATCATCGGCTTGATCTTGAACAACAGCACTCTCATGATGAGGAGAAGCAACAGTGGCCTGAAAAGAATTATCATTCCATAGACATAGATATAATGTTAGGACAAAATAAATTATCATTTCATGATGAGGAGAAGCAGCACTACTTGCCATTAATCCAGAGTTCAGCACAGTTAATAACAGCCTAGACCGAACAAACTAATAAAAAACATTATTAAACCCAAGAAATATAAACCTCCAAATATATTATGTCAAATAAAAGAGTTAGAAGGGCCAGAAGCAAAAGCAATGTACATTACATACATCTTTCACATTTCTTTCTTCACCTCAAAATAAAGAAGGAATTAGAAGTGTAATAGTCAGAAGCCCTAGTATCACAGGTCCAACTAAATCTTAAGGAAAAATATAATAAAAACTCGGCAACTAATCAAAGACAACCAAATATTCATTGGCCTTGCAGCTTGCTACATCAACACAGGAAGAACACAACCTCTCTAATAATAAATAGGTAAAAGAAAGGCTTCACCGCAACCACTAATGTCATTTGAGATCCTTCATAAATTCAAATCTATAGATATATTACGACAACAGACTTAGATAGAGTATAGACATACAGGTATTTGAGGTGCAGATGTTGCCAAGGAAGTCTTTAAGTTGTGAACAGGGGCACCATGTGGAGGAAAAAAATAAATTTATTACAAAACTGCGTAAAAGAACCCCCCTAGCCAAAAAAATAGCGGCAAAAAAAGTTAACAAAGCATTTTGATAAAAGCTGAGATTATTCTTCCATAGGATGTTAGAAGAGGGAGAGAAAACAAGCACAACCACACATACAAAAAAGATTGCATTCCCATCTCTAAAATGGGAAGCAGTTAGAAGCACAGGCTGCCACCCATTATAGTTTACCTTCACAAGACCAGGAGGACCAATTGTAACCAGGTCTTCAAGAGACTCAACCTTGTCTAATGGTAATGAGTTGTAAAGATCATCAACGTCACTAAAATCATCAAAATCTTCCTACAAAAAAGACAACATACATATAGAAAATTGAAGCGACATTAAAGAAAGAATATTAATGTGATATCCCATCAAGAATGTTGAAGTGAAGTTATAATATACAGTTTAACATGGGGAAATCCACAAGAGAATGCATGATGCCTCTTCCAATAAGCTTGATAAAAAATTTGTGCCATTAGAAAAGGTTAGAAAACACAAACTTGATTACGCTCCACATAGTCGTCTAGGAAGTTTTTAACATCATTAACCTCCTCAGGACTCAATTCATCATTGTCTAGTAGCCTCAGGATCAACTCTAACTTCTTTATATGAATCTTGTGTCGTGTAATGGATGTCTCTAAATGTGTCTGTCAAACAAAACAAAGAACATAAAAAAATTATAACAGGAAGAATATATAAATTCCAACTACATTTTCCTTTCCTGTCCTACCAGTCTGGGTGGCCTTGTCTTTCCCTTCTTAACAGTGAGCCCCTCAATCTCAGCTTCAATAACAATCTGCAGGGCAACTAATCACAACTCATACAGTTCCACTTTTTTTCAAAAAAAAAAAAAATCCTAAGATTTGAACTTAAGAAATCAATTCAAAGTCAAATCCAAGAGAGCACCAACTTCTCAACTGCATTGAATATGATTAGGTCTAATTACTTTTTTCTTTTTTTGCATTTTCCAGTAAAAGCAAACAAATGTTACCAACAACAACAAAAAACACAAACCCAATAGAATTATCAAGACTTCCATAACAAACACAATATTGTTGCACCTTCAGTAACAATCTGCAGGGCAACTAATCACAACTCATACAGTTCCACTTTTTTTCAAAAAAAAAAAATCCTATGATTTGAACTTAAGAAATCAATTCAAAGTCAAATCCAAGAGAGCACCAACTTCTCAACTGCATTGATTATGATTAGGTCTAATTACTTTTTTCTTTTTTTGCATTTTCCAGTAAAATGCAAGCAAATGTTACCAACAACAACAAAAAACACAAACCCAATAGAATTATCAAGACTTCCAAAACAAACACAATAATGCTGCGCCTTCAGTAACAATTTGCAGGGCAACTAATCACAACTCATACATTTCCACTTTTTTTCAAAAAAAAAAAAATCCTAAGATTTGAACTTAAGAAATCAATTCAAAGTCAAATCCAAGAGAGCACCAACTTCTCAACTGCATTGAATATGATTAGGTCTAATTACTTTTTTCTTTTTTTGCATTTTCCAGTAAAAGCAAACAAATGTTACCAACAACAACAAAAAACACAAACCCAATAGAATTATCAAGACTTCCATAACAAACACAATATTGCTGCACCTTCAGTAACAATCTGCAGGGCAACTAATCACAACTCATACAGTTCCACTCTTTTTCAAAAAAAAATCCTAAGATTTGAACTTAAGAAATCAATTCAAAGTCAAATCCAAGAGAGCACCAACTTCTCAACTGCATTGATTATGATTAGGTCTAATTACTTTTTTCTTTTTTTGCATTTTCCAGTAAAAGCAAACAAATGTTACCAACAGCAACAAAAAACACAAACCCCTAGTTAATCATATTAATTGAAGAAAAAAAATAGTTGGACAAAAGAAACTAACATCCTAGAGGAAACTACTCCAAGACAATTACTACTCAAACCAAATGACTGCAATTAACACAATTATGATAAATAAAAGATACATCAGCCAGACCAGCATCAATGAAATTGTAGTGTTAATACAAACCAAAATAATCATGCCACCATATTTGCACATCCTAACTTGGATGTGAATTAATTCCATCAATATTAGCTTCATTGTTTATCTTGATGGTAGCAACATAATTAAAAACCAACACAGTTTGCATCAATAAAAATCAAAACTAGAGCCAACCACCCAACCGAGAGAGAGAGAGAGAGAGAGAGAGAGAGAGATCAAGCTTACTTGATGGTAACCCCTCCATTGAAGTTATAACGAGTGACATTCCTCTTGACCCAATCTTTAGCACGATTATAATCACCCATTACAGCAAGCTGGTCATTAGGAATAGCAACCATAACTTCGATGCCAGAACCAGCAAGCGCAGTCATTGTATTTTGGTCTGCATCAAAAAGCTTTACTTTTAGGATCCCATTATCCTTCAACATTTGAACAACTGTTTCTGGTGACAATTTTCGTATAGCCATAGTTCCCCAATTAACACCAAGACCATGAACACAACTCCCTAAAATGCCTAAAACCAAAACCAATCTAAGAAACCAATAAGCGCCCATTTTTAGTTCAAGTTTCGAAGTAAAAAGTTCAAGAAAAGGGAAGACAAGACAACAAAGTAGACTCGAAGGGTTTTGTTAATTCGTGTAACTAAAAACCCACTTTCTTTCCTTGTTTTTGTGAGAAAGAGAGGGGAAGCAACGGTTTTCGACAGGTGGGTACGCTATAACAGCGAAAAAATGGCGATTCAAGGGCCACGATTGGCAGGTCGTGACTGATAGGAGAGAAGGAGAAGTAACAAGCAAAAATCTACTGAATGTTTCAAAAACAGAAAAAAAGGAAATAGATATGAAACAAAACAAAAGTGTAAAAGACATACTTTTTTATTTCCTTCAGGTGCGTGAAAAGAGAGAATCAATAACCAAAAATACGCCACTCTTTTAAGAAACTCAAGAAACAGAGCAACAAAAACAGAGCAAGCGGAGATATCCAAAAAGACTGGTACTTTGTTATGATCACAAAAACTAAAAGCTAAAGAGAATCGATTGATTGATTTTGGAAGATGGGTTTTGACTGGAAACAGAAAATATTACAAGAGAACAGATTCGGAAGTTAAAAGGGTGGGATGATAAAAATCAGTGGATTTGAAGAACACATGAAAGATACCGAAACCATGTGTATCTAAAGAGAAGCGTGAATAAAAAACAAAAAACTAAAGAGACGACAGAGAGATGGGTTTTTTGACAACGAGAAAAGGTTAAAACAGAAAACTCAGAGAGAGATAGAGAGAGAGCCAATAAGGAAACCTAGCTTTCTCTGATGGGTTTTGTCCCAGCCTGGTATTATATGAAGGACGGGCTCCTAACGGCTAGTATTTTTCAGAAATCACAGTCAGAAGGGTCCTTCTGTGAGAAGAAGAAAGATGAATGTAGAATTAAGTTATTAGTACTAATTAAGCAATGTTAAATAAATCATCATGCCCTTTGCACTATCCGGGGATGCGGTTGTTAAACTGATCTTTCATCCAATCTTGAGATATTTTTAGATTGTTTTTAGTAATTTTTAATCATTTTAATACGCTGATATATAAAATATACTATTTCAATATATTTTTTAAAAATATAAAAGGATCCATTTCTAAATTCCATGCCACTCTCTTGAGTCCAGCCTTGAACTTGCAATTACAAATCCTGAAGTCTTCAATAAATTCTTTGTAAGTGTGGTGAAGTATGCTTTTTCTTTCAGTTTTTCTTTCTCCTTTACAGATATACGAAGCAATGAACCTATGCATTTTTAAAAAATAAAAAAATATTATTTTAATGTATTTTTAATAATATATATAATATTATTTTAATATATTTTTAAATTAAAAAATATTTTTAAAAACAATTTTTATTTCAGCCGACCTCGAGATCGCAAGTTGGTCTTGAGTGTGAACATGTTGAACCGTGAGCGAACCCTTTTGAACTAAGTCACGAACAAAGTGAAGATCAATTTGAATATGCTTCATTCGAGAGTGATGGACTTGATTATAGCTGAGGTGAGTGGCACCAAGGTTGTCACACAGTAACAACGGAGCAGTTTTGATGGGGTAAGCCAAGTTCAGAGAGGAGACCATGCAACCATATTGTTTCTGAGGCTGCATTGGCAAGTGATCTGTATTCGGCCTCGGTGGAAGATCGGGCAATAGCTCGCTGTTTTTTGGAGCTCCAGGAGACAAGATTCTGACCAAGAAAGCTGATGTAGGCTGAGGTAGAGGAACGATCATCAATATTCTGAGCCCAATCAGCATCAGAGTATGTTGTAAGATTGCAGGAGGTGTTCTTCTTGAGATGGATGCCGTGAAAGATAGTCTACTTGAGGTAGCGAAGCAATCTCTTTACTGCTGCCCAATGGGAGTGTGTAGGTTTGTGCATAAACTGTGACAACTTATTAACAGCAAAAGAAATGCCAGGACGAGTTAAAGAAAGATATTGAAGACTTCCAATTACCCGACGAAATTCAGTACTATCAAAGGCAGCAGTTCCATCAACCAGTTTCAGTGAAGTGCTAGTTGATAATGGAGTAGAAATATCCTTGGCACCCACCATGTTTGTCTTGGTAAGTAAATCCCGAATATACTTATGCTGAGATAAGAACAATCCTGCACAAGTGGGAAGAACTTCCACCCCTAAAAAGTAATTAAGAATACCCATATCTTTCAAGTAAAATTTGGAACCAAGTTGTGTCACAATTGATTGCACAAAGGAGGGAGTATTACCAGTAATCACGAGATCATCCACATAAACCAATAAAAAGCAGATTATCGAATCAGTACGATAAATAAACAGAGAAGGGTCAGCTTTAGATATAATAAAACCAAGAGCAATGAGAGCATTCTTAAGAGTGCAGTACCAAGCCCGAGGGGCCTGTTTAAGGCCATAGATGGCTTTGCGTAATCTGCAAACATAATGAGGTTTAGATGGATCCTTAAACCCTGGTGGTTGACTCATATGGACAGTTTCAGTCAGCTGGCCATGTAAAAATGCATTGTTCACATCCATTTGTCTTAAAGACCAACCCTGCATCACGGCAATGCTAGGAACAATTTGAATGGTCGCAGGTTTTACAACTGGACTAAATGTTTGTGTACGAAAACTGCGTCGCGGGCGGCGCAGATATCGGCAGCGAAAACTGCGTCGCGGCCGATGCAGATATCGTCAGCGAAAACTGTGTCGCGGCCGATCAGGATGAAATCGGCATCGAAAACTGCGTCGCGGGCGATGCAGATATCGGCATCGAAAACTGCGTCGCGGCCGATCAGGATGAAATCGGCATCGAAAATTGCGTCGTGGCCAATCAGGATATCGGCATCGAAAACTGCATCGCGGCCGATCAGGAAATCGGAATCGAAAACTGCGTCGCGGGCGACGCAAATATCGGCAGCAAAAACTGCGTCGCGGCCGAAGCAGATATCGTCAGCAAAAACTGCGTCGCGGCCGATCAGGAAATCGACATCGAAAACTGGGTCGCAGTTTTATTGAATTAAATATATACTGTTAATTTTCATGAGAATATTATAAGTATCATAGCATATACTGCAAGTGTTGTGGCATCTCTAATATAAAATCTAGTTTTTAATCATTATGAAATTTGAGTTAACTTTCTCCTTCATTTCTAAATATATATATATAAAAAAATCTCATTTCATAAATTATCAAAATACAAAATATAGTGTATACAAGTTTTATTGAATTAACTATATTAAAAAAAAAACACTTCTAACACGTTTCCCAATTCATGATATCTATTTTAATAAATTAATAACTTTGATTAAATTATATTTTTATTCGTTCCCAAATATCTTATATTATTAATTAAATAACATATTGATTAATTGATATTTTTTTTAGGAATTTTAACCAAAACATAAAAATAAATAATATTTGAAACGGAAATGTTTAGTGTTTTAATATAGTAAGATATAAATAAGCAAAGCTCTGAACTAAACTTCAAAGATCATCCATACAAGAACTTTCAAGCTATGAAACTGGCTGGCTTCATCAATATACACTACAAAACCCTATCACTATACAATATGCTTACCAGCAAACATAAAAGAGAAGTGCATTCGGATATGTACGATGATCAGACTTGTTTGTCATCTACAAAACATACCATCTATTTCCTAGACTCCACTGCCTCCACTTGATCCATGAGTTCGTTATAATTCTTGGACATCTTCTTCAGCTTCTTTATAGCTTTTTCACGCAGTCTGGTCGCATGCTGTATTTTTCCTTTTATACTCTGCAACATTTCCATGCCTGCTTCGAGTTGCATTTTGATTTTCATCCTCTCTGGAGCAAGATTCATCTCATTCTCCAAGGTTCCGACTGGAAAGCAAATTTCAGAATCCCTGAAGAGAACAGATAATTTAAACTTGGTTGAGTTTAACCAGACTTGGCCATCCTTTTCCTTTCTTACAACCTTGTATAGAATGCAAATCTTGTGAACTTCAGGATAAAACACATGAGGAGCTAGCTTTTATGAATGCACATTCCTAGACATGCACTCGAGCCCATCAAATTTCAACATCCAAGTTTTTAGCACTCCTCCTTGGTCCTAATTGATGCGGTGATAGAAGTAGCATTGCAAAAATGTATATGATGAAACCAATCCAAGGAAGAAAAATACAGTTACGGACACAAATTGTTAGCCACGTATATGTGCGTATTTACATGAGAGAGAGAAGAATACCAGCATCCTAGAGACATAATTCCATTTTCAATGACTCTGATCATTCCACCGTCTAAAGAAACAGCACCATGTCTGATACAAGCACCGGCTTCATTCATATGTTTTTCAGTGTCATAAACTTGGAGCTCTCCAAAAAGACGATAAAACAGAGTTTCTCGAAGACCATATCCAGATTCTGTGCTTATGTTCATATATTGGGTATCTAAATTAATCATATTGGCAGCATACCCAATGAAACCTGATGGCACGTTCCCACTTTGTAATGTAGGATCTGACAGCTTTAGTTTCCTTTGTGGGTCACCACATTCAAGCTCCCCTGTGTAAGGCCTGTCAAAAAACTCAAATCATGGGTACTGATTTATCCATTTCTTGTAAGAACTAGTTAAAATCACATCATGGTTAATACTTAATACCAAAGGGTATACAAGGGGGACCCCCCCAGGTTTATAAGGTGCAGATCAAGAGGAATCAAAATTCAAGCAACAGCCTATTATAGCACCTTATATCCTCCAGGCACATGACAAGAAAACGACCAGAAATAGATTGTGCAAAAGCACTCGCAGTTTCCTTGGATCTGCACACAACAGCAAGCATTTGGTCTTCACCCAAGAGCTCAGCCAATATCCTGCAAATGAAGACGTTAAGAGAAAATATTATACATGAGAAAGTGCTCAAAGTTATCTTATTAACAACATGATAAAATAGATAGCTACATACCTGCTTAGCTTGCTGGTGCCAACTGTTCCAAGGAGGGCAACCAACCCGAATATACCCTCCGTCAAATGGTTTTGAGGTTCTCGCAACAATAGAGATCTATAACATTGGCAAAGAATAGCTGCTGCAGAATGGTTCCTGCTTTCAATTTGTACCAGGATCTCCTCCTTAGTAAGCACACAGTTTGAATTGTTCGAGGTTGGTTCCATGGAAGCTGAGAACAAAGTAAACCATGCACAATATCATTGCTTTTGATTAGCAAGGCAAAGAAATTTAAATCTATTTTGCATGGCCAGGAGATTGAAGGCACATTCCAAAGTATGGACAAAAATCTAGAGACAATTATTGACCATCCAAATTTTCTTTCACTTGATATTTAACGTTTGCTTAATGAAGTATGAAACTAAATGGAGAAAAACTGTTCAGGTTCCGAACCTTGCAGTCCAGACACGTACTCCTCAATTTCTGTCTTTTCTTCATTCAGGACTTTAAGTTGCCTTTCAGAATTTCCAATTAGCTCATCATATTTCTCAATGTCATCCACATGTCCCTGCCAGGAATAGTCCAGGAAAGAAACTGAAAATCTTGACTTGATCTATTAGCTATATAACAAGCACTGCTTAAAGATAAAACTCATAAAATCTCCTAACTTCATGTTGGACAGGGAGACCCAAAACAAGTAAAAGAAACATAGCTGAACATTTACATTGAGAAAAACAGGATTCCATGCTAATTCTTAAGATCGCATTTGCATCAGAAAATTTTATACCATTCCATTATTCTCAATGGGCGTCATTAGGCTTTTAGTATACTCGAGGGACACTGAGTCCGGAATCAGTGGGACTTCTCTGCTTGAATATGGTGATAGAATCTCATCACACTCCATTATTGGAGCTTTCATGACTGGAAGTTTGACCCTCAGCTGCAGCTCGGGGTAACAGGAGTGAGCAGCAATAAAGCAAAAGCTTCCTTCAATTGGAGGGATTTGAATAGCCGAAATAGTGCAGCAACCATGCCTCAAAGTATAACGAATAGGATCCTGTAAATTAAAGGAATCTGACTTTATAGTTAGTGAATGGCACTGACCAGCTTTCTCTTCATTATGGATACGAAGATCAACATCACCCTGAGAATCAACAACTTCAAAAACTATATTTTCCAGATAAGATCCTGCTGTAAGAAACTCTGGTAGCTGAAAGAGGGAAATAATGTAATTAGTTGGGAATTACTATAAGAAGACACATATCTATGACAATCAGAAGCAAAAACTTACAAAACTCACCTTTGATGCAATTCTCAGCTCCCTCTTTTCAATTTGAAGCTCTTGCTTGAAAACAACTTTGTTTTGATATGAAACAGAGTATGATACTGGAGGAAAGGAAGAAGAATCTAATTAGTAATTGCAACATATCGATAGAGCTGAAGTGCTACCCTGCCTCATATTGTCAAGTTCTTGCTACCGAAACACAGTATAATGTTTGTCAAAATCTAAGTCAACGAGTTCTTATGCCAGATCATTCAGAATTGTGTCTTAAGGTCAGGAATGCAAATAACCAGAGCATGATTACTAGAAACCAGTGGAGCTAGAGATTGATTGTATTTTACAAGTTCAAGTGCTTGCTGAAGAAATAATGCCTTTCAGAAACCAGACTACTGAGTTCATATTAGGATAAGATCAAGGAACACTATTATTGACAGCACAGCTAATCGAAGTTTGAGAAGTTAGCACAAAATGATGAAAAAACTAGAAAGTTACAAGTGATTATATGGTACATATAAGTCAGATAACATTTCTTAAGACATAAACATATTCATACAACTAACAGTATCCCATAGGACAGACAAGAAAACATTTTCTTCGTTGTGATAATACGGTTTAGAACACACACTTCATCTTTTAACCATCTTTTAAAGTCTTTCAGCCTTGTGATAATCTGAAAGAGATGCACAATGACAAACAAATCAGGGATTACAAGCTATGTTATAACAATGGCATACCTATTCTTTCAAAACCAGCTGTTACCTTCAAGACACCACTGAGATCAATGCATCCATCCTTGTCCACCTAAAATTGAAAAGGTTTCAAACTCAGCACTCATATCACACACCAAGCTTAACGCTCAATTCCAACTATTGTTACATTCGTACTTGAGAATTAAGATCTCCAAATGAACCATAAGAATTTGCATGCCATATAAGGTACTGTCTGATGTTTTAGGAGTTAGACAATTCACTTTCTAGTTACATTCATGCTTAAGAATTAAGATCTCCGAGTGAACCATAAGAATTTGCATGCCATATAAGGTACTGTCTAATGTTTTAGGAGTTATATATACAGAACTAGACAGTTCATTTTCTAGTACACAAATTGCAAAAAATAAAGCAAATATTAATTGAATATGTGAAAGATATACCATAATTGCTGGCAGCAGGTAACGTGCATCATTCAACATCAAGGGTACAGAAAAAGAAAAAAAAAAGAAGACATCTTCGGTGGTCAAGGAGAGTGTAACTAATACTTGAAACAAGTACCCACGGGGATACCACATTTATACTGATCCAATGCCTCTTAATAAAAGTTTCCTTATAAAAAGATATTGTCCTCGGAGTTGAAGGTTCCGTGTAGCCAAATTCATTCACTTGTAAAATGAACAGATGAGAATCCAGCCAATCCCCCATCTCCTTGTCAGTAGGGATATGTTATGAATTTCCAAGAAGCTTAAATTAAAACATGCATGGGGACTAGCATCACTGATTACTGTTCATATTTATTAAAAAGGTATGAATGAAATCAGTTCACCTGCATTGCAGAAGAAGAGCATCGAACAGAAAATGCAAAGATGAAAAGTAGAATGAAATTTTACAAAGGCTATATCTTCTAATGCAAACTACCTTCTATAATCAGTACATGGCCAGATATTATCAAAACCCTCAACTGCATTTGACATAGCTTACACAGAGATTCAAAACAAAGGCAAATGTAACCTATTTACACAGAGATTCAAAACAATAGCAAATGTAACCTATTTTTAGGCCACGGAATAGACTGTCATTCACAGTTCACCATATGCATGATACTACCCCTAACATGAGCACACCCAAATATTAACTACAAAATCCAACCATTATTGGAAATAAAGAAAGTTGAGAACCAGACCTTACGCGTTGAACCTTCTTTATCAAGAATACAAAACCCATCCACATTCAACTGAACTTCCAAACCTTTTCCGACATGGTTATCATGAGCATCAAGCATCTAGAAGGCATAAGTATAGTAAGCATATCAATAAAACCCATAAACAGTTAGTCAATGATCTCATTCTCTTTCTGTTCCACTCAGTTTGTGTGCTGAGAATCTTACATGTGCCTAAAAGATGATTCTGGTATCTTTAGCTAGAAATTACTTTGATGCACCATATTGTCATGTAAATTGGCTTATTTAGTCAAAGCATGCTCAGTCCATTAAAATGTGACATCACTATGATCTAGCTAGTACACAATACAGAATGAAATTTTAGAATTAATAATATTTTTCATTCCACATCGAGTAAAAGGAATCAAGTACACTTGATACTTTAGTAAAACTTGTTACTCAAAGGGAGTGAAAACAAGCATATAAGAAACATTAAGCAAAGGGATAGTAAGATTAAATATATAACAGTTTAGTAACGTATCTATTATATTGTAGTCACAGATTTTGCATACATGAGGAAAGAAAATTTAAATGTCAATGCTCCAATTACCAAGGTGTAGATGAATTTCTACTATCAAACATCAAATCCTTAAAGTTTTTTATACTTATATCACCTGAAGGATCACTGGACTGTATTAGTTTTTTTAGTTCTGTAAATTAGATGCTCTGCTAAAATTTAAAAAGAAAGTGAAAACTGGGTATATAGAGTATCAAAGCATGGGGCTTAAAATGGTTAATGAACAATAACAATTTGGATCAAAATTAAAATTCTCAAATGCAAAATCTTCAGAAGCTGCTAAAGTGATCAGATTTAAGTACTGTTGTTTCTTGTGTATGATTGTAAATCTAATCTCGTTAGAAATAATCCACAGCCCGATTTTTAATTTCTTCCCAAACGACAGATTAGCAACAGCTTACATAAGCAGATGAAGAAACCATGACTTTTCCACTTGTCCTTAAATACAAGATGCCCCAGAAATTGATAATAACAATTACCTCTAACACAATTTCTTTTACCACAAAACCTGGAAGCAAGTGTTTTTCCTGAATTGGTGGTTGGCCTGTGATGTGCTGTACTGATCGGGCATAACTGAAACAAAATGAGGAACATAAATGAAGAATCCACTAGAACATTAAGATAGGGAATTAAACATCATGACTGAGTCATTATGAACAACATTGTCACCCATGGATCATAGTACCTTGACACGGAATAGAAACTTTAATCAACTCATCTACAGGGCATATCACCAAGGTGGCTTCGTACTTTGGCTGTATTCTATCCAACTTGTTGCTCACAATTAGCACATTCTGAATTTATTTATTTTTTATTCCAAATAAGGCTCTGATAGTGTAAGAGGCACATTTTGCCTAAGAAAAACAATACAAAGCAACATCTACATAATTCCCATACCGAAGCAACTGAAGAGGTGCTTGATCAAATGATGGCATAAATTATAAAAAAAAATGAATAATAAATAACAAAATACCATACCTGATCCGTTTCCTCCCATTTCCACCATTAGACCACACTGCTTGCAAGGAAATATCCTGGTAAATGAGAAAAACCAGAGTCCATGCTCACAACTCAAAAACAACAGCAGCACAAGAACAAATTCAATCACACAATTATTCCACACAACTTACAATTAAATCACCAACTGCGGTCTCAAATGTATATTCTTCAGGCAACTCCCTGAGTAATTCAGTATCAGGAGTCAAATCCCACATGTTCTGCATAAGTCAACTTAAATCCATCATCACAAAACTAACCAGAAGAACCCTTCAAAATTTAACAAATTACTTAAATAATCAAAACAAACACCACTAACCTCAAAAATATCAGAAACCTCAGCTGACGATCCATCCTAATTTCAAGCAAATCCATCATTGATTAACATTGGTTCTTTCTTTCTTAGCAACAAAACAGAAGGTGAATAGACACTTGAATTAAACTACATGTCACTCACGTGAAGCCGAAGGATGTGGCATTTATGCGGCTCGAAAGCCTTAAACTTGAGCCTCTGCCTCATTGATTTACCATTTTCATCCTCCACAGACCAGCTTCCACTTTCCCAATTCAAAGTTCTTTTCTTTTTCATCGAAGGTGATGATCCTCTTTGAGCTAAAGTATATTCTCGTTTAACCAAACCAATAAAGTCTTGCACCCACATTTCCGGTTTCGGGTCAGGCAGTATCACAATCACGGCCATTCCATTCGGTAACAATATCTTGAATTTGTATACCACCACTCTTTCACCTCCTTCTCCTCCACCTTCTCCTCCTCCTCCACCACCACCACCATCATGCGGCACCAATTCCAACCGTCTCTTTCTACCCGGCTTCACATCCATCTTACCGAACTCTATCCAAAAAAAAATCTAATCTTTGAGTATAAATAACCACAAATCTGTCCAGGAGAAAGAAAAGTTCAATCTTATTTCAAATTTAAAATTCATTCTCTCTCTCTCTCTCTCTCTGTTTAAAAATCAATTTGTCCAAAAAATTCAAATCTTTGACTATTTTTTGCTATCTGTACCATGAAATTAAAAAAAAAATACCTACACGAAAGAAGAGACTCAAAATTGTTCAAGAAAAAAAAATTTGAAAAAAAAATTGAATCTTTTACTGTTATGTACTATATCTAACATGGAATTCAAATTTAATATGAAAACCACACACACACAAAAAAGGCCCATGATTGTCCAGGAAAAAGAAAAATAGGGGGGCAAAAAGCAAATCTTTGACTGTCATTTGCTATATCTACCATTGAAAAAAAAGGCAAATTAGTCCATGAAAAATAAAATTTTAAAAAAAAATCAAATCCTTAAAAACGCTACTAAAAATCAACGTCTTTCTCTTTGCCTTCGTGCGTTTGTAGTGTGACTGATAAGTTAACCAAAGCCAGCAATATCAAGATTTCAATATTGATCTTTCTGAACATTGAGTGAATACCTTGACCGTAGCTTCCAAGTACAAGGCATGAAACCCAGGAGCAATTACTGCACAAGTAAAAGAAGAAGCTTCAAATAGAATTCTACTCCTGATCAAGATCCAAAAACTCGTATGGATCTTTCAATGGCAAATCAAAAAAAGAAACCAAAATCCTGGAAATTGAATTGCTGATTATTTAAAAAAAAAATGTGCTACTTTTCTGGAAAATTACCTCCATGGACACGAGCAAGAACTTCATACAGTGAAATTGTGTATTCACCGGACAAAGACCCAGTCTCTTTTGTTTCAGAAACTTGAATAAGAAATTGTGGGATTGCCTTACAATCCAGGCCTTTCACATATGATTTCAGTGCTTTCATTGCTGATATACGACTATCAGCCTCTTTGTCAAGATTTGCCAATTCTTGCCGCAGTTTGGAAACACTAATCTTTAATTACAATGAAAAAAAAAGAGAAGAGCAACAAGATAAATGAATACCGTTCAGGGGGGAGGTTGTATTGTTGTGGCATTATTTGACGAGAGCCCGCCTGTATTCTTGGACAGGATGAAGGATCTGAAACTTTAAATCTGGGGACAGAACGAAAGAAGAAGAAGAAGAAGAAGAAGAAGAAGACTGGAGAGAAGTGATTTTAGTAGAAAAAATCCAAGTGATATTTCTTATATGCACAGCGGTCGGGTGAAATGTATAACGGTCGGGTGTGCAGTGGGCCCATCTTGCTAGGCCTTTCAAGTTTTCCCGCCAGAAAAAACAAACCCCCTCAATCTTATTTATCCTCCACGTGCCGTAACTCTTCGTGTAATCGAAGCACCTTTATTTGTTCCAGCGTGCCGTTTCGGTGTCGTACTGTTCATAACTATGCCTGATAATTATGATTTTTTTTTGTTAAAGTTATTATGATTTTTTTCTTTTATTTATTTCTGTTCTTTATTCATCATTAACACAATAATAATAATAATAATAATAATAATAATAATAGTAATAATAATAATAATAATAATAATAATATTTTTTTTTCTTGCTTACTCTTTTGTTAATGTTTTTGAGTGTTTTTTCTTTTGGGATAATTTGATAATTTTAATTGTTTTTACAATAATAGCAATAGTCATTTGGTATCTAATATTACTGGGGATAAAAGACAACTCAAAAACAAAAAATAGACAAATTTACGTAGGTTATCTACAATTAAAATATGATACAAGTCACTTTTGTCTCGATTACACTGTTCTTTTTAAACGGCAAACAAGTCATTATTATATGTTTTAATATTTATTGCATATTATCGACTAAAAATATATAAAGAGATAAAAAAAATGACCTCGGATTTTTTGTAGGAAAAAAATTAATATCGGCATTCTTAAATACATTTAATATAATAATATGATGAATAAATCTTATAAAAATAAAATAAAAATTTGGCTTTGAATTTTAATTTTGTACTCTTTTGTTCAAGTTTATTTCTTAAAAAAAAAATTGGATTTTTAATATTTAATATCTAATATTACCCAGGAAAAAATACAACTCAAAAAAAACAAAAGGTAAACAAATTTGCCTAGATTATCTACAATTAAAAAATATACGAGGCACTTTTCGTTTCGACTACAATGTTCTTTTTAGACGGCAAATAAGTAATTATAGCACGCAAAAAATTTATATTTCTTTTTAAAAAAAAATTGCAATATTTTTCTTTATAATGTGTCAGATCTAATATTACTAGGGAAAAAAGGCAACTCGTATTTTTTTTTACAAATTTACCTAGGTTATCTACAATTAAAAAATATAAAAATCACTTCCCATTTCGATCACACTATATAGTATGTGAGACTAACTATATGTGTTTAATATTTATTTAATATTATCACCTAAAAATATATATAGAGAGAAAAAAAAATGACCTACGATTTCTTGCAAAAAAAAATTAATATCGGTATTCTTAAATATATTTAATATAATAATATGATGAATAAATCTTATAAGAAAAAAAACTTTGGCTTTGAATTTAAATTTATATTTTAGACTCTTTTTTTTTTCCTTTTAAGAAACAGTGACCTTTTTTTCACATGTATTTTTTATTTTTTAGTGTCCAAGTCAGTTGTTCTTTTTTAACCGGGTTTCTCTTTTTTTGTTTTTTTTTAAACCAGAGTATCCGTGACAACAAATTTCTAATAAATCATTTCACCTTCTTAGCAAATTTTCTAACAAATTTTATCAAAAGTTTTTTAGCAATAGCAATATTCAATCACATTTTGGTTGAAAAAAACCATTTTTAACAGATTTTATCAAGTACAATTATACTAATTAAATATTAAAATAACAAAATACAACATTTATAAAATCAATCAATTTTCTACATAGATAAAAAAGCCCAGCGAAGCGGGCAAATCGGCTCGTCATATATATATAAAAATGGCACGCCTTTTATTTGTTAGTTAATATTATTATTAAAAAAAATTTTGCGCGAGTAACATAATATTCAAATCAAGTATTTAGAAAAATCATTGTTTTTTATTGGGAAAAAGTTGTGTTTTTTATTAAGATTTTGTTCACTAGATAGCTTTTTTAAAATAAAATATATTATTTTAATATATTTTTAAATAAAAAAAATGTTTTAAAAAATAATTTTAATCATACTTTTAAATAGCACATATTCTCTACACTAGCTTTAACTTTAACATAGTAATCATTACAGATTTCCTTCCCTTCAAACATATTGTTGACTAATTGCTAGTCAAGATAGACAAAAGTATGTTAATGTACACTTTGTATAAACTCGCACTTGCATTAACATTTTGCGGGTTCACATTATCGGTCATTTTCAATGCATTATATTTTTCAAGAAATCTCAACTTTAGTCCCTAACTTTGTATACCGATTCTTGGACGAGTCTTGAACCTATATATTTCATCAATTATGCCCTGAACATATTTAAAGAAAAAACATATTAACATATCTAAAAATATTTAAAGAAAAAACAAATCATTTAAAAAAAAAGATTTTTGAAGTGCTTCCATAGCTTTTACTCTTCTTCATTTGACTCTGTCGCAGTATTTAGTCTCCTCACCCTGCATCCAATAGTGCTCGTTTAAGATGATGATAAAGCTGATTTTTAAAATATTTTTTATC
This sequence comes from Salix koriyanagi, assembly GCA_029228605.1. Classification (NCBI taxonomy): domain Eukaryota; kingdom Viridiplantae; phylum Streptophyta; class Magnoliopsida; order Malpighiales; family Salicaceae; genus Salix; species Salix koriyanagi. The sequence goes on along the minus strand of CM055345.1, from coordinate 10,954,934 downwards.
TATAAATATTTTAAAATAATATTTGTTTTTTATTTTCTTAAAAAATATATTTTGCATCTCCACATAAAAAAATTATTTTCCCGTACACCCCCTTAATCTTCATTATTTTCTTTTTAAAATAGTCAAAACTCAAAACAGTTTCATCTCAATATATATATATGGGCTAGGCAGGAGAGAAGTCTATCAAGTCCAATCAAGTGTCTTGTATGGCAGTATGGGTATAGTGATGTTTCTAAAAAATAATTCTTTGTCTGAAAATATAATTAAAACATTTTATTTTTTTATACTAGAATATTAAAATTATTGAAAATACTTAAAAAAAATATCAATTTATAAGTTATTGGAGTTGTACATCCTCTCAGAAATTATTATTTAATTTCAAGGTGATAGATTTTAATATATTTTTAATTGAAATTCAATCTTGAAATTGAGTGCTGGATAAGATTCCAGAAATAATAGAAGGGTAGGAATAGAAAGGACTGGACGGTGGTGATTGATTGTGGGCTCATATTTGCCTCGCTCACCCCCATGATTTTTTTTTAAATTATCTTTTTATTATAGAATGGACGAGCGATATGCCCGCGCGATGCGCCGGGTTTTTTTTATCTATGTAGAAAATTGATTGTTTTTTATATGTATTGTATTTTATTATTTTAATATTTAGTTAGTATAATTATAATTGATAAAATCTGTATAATTGAAATGGAAAGTGGTTCGTATATTTTGTAATTGCAGATAACGTAGGTAATTTTTTTTTCTGAGTTGCTTTTTTTTTCTCAGTGATATTAGATTTGACACACTATAATTTTTTTTTCCAGCAAATAAACTTATATTTTTTGCGTGCTATAATAAGTTATTTTAATGTTTAATTACTAAAATTGCAATGGATCAAATATGTTAGAAATGAGTTTTTTGTGTGGTATAATTAGTATGCATGCCCATGCATCGCGTTAGGGTTTTTTCTATGTAGAAAAATAATTGATTTTTTACATGCTGTAATTAGTTGTTTAAATATTTAATTAGTAACATTATAATAGATAAAATATGTAACAAATTAATTCTTTCCCCGTCTAAAAGGAATAGTTTAATCGAAATGGGAAGTGGCTCATATATTTTTTAATTGTAGATAATTTAGGTAAATTTGTCAAAAAAAAATTTAGTTGTTTTTTTTCCTCAGTAATATTACATCTGACACAATAAAAATAAAAAAATCGTAAATTTAAGAAGAAATAAACTAATTTTTTTTGTGTGCTATAATGACTTATTTGCGGTATAAAAGGAATAATGTTTTTTGTGTGCTATAATGACTTATTTGCAGTATAAACATGAAACTAAGTAAATGAATAGCAAAGCACAGGACCAAAACCCTTAAGATCTATAAAATTACTTGTATAAATGAATTTTCAAAATATTTAATTATGTTATTGAACTTGTTATTATATTAGTTGTGTAAAATAAGGCCTGTTACATCTTTATATGCCAAAAAAAGAGAGATGAAAAGGCACCTGTCATCAGCCTCAATGCGTATGGACGGCCCAATGTACTTCACCTGATCCCCTAGTAAAAGATGAACAAAGCAAAATGGATGGGTGAACAGAGAAACCCAAAAAAAAAGAGGTCATACTGCTTTAAAAATAATTCCAATAAAGTGAATCAACTAAAATCAACACTAACAGAATTATTTTGTGAATATTGATATTTGAATTTGTTCAAATAGATGATGAAACCATCAGAATTGAACTGCCATAACAGCATAAAATAACCAAGCACAGTCATGCAAACATCTTCACCTCAAAAACATGCAACAGTTGCTACTATTAGAAACATTGCTATCACAAACCAAACTGTAATGACTGCCTTAAGAAAACAATGGACACAGCATTTATTGGAGAATCATGTTTGCACTCACTTTTTTCAAAAGCAGACAGTAGAGAAAGAATACATTAAAAGTCAAGGAAAAAACCATATTGCACAGCATAGTTATAAAATGGCAAAAAGAAAAGCACAGTGCAGGGCTAGCTGGAAAAAGTTGCCTTTATGAAGAGGCCTTTTGGAGGTCTCAGAAGTGCCTGCAGACTCATTCTTCATAGATTCAGAGGAACTGTCACATTCTCCAGAAACTCTCTGGCACAAAGTGAAATACACAATAAGAAATCCTATCACGTTCTTCACTGAAAAAACTTGTTTCTATTGACCAGAAACTAGAGAATATTTGCAGTTTTCCACAGTTACCAAGCCTACAATACAAACAGTAAAAATCCTAATTATGAAAAAAAATTAAAGCAATAAATTATAATTATGAAAAGTTCAGTGGCAGCCATAAATTCATAAAAATCGGTGGCTACAAAAAGAATCAGATACCAATACGCAGGCATATTGAAAAAGCAAAAGCCTTTTTTACTGACATCATCATCAGATGTCTCTTCCCTTCAGACACTCTTGTATCATCTGTATCAAACAACTGGAGCTGCTTTCCAAGTCACTGTGTTATCCCCAATTCCAGACCTAAGTGTTGAGATCAAGCTAGCATCGCGCAGAAAATGCATTCCTAAATCACTCCAAACCACTCCTCCAATTTGCACCGGACGATAAGCAGTATAGTACCTTCTATCAGACAGCTGATACTTTAGAGAACATACCTTCTCAAATTCTTCAAGGCTACAGGGAAGAAGCTTCTTCAGGGCTGCCTCAGCATTTGCCTCCAAATCAACTGCATCGTCATCACTACAATCTGATTTTGCCTCTGCACTGCTTGTCCATTCCTCTTCGTTGACTGCATCATTGCCATCCTCAACTTCTGACTCTGAGCAACTCTCCTCTACAGATCCTGCACTATCATCTGATTCACTCTCATCCTCACCAAAATCCTGGTACGAGATCAAATAATGATCACCAAAACTCAGTTTGGATATCAGAAATAAAGAAATGGATGCAAATCGATTCAATATGTTATTGTTTCAATATCTATTATAAAAAAATTTATCTTTAATATTTATGTTAAGTTAAACTATATTTTTACCGGTTATTTAGTTCCATTAAGATGACCAAGTTATATTAAATCAATTTTTATATGATTTTTTTATTTACTTTTTAAAAAAATAAATATTAGATATCGACCAGCAGCATAAAATGAGACAGATTGTTGCTAACTTCCTAATGATTTTTTCTTTTCTTTTCTTCTTTCTCTCTTTGAAAGTCACTTATTTTTCTCGTTTCTCTCCGTGAAGTTCACATACCACCGCCCTGTTCGGGTTCAAAATGATTCGAGGATATAATCATGGGTATCTTTTATTGAACACGGATCAGCACAATACTCAATCAAGAGAATTTCCAACGGACAGCCACCGACACTCTTTAACTGGTGGACGACAACTAAATCGTCAAAGTTTATACAGGAGACTGTGTTTTATTTATTTATTTATTATTATTACTATTAATAACTGAACAACTTACACGTATCTTGATTATTTCACAAATTCTAAAATTAACAATTAAGCTTTCTAATTAACAATAACAGGGTTTGAACTTAAAATCAATCAACCCACTTACCTTAGTCCCAAGCTTATACCACTTGACCACCTACTAGATAATTTACCGTGACCGTTTAATATTACTTTTTAAAAATATTTTTTATTTAAAAATATTTTTTATTTAAAAATATATTGAATTGAATTGATTTTTTTTATCTTTTAATATCATAACATTAAAATCATAAAAAAAATATACATCTAAAACAAACACAGCGAGACACTCATCAAGCCACCATACCGAGTGGCGCTATGTAGCGCAAACAATGAGAATAAAACTGTACACATGCCCTTTGCCGCCTCAAAAATGAAGAAGATTCAACGCTCGACTGTGGAGCAATCAAGATCAAAAGGTTCAGAATTATTCCGGCTTTCCACAGGCTCGATACACCGGTAAACAACCCAGCAACTCATTTTTTGGGGAGAAATTAAAGGATCCTTAGTATTTTTACAAAATAAATGCTGCATCAATTTTTATTCCTCCAAAATCAGACTGGCTATGGAGCCAAATCTGTGTCCAATACCAATGCAGAACAGGTGGGCTTCGACTTAAGAATGTTCTTTTTCATAAACTTTACCAGCATACTTCCAATTCATTACCTTCCATATGTTCTTTAGATAATCAGGTCTGACATTCTTGTACTGCAGCATGGAAAATAAACTTCCAAGTCATATAAGAGAGAGTTGCAAGCAAACAAAAGGGTGTTTAAATTTGCAGGTAGCCTAAACAGGAAAAATAGTTATGGCGATGCATAGGGAGGCAGGCTTTCACTCGCATTATTTCAAAGGTGAATCTAATTGATCACACGAAACGTTCTTCTATCAACATAATAAACTGAGGGATGAGATGATTGTTTGCCATTTTTTCCCTTTTCTTTTCCAACATTCTGCAATTTGATTGACTAGTGAACTCAACATTAATGTGAGGTAAATCTTCATCATGGATGATGGGCGTGGCTGTGGATGAAGCTAAAAGATTGTTTAGGTACAATAAATCAAGTCCTGGTTTCATGTTTTGGTTGCAATAAAAAAATATTAAAATAACTGCTGCTTCAATATGACGAGAAATTCTTGAAATTCATGATGCTCACTATGTAAGAAATTACAATAATGTCCCTAATTCAATTATATAATCTAAATTTCCGCTACTATGTATATTTAGCATTCGATTATAGAAGTGGTTTAATGTCATAAGAGAAGAGATGAAATCAATGGCTAAAAATCAAGTCTGGGATCTCGATGACTTACCAAAGGGAGTTGTAGTTGTAGGCTGTAAATAGATTTACAAAACCAAAACAAATGATTCCAGTAATTTTGAACGATATAAAGCTACACTTGTGGCTAAGAGTTTCACTCAAAAGAAAGTCATTGATTATCATGAAATCTTCTCTCCAGTATATAAGAAGGATTCATTTAAGATAATCATGACATTAGTATCTTATCTTGATCTAGAGCTACATCAAATGGATGTGAAAACAACCTTTCTAAATAGAGATCTTGAAGAGGAGGTTTACTTGAAACAACTTGAAGGTTTTGATGATAATAGTTAGAAAGCTTGCAAACGAAGGAAATCTATTTACGGACTAAAACAAACCTCCCGTCAGTGGTATATCAAATTTCATAAGGTTATTACCCCACATGGTTTTATTGAGAATCTTGTTGATCAATGTATTTATCTTAAGGTCAGTGAGAATAAAGTTATTTTCTAGTCTTGTATGTAGATAATTTGCTTGCAAGTAATGATTTACGTTTGCTACACGAGATCAAAAAATTCCTCTCAAAAAATTCTTATATGTAGATTAATTAATTGCAACATGGTAGGGAGTTTTATGTGTCATAAGGGCCAAGTGGGAGAATGTAAGAAATTAAAATTATATCCCTGCTGACACACTCATGTTCTGACTTATTCCAACTCATTGATCATGGGGATCAATTGCTTGATTTTCTCCTTGATGGAAAGAGAAATATCGGCTAACAAATGTTGAAAGGGGTCTCTAACATACCTATAAATAATAACTTGTATACTCCATCTATAGCTATTGGTAGGCATAGATTAGAAGACTTTTCTTAGATAAATTTATTTCAAAATTGGTTGAAGTTGTTCATCTACTACATTGGGAATTTTTCTAAACTTGAGCAAAAATAGTCGGATGTATTTATAATTTAAATTTTTGTTGCTATGTATATTTAGCATTCAATTATAAATATCTCTGGCCATTTTTACTCAAGCTTAGAAAAATTCTCAATGCAATAGATGAAGAGTTTCAACCAATTATGAAATAAATTTACCTAAGAAAAGTCTTTTGATCCATGTCTACCAGTAGTTGTAGATAGAGTACACATACTATTATTTCTAAGTAGATCAGGGACCCCTCTCAGCATTTGTTAGTTGATTTTTCTCCTTTCATAAAGAAGAAAATCAGACAATTGATTCTCATGATCAAACTTCACGATCAATGAGCTGGAATAAGTCAGAACATGGGTGTCTCATTAGGGACATAATTGCAATTTCTTACATTCTCCCACTTGGCCTTTATGACACATAAACTCCCTATTATGTTGCAATTGATTCCCATGATGAATCTTCACGATCATTGAGTTGTAATAAGTCAAAACATGAGTGTTTCATCAGGGATATAATTGTAATTTTTTACATTCTCCCACTTGGCTCTTATATCACATAAACTTCCTATTATGTTTTGTTCTTTAATATGGTTATTGCTTTATTTATTCCAACCAATCATGGAACCCTCCCACTTACACAAGGAATACTACACATGAATTATAGGGGTAAAACCATTACATAATAAGTCGTCCCTTTCATGTATTCCATATATAATATCCCCTAAACAAGTACCATATAGGCAGTCAAAACTTTAGATTATAAATACCTACGGCTATTTTTGCTCAAGCTTAGAAAAATTTCCAATGCAGTAGATAAACTTCAACCAATTCTGAAATAAATTTATTTGAGAAAGTCTTCTAATCTATGCCTACCAGTAGTTGTAGATGGAGTATACAGGGTATTATTTATAGGTACATCAAAGACCACTCTCAGCATTTGTTAGCTGATTTTTCCTTCTATCAAGGAAAAAATCAAGCAATTGATTCTCATAATCAATCTCCATGATCAATGAGTTGGAATAAGTCTGAAGATGAGTGTGTAGAAGTGTTTAATACACTAACCAAAAAGTTTATTTAAACTGAACTCTCCATCACATTCTATGGCAACCAAAGCTATATAGCATATTAAGCTCCATGGTGGGTGATAAAGATTAAAGTCAATCATAATCAAAACCTATTGTTACATGGTCCTCCCATCACAAAGAAATGAGAAGTAAGCATCACAAAGTGACCAGATTGAATAATTTGGAAAAAAAATCTACCTGTAAGTAGTATGCATGCTCCCAAACATCAATTCCAAGTAATGGAACTAACGGTCCTTTAGTTACCAATGGATCCTGTGACAAGATCACATGCATAATTAGATCTACTAGCACTACCAAACAATAACAAGTATTTGCAGACAAAACAGGTTTGGGGACATCTATCGCGTCTAGACTCTATAAATCAGATATATAAAGCAACCAGGTTCAGCACTTGCACTAGGAAGTCCTTCATAAACTGTAAGATTTTGATAATTACTGAACTCACAAATAAGTAGGAAAAAAGATAAATGTTTAATCATTAGTAGAACACAAAACTATTCTCCTATCCAAAAGGACAAGGATCTTATCCAAGAAGAATTATAGGGGAAAAAAAGTAGATACATGTTTAATCATTGTTGTATTGGAGAATCATATAAAATAGAGTTATTTGTTTATCTAGGGTTCTCACAAGGAGCCTATGTTTTTGACTTAGTATGATCAATGGAGAATAATTTTGATACAGCAGCAATTTATGAAAATTATTATTCATTATGAGTTGACTTTATAACAAAATTGGCAAATTTTACTTGATTTACTGTTGTCTCAACCACAAGCTTCTTTGATTCTTTGTCCAGGCCAAGCCACTGCAATAAAAAAAGAGAACTGTGTAAGGAAGTTGCAAACAAGCATATTATAATTATAATTATATAGAATACTAAATTGTAAAACCATTAAAAAACAGAACACGCTAAACTACATACCACCCATCCAGAGCCCTGTAGAGCAGCACCTTCAGTGCTCATTTTTTGAATCAATGCGTCCAAAGAACCATAATGTTCATCAATAGCCCAGCCCAGGCTACCATGAGGTGATTCACCACCTCCTTCCTGCCATATAACAGCATTACAGTTAGGTATGAAATCAATAGCACGAGCCAAATATATGTAAATAAACAATAAAACTTACACAGACAGGAGAGAGACTCTTCCAGAATATTGAATGGTTAATATGGCCTGCACAAGAATAATTAAGTCAAGGATGCTGATAAAGCAACATTAGCATGGATGTCAACAAACAAAAGTTTCAGTTTTAAGCTATTTTTGTTTAAGTTTTGAAAATCATATTATGTCGAGCAACCTAATGATGAAGCCATAACCACAATAAAAGACAATACATAAAAGATAAATAATTCTACTAATTGACAAGCAAGAATAACTTCCGGCAATATTAGAGGTTATATTTGTTTCCTTGCATAACAAAGATTCTACTACTATGGGTGGATCTTTCCTAAGCAAAAGCAGAAGAAAACTCATAAACAATCTTTTCCTTTCCAATCAAACTGAAACTATCAGGTAATCTTTGAAGCTGGTGATTCATAGAATCATGCATTTAAAGGCACTCAACACTGGTCTCTGCTTAGGCATAACAATAAAGTTTTAGAAAATTTACATTATATGGCCATTCAAGCTATCCTTCTCTTTACCAAACAAATTCAATTATTACCGAATAAACGCATCAAGTTTAATAAGTCAAGAGTCTAATTTATCAAAAAAAAAAAATGAACCTCCGCCGTTGAATTTGATAGCGCTCTGCAATTTGACAACGGCAGAAGAATCTCCCTTTTCAATGGCATGATGAAGTTGTTCGAGCGCCTTATTGTAGTTGGTGATGTAAGTCTGGTGGTGTTTCTGGTGATGGATCTGCATAATCTCCCCGCTAATTGCAGGCTCCAAAGCTCCATAATCGTACGGAAGATCGGGCAATGAGAAGGTCTGTAATCCACGGAATTGAAGCTTGAAGCCTGAGGAGGAGGCTAGGCCTAGGGTTTTCCGACAAATGAGAGAGCGGAGAGCCATTGGAGAACGATTGTTGACAATATAATAAGACTGTACAGTGTACTCCTACCGGTGACTCGTGAAGTGAGAGGAAATGGCTCTCCCTATATATAGTTTTTTGGCCGTGCTATGTCGTAAAGCGAGAGCAGAAATGATCTTGCTTGAATAAAATTAATTAATTTCATGAATTTCAATAAAATTTTGATAATATCTAAAAATGTAATTAGATTTAAAAATAAAATGATCATTTAAAAAAGAAGAAGAAGAATGACATATTAGATCAATCTTAGTCTCTCAGTAATCAATATTATGTACTCCATTAAGTTTAATAACTTTTTTATCAGCTATTTTTTTAATTATATAATTAGAATATATGGTCACCAATTTGAGCACTAATTTGAAATAATAATATTGGGAATAAACAAAAATAAAGCATACATCTTATTTCTAAATCAATTTAATATTGAATGATAAATCAAGAAAAAAAAATATAAAAAAATCAATTAAAAAACAGAAAAAAAAAAAAAGAAGCATATCTAGGGCCCCGTTTGTTTACTAGAAAATGGTTTCCTATTGGAAAGTGAATTCCGGAGAAAGTGAATTCTTGGAAAGTGAATTCCGATGTTTGGCAGTGTTATGGAAAATGAACTGGAAAACATTTTCCAGTGTTTGTTTGTGTTATGTAAAATGAACTGGAAAATAATTTATTAATAAATTAATTTTTTTTCAAGTATATTAAAATAATGAGGAACAAATCTTACAAATTAAAAACTTGAATGAGAATGAAATTGAAAAAAAAATATAATTTCATAAATTATCTCAAATAAAATAAATAATAATCAAAATAATAGAGATCGAATCTATAAATTTAAAAAAAAATGAAAGGTGAATAAATTAAAATAATAATAATTAACATTTCATAAATTATTTCAAATAAAATAAGTAACAATAAAAAAAATGAGGACCAAATTTGATAGATAAAAAATTTCAATAAAAAAATGATAAGAAAAAAGCAAATAGCAATTATAAAAATAAGGACCAAAATTAATATAAAGATTAATTTTTAAGAGATGGAATTGAAAAATAAATATTCAAAACAAATTATACATAGCAATCAAAAGTTTGAGGATCAAATTTGATATAATCAGCAAATAATGACATTTCTAAATTTTTCACAACTTCCGGAAAGTGTTTTCCGCCCAAATTTTTCGGAAAACACTTTCCTGAAAACCAAACCAAATTTTTCTTTGACTGGAAAGTGTTTTCTGTTGATTAACTTTCCGGAAGACAAACAAACGCAGGAAAGTTTGGAAAGTGGTTTCTCGAAAAGTGAATTCCGGGAAACAAACATAGCCCTAGCTAGTAGGTGAACTCGTCAAACCTTTCATGTGAGATTAAACTTACTAGATATGTGAACCATGTCAACTAACCAAACGTACAAACATGTTCATGAATTTTATAAAGTTTAATAAGATGTTTTTTTCTCTAAAACTATTTTTTTTACAATATAAGAAAATAAATAGATGAAAAAAAAAGTCAAGTTTAATAAGAAAAAAGAAAATGAAAAAAGAAACTCATACAAACTCATTTTTGGCTTTGTAATTTTATTTTTTAAAAAAATGTATAGAAAACTGAGAGATAATTATAAATCAATATATTTAATATCATAATATAGGTTATTAACTTGGTTGTGTTTAATAATGTTTTTCTTAACATTAATTTGAAATAGAAATCAATTAACATATAAGATTTATTGAATAAAATAAAAAGAAAAAACATGTTATGCAAGGTTGCATATATTAAAAATAGTATAAAAAACAAAACAAAAATTCTTATTTTGAAAATTCAATTTAATATATAAAACATTACAAATGAATCATAATAATATTTTCAAAAATTAAACATATCCAATATATTTAAAAAATAATAAATAAAAAAACCACATAGAAGTGAAATACAAACTTAAAAAATCAAAATTATATATAAAAAAAAGAGGTTAGGTCAACTCAAGTCAATATGGTAGACATGTAATCTAGATATTAAGGAGTTAACTAGTCTGGATTAACACATTGAACTCATGTTCTAGGTCATGATAATTCAATTGAAAAATAAACTAAAAAACCCAAATAGTCATTAAAAAACAATATTGAATGACAATATCGATAAAAAAAACTTATCAACTTTTGACCCCGGTCATCACACTAGAAGTATCATACATGACATCATCATGGAGCTCAATCTATAAGGAATGAAATGTCGAAGCATGAAAACAAAATAAATTATAAACAAAAAAAGACAAAATAGAATTAAAATAATGAAGGTTTAAAATAACAAAAACTATAAATTAAAAGGCAAAAACAAATTTTTAGTTTGAGATTTAAACTAAAAAGAAGAAAATACATTAACAAAAAGAAAACAAAAAAAACAAAAGAATAAGGATAAAAAAAACAACAATACACTATCAACTTGGATACACATTCAAACTATTATGAAAACTAATTGAGAATGATAAGATTGCATGACATTGAATTCTTGTTAAATTAAATGTCAAAAGATGAAACCATAAAAAGAATCACACAAAAAGATCTAAGAAAATTAAGGTTGAAAAAAATTAATCATAGGAAAAATAAAATTTTCAATTGAAGAGTTAAATTGAATAAACAAAATGAAAAAAAAAGGGTTGTAATGAAAAAAAATAAAATAACAAACACTTTAATTAAAGGATGAAATTGAAAGACAAAAAAACTTCTATAAAAAGGCTAAGAAATAAAATTAAAAAAAAAAACATGTGTAAACCTAGGAAATAAATGTCAATGTAAATTGCAAACTAAATAAATGGGCAATAAAAATGATTGAATTCATGTGTAGATTTGAATAAAAAATTTAAAAATTTCTGAATATAAATTTTTGAGCAAAATGTTTTCAGATATTAAAAATTAAGATAGATGATTAGACAAATTATTATCATTAAGGATAACTTTTTCTTATAAAGCAAACTTGGAAGGAGAACAAGATCAAAAGATCTAAAGGCGACCATTGTCATATTTGTACTTGCGGTTTCTTCTCTTCCTTCAAGTTGGATCTTTCCTTCATTATCCATATGAACTATTAGACCCTTACAAACAAAATATTTTTTGAAAGGATGACTGACTATCCAGTGATCCTTGTAATATTTTGGATGATCAACCATATCAACTTCCCCACATCTTTTAAGTATTGGAAGTTCGATCAAACTTTGTTCTAGAATACCTGAAACTTCATGATCCTAAAAGGGTATTCTTTTTCTTGTAATTGCTTTAAAGTAAACTTATTTATTTCTTAGGTTTGTTTTTTTTGTATTTTTTCTTCAATTTTTGGCTTTGGTTTGGTTTGCTGTCTGGAAACTTTTATAGGTGATGTGGAGACAAGCATGTCTTCCTTCAACTTTGTAAACCTTATATCTTTCTTGAGTTCTTTCTTTGTCTCCTTCTTATCACGAGGATCACTTATAAAATAGCTCTCATGTCTTGCTATTTGAATCTCCAAGTCACGGGCTCTTTAGCAAGCTATTCAAAAGTGAATGACATGTTTTTTTGTAGACTATATAACAACTCCCACTGCATTTCTTGGACATACATGTTTATAGAAAAGGTTTCACTTATCTTTTCATTACAACTAAGGACTAAGTTTCTTCATCTCTCAATGTAATCCAAGACTAACAAGTAGTGTATGAAAGTTCGGGCAAGCTTATAGTTCATTGAGTGCTATAAAAGCGAGTTAAGAACTCTTGCTCTATTGGTTTCAACAATCTATTTCTTTAGCACGAATTTTAGTGTACCAGACAAATGAGACTCCTTTTAGGGACTAAATAAACAACTTTACCATTAGGTTTCCATAGGTTTCTGCATTATTACAAAGTCTCAATAAAATGAGCAATATGTTGTTTTTGGATTATCTTTACCTTCAAATTATTGAATTTATAGAGGTTGATAGTTTGGTGACATCATCATTTCATTGATACGCTTGATGTATGGCTTGATGCACATAAGAAAGGAATCAAGAGCACCTCCATGTTGAGCATGAATACTATCAGTAATTAGATGTTGCCATTATTGAAGCTTAAGTGAGCCTATTGATGATGTATTTTGTACTGCTTTTCGATCATATTGCTCTAGTTTTTTCTATTTTTTAGTAGTATATTTGTTTTATTAAAAGATCTTGATTGATATTATCCCTAAACAAATCCCCAATCCTTTGGTACCTTTCAACATTTGAATTTTGTTTTTTTAGTTGGTCCCTCAAAATGGTGATTTAAACATCCTTTTCCTTGATAGATTTTTTAAATGCTCAATTTCAAAATTCATTTGATGAATATGATTCTCGATCATATTGCTTTGAATTTAATTCATATGATGGAATCTCAATTCCTTCTTGAAGAAAAATGGAGAATTTCTAAACTTATATTCTAAAGAAATTGTTTTCTTCTATTCAATTATAAAGAGTTTTTCTCAATGGAGAGACCAATTTAGACTTTTCAAATAGAGTTCTTAGGTGTGTGGCTGGTAAAATATCAACTCCAGCATCTTGAGAATTGATTAGAGAATTGGTTACGTGATCCATGTTTCTACTTTGGATAGTAGATCTGTTAACTCGAGAGATGAGAGGAAGAAAGGTCTCACTAGGCGTGCCGAAAATTGTACACATAAAAATTCTCACATATTGAGTAAATATGCTAGAAAATTTGGTGTCAGATTACAATGATAAATTTATTACAAGAAAAGTGGAAACTCTCTTAAAGTGTTTTTCGTGTTCACAAATCCTTTAATTAAAGTTAATATCCAAATCTTGTTTTTGTTTTGGATGAAAAGATATCCATACGGGCCTAAAATATTTAATCATGTCACATCTTGACCTGATATGATTTGATAAAGGACTTGAATTGACATGGTAAAGATTATTCACACGAGCTCGAAAGTTTTAATCGTGTGATATCTTAGCTTGATTTGATTTAATGAAGGAAAGGACTTTAATCCTATATTTTATTGGCTTGATTTTATAAAGATTAAGACTCTGGTCCTTTTTTTTCTTTGATGAACTTGAATTCCTTTGAGAACTCCCAAGTATTTATGCTTGGTCTTTAAACTCTACTATATTGTCCTTGTCTTTTTTTTATTGTGATTTGTATCTCTCTTTAGATGACTTTATGGCATATTTATAGACAAGGAAAGTGCAATTTTATCTCAAATATCTTTAAACTAAAGGATGTTTTAGGAAAATCAATATGCAAATGACTTAAAATACCCTTATCTTGAAGGATATTAAAGTAAGATCCATAAATATATTTAGATTTGGGTTTTTTTTATTTAATTTTGGCTCAAACCCAATAAATTTAATTAGGTCCACACCTAATAAATAAGAATTTTAGGTTATGGATCAAACTTGTTGATATTTTAACATCTACACCCCCAATAACTTAGATAATGTGTTTTCCAACCCCATCTCTCTTCTTGTTTGAGTGAACTTTCTAGCCCTCAATCATCAACTCAGATAGTGTGTTTTCCAACCATATCTCTTTCCTTTTTGTTTGAGTGTGATTTCCAGCCCTCAACCTTCAACTTAAATAGTGCACTTTTCAAGCTTATCTCTCTCCTCATTTGAGTGCGTTTTCCAACCCTTAAACATAATTTCATATAATGCACTTTCTAGTCATATCTTTATTTATTTTAAATACGCTTTATAGCTCTTAACCATCTTAGAGAATATATTTTCTAACCCTATTTCTTTTCCTTTTCTAAAAATTTTCATGTCATCTCTTGGGCAGATCACCCATTATAATAAAACTATTTTTCCATTTTCACTTGGGCAGGTCACCTAGTAAAATGAAACCATTTTCATGTTTTCACTTGGGTAGGTCTCCTATTAAAATGAGACCATCACCATTATTTTCTTCTTCATGCTTTCACTTAGGTACGTCACCTAGTATAATAAGATCATACTCATTACTTTCACCTAGGTAAGTCATCCATTATGATAAGACCATCTTCATCTATTTTACCTAGGTAGGTTATCCATTACAATAAGACCATTTTCATCTTTTTCACTTAAATAAGTCACTCATTACAATAAGACATTTTTTGTATTTTTCACCATCTTCATATTTTCACCTAGGTAGGTCATCCATCACAATACGACCACCTTCGTGTTTCACCTAGGTAGGTCATTCATCATAATAGGACGACGTTTGTGTTTTTCACTTGGAAATGTCACCCATTACAATGAAAATAATTTTTCTATGTCTTTCAACTCTTCATAAACATCATTTTTCCTTCATAAATTTAACTTTTTATTTTCTGAGTAAGTTATTTAGCCCTCAATTCTTAGTTAGTGTGTTTTCTAGCCCTATCTTATCTTTCCTTTTTTAATGCACTTCATAGCCCTCATCTCTAACACTTTTAGATATACAAACCATCTCCTGATTTGATAAATCTATTCTCTCATTTTTCTTTTAAAACGTTTATTATCTAGAGTCGAGACTTTAGTTGTAAACATTGTAAAAAGAAGAACAACTGTAATAACCTATTTCTGCGTTATTTCCAAAATTCACACAATAAAAATAAAAATAACAAAAAACATAAGAGGGGTGATATGGTGAGAAATCAAGCTAGGAAGTTTCAAAATATTTAGAAGCTCGATCATACCCCTATTCTTCCAAACAACTAAGACAAATATAGATTCAAGGTCAAAATAAATTATTTGTCAGAAAAAATTGAGTATAAATTAAGTCCAATGGCATAATTAAATTTTTAATAAGCAAATTTGATTTAATCATGAGCCAAATTAGAGTTTCATTATATTTAAGAATTAATTTGAATCCAATTAAAGGATTTAATTAGATGCAAGGACTTCATTATACTCTAAATGTGTCAAATAAATTTTATGAGAGGCTTAATTGATGAGAAAATTAAGTTTATGAGCCTAATTTGAGCTTAATTAAGAAAACCATGATTTTTTGGACCAAATTTATTTTGTTACTAAGTCAACTGGACGAAATCAGAGGTGAAATTGAAGAACTTGAAAATTTAATGGTCAAATTGCATAAATCCAAGATCAATGACCAAATTAAAAGAAAACACATAAATTTGAAGTTACTATTAAAGTTTGTTGGGGATAAAATTGCACAATATTAAACTTTAAAGCCAATTAAAAACATAATTAGAGCAATTTTGAATTAAAGAACCAAATCAGACTTTGTCAAGATATGCCTTTGTGCAAAATTTAAAGGCAGTCATATTGGGTTATGTATCATGATATGATATAGTACGAGCGTGTCATCATCTTCATTATTGTACTCCCATCACATGGAAGAAATGACTTGTAAAAATTACCATATCTACACACAAAGATGAGATAAAGAGATATCTTCTTCCCTTTAAATACATGCAATACCTATATTGTTAGAGTGTGAGAGGGGGACAAAGAGGACAAACAATGGAAAAAGATATATAAAAAAGGGAAAGTAGAGCGAATAGAGGAAAAAGGGGAGGAGAATAAAGGAGAAGAGCAAAACAGATAACAAGGGGACAATAAATAAACAAACAACTTTTATTTTCTTTTACTATTGTATACCATAGACAACATTAAAATCCTTTTTTTTTCATTATGAGTAACCCTCATTGGCAACAACTCTAGTCTTCTCCATCGTAGGCCACCTATAACGGAGGTAATATCATTTTCTTCCTTTTCACCATTAGTCACAACATCACTTTCTTTCCTCTATTGCAAGCAAGCTTTGGTAGCAATGAACTTCCTCTCCTCCACGAATCATCAGTAACAACAACATTGTTTCCTTTCCACCGTCTATGGATACAACAACAACACGTCTTCTCTACAAAACAACCCGGCAACAACAATAATGACCTTTCTACTCCATGGTTCTTCTTTTCCACCCAACAACGACAACTATACCAATAATATCAACAACACTTGGCCTTTCTCTCATCATCAACAATAACAACAACTTCCTTCCACTACCAACAACAACTATTCTTCTCTCCTGCTACACCTCATACACCACCAACCATATGTTCTTATCATGGCAGCAACGCCAACATACCCTTTCCTTTACCTTTGGTTAGTACTAATCACTTTGCAAGTGAGCAATAAAGAGTGCGATAATTCATGTTCTACTATCACATGGTGAACAATAGATTTGATCGGGCTGGACATAATGTCTAATGCAATTAATAAACGGTTGGGACATTTTGGCCCAACATGGTTGGGTTGACTTATTTAGTTGGGCTAAGCCCAATCCATATATTATTACAACAATATTTCCTTAAGAAACAAAGTTCCAAAAAAATTCAAATGGGCATTAAAATTTTTTTTTGTGATTTCTTGCATATTGTTTTCCAATGATTTTGCATAATATCATGTTGTAATTTAGACTGAAAGTTTTGAACCCGATATATAAAAATACCCAGTTTTTCTCCAAAACTCCAAGAAAAATCCCAAACAAATTCAAGGGTCATTTCAAAAGGTTGTGATTTCATTGTATGCTTTTATATCATTTTTTTTCAATATTTGTTCAAACTTACATTATAATATACAGACTTGGTATAAAATATCTGATTCCTTTTCAATTTCCTAAAAAAGGTTAAAAAATAAATAAATAAAACTATTTTCATGCATATGACTGAGTCCTAAAATTGTTCTGAGTATATTTTCCAAAAAATAAACAAATTACATGTTTTTCCATGTTTTAAAATGCAAAATGAGATATCATAACCAATATATGATCATCTATTAGGGTTCAACTAAAATATAAAAAATCCTTCACCAATCATTTGTTCATTTTATTTATTAGGATTTAACTGTAGATTTTAAATTTTAAGGGTGTAAAGCTACATTATAGAGTATGTCCTTAAATATTAAAAATACAAAAAATAAATGTGATGCCAAAATGAAGACCATAGAACAGTTAAATTTTCATCCAATAAGACAAAAACTCCTTTATGAAGAGAGATCTACTTTGAAACTTTGAAAAATCGACAGATAGAAATTTAACTTAGAAAAACAATTAAACAATAATGAAGTTTACATTAGATAGGGTACATTGGGGGTGATGCATCTTCCCCTTGCACAACAAATCCATTTACCTGGACTCTCACAGTCACAGACCATTAGGTTTTCTAATGACCTTAATATTAGGTGACGACTCCTGAAAATTATAATAATAGTTTTATGATTTTTGTCAAAACCATTTTTTTTCACACACTCCCATCTTGGGGAGGCTACGGAAAACTTCATTATGACAATCTTAAATAGCTACCCAACCACTATTAACATAAACATCTATAATTATTTCAAACCCACTTTTCATGCCTACACATATACCAAAAAGTCAAATGATAAAATTACACTCATAAGATGATCTTATTGAAATAATTACTTAAAAACTTGAATTGTTAGATATAATAACTCATCAAAATAAATAATTGTTACAAATCATGATGAAAATGCTCAAAGTTCAATAAAAGATCTTGCCGATGAGTTTCAATAGGATCTTGTCATCAATAAAACAAAAAATTCAAGGCCAAACCAATATAAAAACCCTAAAGTAAAATATTATTACAATTGTTCATCTATTTTTTATATTCAAATCAAAGATTTAACTCATCAAACTCAAGCGCATTATGATGGTCAAGAGGTGTTTACACAAATAAATACATGGATATAGTGAGCAACATCATAAACAAACTTCAAGAGATGACAATGATAGCTATAAAATATAAATTTAAAAATCAACTAGACAAGAAAATAACTCAATTATTAATCTTTAGCTATACTAACCAACTCAAAGGTTTATAGGATCATTATCTCACCCAAAATGATAAATATATATAATGATGTCAAGGTAGAAAATGAAATTACTTCAACACCTATCATAGTAGAAAATGATATCTCAACTTTAATACTCGCTATCAGTAAACACTTTTATAAGTGATTCTCAACAATTACAAGAAAGTTCATTTGAAATATTTTCAAACTTAACTTTACTCAAACTTAAAGAATTTAGATGGTATAAAGGCATGTTTGTCTTAAAAGTTGTCTTTGGAAAAGATTGTAAACATCTTTTTTGGAAGGAATTGTTTTTATTAAAACTTCAAAAAGTTATTTATTTAAAGGTCATGTAAGGAATTGATACCTTATAAAATCTTGTCTTATAAAGACCTAGTAACTTATATCAATAATGAAGGGTTATCCCTTTGCATAAATCTCAAACTCAAGAAAAAAAGTAAAAAACAAACTTCATGAGAGTAGAAAAGAATTAGACTCATATAGTACTCGATATGGGCTTGGGATCTTAGTTGATCCTTCAAGAAAACATAAGAAAACTATAAAACAAAAATCAAAGGGAAAGTATAGTATTATTAGAAACCATATATAAAATCAAAAACAACAACACCAAATTAACAACGAACTTGTTATAGATATGGTCAAGTAGGACACTACAAAAGTCAATGAAAAAAAACAAAGAATTAGAAATTGAAGATAAGATGAAGTTCTCAACTTCAATACTAATACTAATATTCAATAAGACTAACGATGATAATTGAAAAAAGATATTAAACTTTATTAAAATCAAGAAAAGTTCAAACAATTGCAAGAGTTATTTGAGTGTTTTTTTTCTTCAATTTATCAAATATCTTTTATAAAGAAAACATCATACAAACTAATTAAGGGATTTAAATTGAAAAAAATCTCTATAAAAACCAGACCTATTTAAATGAATCAAAACATAAAGTACGAAAAGAAACAAAAGCTAAAACAGAAAGGACAATAATGAAATGAAGGAAGGAACAAGGAAGGAAGTTTCTTCCTTGTAATAACTAACAAGGAACCCTTTTGTTCAACAGTGTCAGATCCATCTAGGTCTAGGGACAAGAGGACGGATCTCTTTTCTTTAATAACAAAGGTAAGCCCTTTTTGGGTTCTTGAAATTCTTGTTGCAAAAGCTCTCTGACCACTACTAATTGGAATTGGGATTTCATTTGACCTATTTTTCTTCAGGAATTGAAAAAATGGATAATTCAAGTGATGTTATAGATATGGTCAGTGGTAATGGAGGAGAAGACTCAAGAAATGACTCCACAACCTCCACTTCGTCTGCTGCTTCTTCTCCGAGAGCAATAGCTTCTGGGTATCGATTGTTTGATCGCCAAGACTCGCTTCACCAGCTTATGGGTGGTGGCAAAGGTTTTTTTATTCATATTTGATCCTTTCTTTGATTGCAAGGTTTCAATTGGGTTTTCTAGAATGGATGCATTGGGAGGGATACTAAATTGAAGAAAAAAATGGGTATTGTTTTGTTTCTGGGTTTTGGTATTTGGTTAACAAGATAGTGATTTTAACTTGATTTTCTTGTTCTTACTGTTGGATGGTGAGGTTTAGATAAAGGAATTTGACAAACGAAAACGATAACGTTGTTTAATGGGATTTAGGGTTTAGCATTTATAGAATGTGTAATGACAAAATTTGTGTTGTTTAGATTTCTGAATATTGAGCAAATTGATGATAACTAGTAATGAGTAAATTTTAGTTTACATGACTTTCCTTGAATTAAATGACTAAGCTGTGGATATACCTTGGAGAATTGTTATTATCGAAATTGAAGACTGAAGGGCATTTTTTTTTGTTGCGAATTATAAACAAAGTTTTTTTTTGTTTTGTTTCAAGAGTACCTCTAAATAATGATGCGAGACAAAAGAGGTTTGAAGCCGAATAAGAAAGAAAATAAGAAGCTGATAAGAAGAAGCCAAATAAAGTGAAGAAAAAGCTGAAGAAAAATAAAGAATAGGGTTAGAAAAGTCTGCAACTTCAAATTTTATTTAATTCATCAAAAACTAAATTGTAATGTCAAGAAAATTACATGTAAATACTAAAAATCTAATCAAAATCAAATTTGGCCTTAAAACCTACTAGCTAATAAAAGTCTAATAAACACAGACTGAAGTCCAATAATAAAGTTACATAAAAACTAGTAACTCAAGCTTAGATGAGCCCAATCTCCCAACCAAAGAACAACAAGTTGGATTACCCTCCATTGTCTATGATCATATGAGTGCATAAACAATGTCTCGGGTCTAGTGTCCCCACCAAATTAACTGAAATAATTAGAAATTGTTTTTAACAAAGGATGTTGAAGATCACACTGTCATTTAGTTTATGGCATGCAGTTGAATGTTAAACCTACCATTTCTTGGCCTGGATGTTGTCTGAATAATAGATAATAAAATAATCATATGAAGAATCCTATTCACTTTTAAGCTTTCAGTATTTGGCCTCAACCTTTTTTACTTCATTTATCTTCTTTTGCTCCACTTCTTTGCCATTTCTTTTCTTTTGAAATAAGTATTGGTAATCAGTGCTGTGTAGTGGGGATGCATATTTTCTTGAATTAGTCTATTGCTAAATGGTACTTGCTGGTTTGAGCTGGTTTATCTCACCATCAAGGTTTGTCATTATATCGTTTGTCATTGTATATGCTAAATTGTATGATATTATTGTTGCAACTGCTACTTTGTATGACTTCATTTCATCTTTTTCAGTGTTTGCAGTTGGTGCGTTACTAATCTCTTGTTCTCTTTCTTTTATAGCTGCCGATGTACTACTTTGGAGGTGGCGGCATGTTTCTTTTGGTGTCATTATGGTTGCAACAGTATCATGGTTCATATTTGAGCGGTCTGGATTGCCATTCTTAACAATTTGTTCTGATGTGTTGCTGATCTTGATTGTATTGTTGTTTGTCCGTGCCAACTTATCTAATGTGACAAACAAGTATGCTTAATGTCATCAACATGTTTCATTTACAGCTCCTTATTGTTTCAGTTCTGAAAATGTTTCTAATTTCACTTTTTTTTTAGCAGACAGCTTCAATCGTTACCAGAGTTAGTTTTGTCAGAGGAAATGGTTAACTCTGCCGCAGCATCGTTTCGTGTGAAAATTAATAATGTTCTTCTTATGGCCCATGACATTACTCTTGGCAAAGATTTTAGATTCTTTTTCAAGGTCATTGTTGATTGACTTAATAACATGCTTCTTATGCTCATGATATTCCTTTTGCAAAATATTTTAGAGTCCTTTTCAAGGCCAATGTATTGTCTTGAAAAGAATCAAAGATGTTAGATTCTATTTTTGAAGTTAAGTATTGGTTTGTTTAAAGAGGATTAGAGAGTTCCACTATGTGTAGTTGAAGATTTATGAAGCAGTTTTGATTTTTTCTTTATTGTCATAGTTAATGTGGTAAATTTTCGGTATTCAGTCTTAAAGGAAACTAAAACTCTAGAACAATAAAAAATTATAGAAATTTCAAAAAAAATTAATTACTATATACATATGTATATGGATGGATATGTATGTTTTAATTTGTCATTCAAGAAAATGCATATAAAATATGAGTTTACTAAATTTTCTCCAGAAGAATTAATTTGACACTGCTTGGTTTAATTGGGTAGTGAATTTGGGCGAGTAGAGTCCTGGGGCAGGGAAAACAGACTAGTCAGGACTTGCAAGTATAGTTTTAAATGCTCTTTTCCTTGAGCGGATAGTAGGAATATTTGATTGGCAACCTTCTGTACTCTTATAAGTGACACATGCAAAGGTAGCCAGTCTGTAACATCCAGAAGGATCTCTAGATGGTTGAATACAGTCTTGAGAATCTATCTTAATGAAGTTACAATGTCTTCTATTTGTTTATTGTCTTGCTAACTAATTTAATTGTTCATTTGATAGGTGGTGGTCTTTCTCTGGCTCCTGTCTACTGTTGGTAGCTACTTCTCTTTTTTCACTCTGGCTTATATAGGTATGTATGGCATGTCAGCATTGTTAGTCTTAGTTAAATGCGGCTTTTTTGAACCCAATGTAGTGCCCAAGTTTTTGGGGGAAATAGCACAGTTTTTTGAGTTGCAGCAGCATAATATTGGCTCGGCAGTGTCCATGTTGCAGCCTTCAAATTTGAAAAAAACAAATCTAAGGCTGTGACAGCGTTTCACAACCTTTAATTTTGATTTTTGTTTTAAAAACCACAGCCCTTAAAAATTTCACCATTGCTCTGTGAATATTTTGGATGTAAACTATTGCAAAATATAGCTTTGTTCTAAACACAGGAGACAATATTCTTTTTTTAAGGTTTATGAGAGGTCCAAAGGCTTGGGCTATACAAATCCACTTGCTTATTAATTCCAATATTTGAACATTAACTTCAGTTCCTTTTAAGTCTTTCATTCTGTTTTATGAAAAAAAATTATTTAAAGGCTGCAGAAGTTAATTATATTTTTTTTTCAAAATTAAAGGCCATGATAGTAATGTTACTGCAACCTTCAATTTGTTTTTCAGATTTGAAGGCTGCAGTAGTGACACTGCCGCAACCAATATAGTTTAATTTGATCGTGCCAATGATGCTGCTGCAGCTCAACAAACTTTGCTATTCCCTCAAATAAGTTTCCTACTTCGCTATTTCCCCTATACAATTTGGGCAATGTGCTAGTTTCCAAAAAACTGATATTTGTAACTGTGAATTCTTTGGTTAAATTATTTATTTCACTTTATTTAAAACCCTGGATGCCCTATTCCCCTAGATCTAAAGTTCATTTTTGTGGAGGGCTTTCCTTGCAATTTATATGCGTTTCCTGAACCTTGAAATTTGTTACCAGTGCATGTGGATGCTACCACTGTCTGATCTCTCCTTGAAAATTGTTTTGAGTACTTCATATTGCTTGGACCAAAACATTAACATGTTTACCACTGATATTGATAACAGGAACAATCTTATCCATTACAATCCCTGCCTTGTATAGCAGATATGAAGAACATGTGGATAGATGTTGTGGGGTGATCCATAGAAAATTATCACATCACTATAAGATAGTGGATGAGAGTGTTATTAGCAGAATACCCGCAAAGTTTGTCCAAGGACAAAGATGCATGAGTCTGATGTAGATATAAGTTCAAACTCTGCCAAATTTCACTGGATGGCAGGCTCCAGAACTTAAGGTTCTTGTGAAATTATCTCGTTCACTGTTTCAATTACTGCGGTTATTTCTTGTCTCTGAATATGAGCAGCTACACCTCTCATATGTCTCCTTACCATTAGCAGATCAAACATATTGCTGTTAGCTTTTGTGAATAGCTGAAGTTTTGAAGCTCAGGTAGTCCAGTTTATCTTTCAATATCAATTCTAAAGACTTTGTACTTTTCAGTTGGCGAAACCCCAACCTTAAAGCGTGAAAGCTCGATCTCACTTGCAATCACAGAGAAACTGGAGCTTTGAATATGGTGATGGTTTATTGACACAGAACATCTGTGGGTTGTGGGAATATGTGATTCTCCTTGATTAGGAGTGAATGAAGTAGCTCTAATTTTTGGGGACTAAATATTAAGATCAACAGTTTTTATCCTCATAACAGGGTAACAATTAAGCGGACCAGCTTAACAAAGAGCTTGCCCTTCTATCAATTATGCTCATGATCTTCTAGTTGTATTTGTTCCAAGTCTCAAACAGGTACAGCATGCTGGAATACCGTACAAATGATTTCATGGAATGTTCAAGTTTCAATGCTAGAGTTCTAAATTGCTTTCCTATGTATACATACATAAGATGGATTATCTTGATCAACAAAACCTAGGTGCTGAGTGATGTAGCTGTCTAAAGAGAGATGACTCTATAAAGATTCAATTTTATAATAGGTTTGTGAATGCTATTCTTTGCTTGAATGGTTATAACATGAGTTGGAGGTGATTGAGTTAAAACTGGATAATGGTTGTCTGAAATTTTAGTGGGGTTGGGGTTTATATGAAGAGGAAGTGGGTAAAGGGCTTAGTCAAGGTTGGGCATAGTGAAATCATATTATTATCTATTATCTATAAAGCTAAAAGAGGACGCGGTATTACTGTGCAAATTATCACTGTTCACCTAGACTCATAAGCACTGTGGACTTGAATAGTGCGTTTACTGAATAATATAAGTATCATTTCTATACAAAAACCGCACAATCAAGTCCTTCGGCCGAGTGGTTAATGCGCGCGCCATTTCCCCAACAGACGAGGGTTCGACTCTTTCAGGCAACAAATTGGTTTTCCAATATTGCTTTTAAAATAAAATATTTAATCATATAAGTATTGTTTCTATCCTGCAATAGCACAACCAAGTCGGTTGCCAGAGCGGTAACACCGCGCCCCCGCGAAGGGCGCGGGAGTTCGAATCTTCATGCCAGCAAAAAAGGATTTTTGAGATGAATAGTGCTTTTTTTTTGTCATTTTTTTTAATGGCTTCTTTCTTAATATTTTTAGGTGTTAAAAATTCTAATTATTATAGATAAGACATTCAAAATAAAGATAATGATTATTTGTAAGTTTTTTTCTTATAAATATGTTAGACTAATTATGTATTTTGATATTTATTTAATATTAGCATCTTAAAATATATATAATATATATAAATAAATAAATTCCCTAGGTTTTTTTTTTTTTAAATATAATTAATATCAATGTTCTGAAATTCATGTCATCGATAGTATGAACACTAATAGTCATAATATAAATTATTTATACTAATATTTATAATGACAGCTACAATAATTATGACAATTTAACAATCATGATAATAATAATGACAATTATAATCGAAATAATTTATCAGTTGATATTATTTTTCTTTAAGGTTGACTTCTGCGGTTTTCTTATGTATAATATTTCATATCTAACATCACATAAACAAAAAAAATATACGAAGTGATGCGTAGACGAAACGGGTAGAAAAATAAGGCAATTTATCTACAGTGAAAAAATATACAAGCCACTTGCCATCCACTTCACCGTACCTATAAACAATTTTTTTAACATGCAAAAATATATTAATAGTCTTAGATTTTTTTATAATGCTATATATCTAAGCAAAACAATCAGCCTACTAATACAAATAAAAATTCTAATAAAAATTAAAATTTAGAACTAAGAGTATAGATACATAAATACAAATAAATTATTTAAAATTATACAAAAATTACTGAAAAAATAAAGGCATCAAAACTAAATCAAGAAATAAAATAATTATTTATTTTTTCGTTATCGCACTTTTAATTTTTTCAATTTAATCCTTCCATTTAAACTATTAACATATTTTGTTTTTATTTTGGCCCATATACTTTTAATTCTTTATTTTAATTCTTTTATTTTTTCAATCTATTTCTAAATAGTCTCTATTTTTATCTATATTCACCGTGACACAAATCACTATGGACGGCAACAGTAATGCTCAATTTTTGGGTCAGTTCGAGTCGATTCGATTCATTCGGTTTACCGGTCACGTCAGTACAACTCTTTATTGTGATATTTCTGCTTAGTGCCTGAGCTTTCAATTGTTTTTCTGGTCCTTAATGTCATTATATAGGTTTTGATTTATTTTAATTGGGTCATTCAACTGAAATTGATTATATATTGTAGTTTCATTTAGGTCCTCATTCTTTGAATTTTTGAACTGGTTTGAAATCCTTAATATTTTTGGTATCAAAGTTTTGAATTATTCCAATTTTATCCTTCCATTCAAATTTAATACAAATCCTTAATATTTTCGGTATTAAAGTTTATTAATTTAATTTAAAATATTAAAATAACTAGTTAAAACATGTATAAAATCATTCAATTTTCTACATCGAAAAAAGTCTACATGAAACATTCAAAATAATGATAATGATTATTTTTAGGTTTTTTTCCTTATAAATACGTGAAACTAATTATATGTTTTAATATTTATTTAATATTAGTGCCTAAAAATATATAGAGAGAGAAAAAATCATTTCTAACATATTTTATATATTATAATTTTACCAATTGAATATTAAAATAACTACTTATAGCACACAAAAAATTTTAAGTTTATTTCTTAAAAAAAAATTTATTTCTAATATTTCAGATCTAATATTACTAGGGAAAAAAGACAACTCATAAAAAAATATACGAACCACTTTCCATTTCGATCACACTGTTCTTTTTAGACAGAAAAAAACTTATTTCTAATATATTTTATCTATTACAATTTTATTTATTATATATTAAAATAATTAATTATAATATTTAAAAAATTAATTATTTTTCTACATAGAAAAAAGCCCAGCGCAACACGCGGGCAAATCAGCTCGTTAGGACTATCAAGGAACTTGTACTTGCAATTAAAGAATGAGTGGTGGTGCCCAACAACTAGATGCAACTTTAAGTGGTGTTGGAATCCAAATGATAATAGTACTAGGTTCTGGAAGAAAGGATTTATAAGAAAGAGATATTTAATGAACTTAAAATGTCTTAATGCATGGATTTTTAATGTTATAGAATCAAGGTATGGTAAGCATTTTGAGTCGAGGAAATAGCAAATAAAAATACAGTGTTGAGAATGGGAGTCAAGTTTATAAGAGGTACAAGGTCTAAAGATTAGGGTAATATAGACAATCAAAAACTCATAATTTAGAGTAATTTAGAGCAATGGCAAATATGTTCTCATAAGAAGAAGAGAAGATATTTGAGAGAGAGAGAGAGATTGCTTTGCTTATGGTTCTAGCTATCTATGTAGTTTTTTTGTTTAACATGAAACAACTCTTAAAGAATAAGAGACATAGCTTATTTTTATAGAGAAATATGAGAACTCTATGAAATTGGTAAAATATCAATTTGTCACCCTAAATAATATATATATATTATTCAGGACATTTCTAGAAATTAACTCAATCAAGTCCTTGATTTTTATATGTCTAGAAATATAATCCATGTAATAATTATAATCTAGTCCTTTAATGTTTAAAATATATTTTAATCAAGTCATAATTAAATCATCACAGTTTAATTTTTGTCAAAGGGTTCTTAATGTGTGTGATCTATTAGGTTCGTAATATATTGACTCAAATATAAATTATAATTTTGAATGAAATAAAATAATTTATATAATATTAATTCAGTAATTAATTGATTTGTTATTAAACATCAGGTGCATTATCTAACAATCTATAATGATTCCTCTAAAACTAAAAACAAAAATCATAAGTGGTTTGACCCAAGCTTTTTCTCACTATAATTAATATATATATTTTATCAATAATGTTCTTATTTAATATTAAGACATGAAATATGTCTTTCATGTTAAATATTGTTTGTTCTCCACATATTAGTAATTTATCATTTGAATAAGATTTAAAACTATTTTCAAATTTCATTCATTCTTGGCTAAGTATTTCACATTCAATACTATTTAGAACATGTATAACAATTTTTCTCTAATTCACCAAGATAAATAATCCTCTCTTAATCACTAAATACCTTTATACAGTTCATGTTATACCTAATATCTTCTCTTTTTACATTACATTCTCTATATAAGATAACTTTAGTGATCTCAAGTCTAAAGGATCACTTATACAACTGATCATGTGAACTTTTCCATACACATAAATGATTTATCCATATGAAGTTTTCATGTGATTCAGTTTAGAATACATGTCTTATAATAAGTATCTATATATTAGTTCTAAGTATCTCTTGTACCACAATTTATGAGAAACAATTATTTTTCTTTCATAATAAAAAAAACATAATATGTATTAGTCTCTATGACTTTAGTAAATATTTAGTATTTAAGAGAGCATCAACTAAGAATATTTTAGGAACAATAGTTTGATGCAATAAGAATTCTATAACTATAATAACTTTATATTTTTTCTTTGTAAAGTATTTTTGTTCCATAAACTTTATCTTTACTCTATATTCATAAATTAAATATTAGATTCATTATTATAATATTATATGAATATTAAAGATAATTTAAGCTTTTACTAATAATAAATATATATTTACATGAATATAATAATGTCATATGTAATCAATTGATTGACTATATGACAGTAAATTAACAATTACTAGGGATCATATAATAGTTGTAATGTTTTATATATTGTTATCAACATGTAACTTCAAGTTGATTGAACATAACAAGGCAATCTTTATTAAGTTATATTCTTCTGCTATTAAAAAAGATTGATTTCTTGAATATTGGAAAACCAACATGCCATGAAAAATCATGATATGTTGCTTTTATCTTCTTGGATAAACAGTATTTTCCAAGCACGTAAGCTATTATCATAAAAAATAACCTTGTGCCAATGGGAAGTTTGATAGTTTTTTTTTGTATGATCCTAAATAAAAATAACAAGAAGTTTTTCTTTAAAAACATTTACTGCAAAGATTGTAAAAATAAAAATCATTTTTTATCCATCATTATACAAAAAAAAAGGGTATTTCTAGTTTGTTTGTTTGCATAACAAGAGAATAGAAAAATCCATTTTTTTTTAATATATTTTAGCATTTGATAAAACCACTTGTCATGGTATAAAAAAAAGCTTTTATTTTTTCTGTGTTATTAGTATTTTTTAAGAAAATCATGCATATGCATATTAAGATGTAATAACATGTTTGTCAAGTCTATTAAGACTTTTAAAATTGAAAGCAAGGTTGTCAAAATCATGATTTTTACAAGACACGGAAGCCAATCCTAAAACTCGGATCGTAAGATCGTACCTGAAATTTTTCCGTACAAAAATCGTAAAATCACAGCTAAAATCGTGTAGGTAAAAAAATTGTAAAATCGTAAGTAATTTTTTTTCCGAATACATTACAACATAATTATAACCATAAAACTTAATTAGTTAAGGTTCATACATGATTTAAAATAACATAAAAATACATTACAAAATAATTATGTCCATAGAATTTTCATTAGGTAAGAACTAATAAATTTAAAACAAATATTCTGCTGGTGTGCTATATAAACTAAAATCAGTCTCATTACCATTATCTTTCTCGCTATTTCTAATACATTTATCAAAAGTATTACTATTGAAAGGGTTATTAGTACTACTACTGATATCAATACCGATATTGCTAGTATTAGCTCCAACTCCAACAAATTATTTTCAACATGAGCATATGAAAATGATCTAAAAATATCAAAAAAAATATAATTTAAAGTAAAAAATAAAATAAAAAATTTATTTTTTTTCAAAAATTTCAAATATAAATTTTAAAGTTAATATTTAAATTGATACATGATAATCAATAATTTTTTTTCCTAATAAACTGGTTTGTGTGTAATGGTTTTTTTAATTTGTTTTCTATTAAGAAAAAGAGAATTAAGAAAATCAATACACATTGATTTTCTTAATTTTTTTTTATTGAGAGAGAGGAGGAGGGGGGGCTACGCTACGCCTAGCTTGCAGATAGAAAAGCTGGGGAACTATGCCTAGCTTTGCAGAATAGAAGGAAAAAATAGCCCGGGGGCGGCTTAGTAGATAGAAAATTTGGGATCGTAAAATTGAACTGGGTCGGTCCAATTTTACGATCGACTGACGGGGTCTGATTTTCTATCCAATTTGACAAGTCTTGTTGAGTTGACTCGCAAAATCATATGATTTTGCGAATCAACTTGTCAGTTTAACAACTATGATCGAAAAAGCTCTTCAAGTAGAGATAGAAGAAATCTCAAAAAACCCAACCCTGGTTTTTAGAAAAAAAAAGTATATTAGTGATTTACTTTCAATGTTTAAAGCAAATAGGAACTTGGAAATAAAATTCAAGAACTCTTGGCAATAACTTAGAAATTAAAAATCTAAGCTTTAATTTTGCTATTTTTTAATAAGTCGAAATTAAAAATTCAAGGACTCAAATCAAAATTTTTGCGAATGACAAGTTTTTCTTTTTAAAAAACATCAATGTCAAGATTTGAATTATATGAATAATGAAATTCACAAATCTAATTTTTTTAGACCAGCATCATTTTTTCCACAAAATAATTGAAGACTAAATAAAATAACTAAAACAAATTAGGATAATTAATGGCAATCATGAAGATAAATCTAGAAAAATCACATAGTAAAGGTAACGTTTCACAAGAAAGGACACTACAAGGGTGATGTTATTCTTCTTGTAAGCACAATTAACCGCTTATCTGAGTTTCTAGAAACAATACACATTCTAGAATCCCAAGTTTCTTTAATACTAAGTCATGACTCCAATTTTTTCTCGATACATACATTTCCCTTGAATTTCAGAGAGTCCTCAGCCGACATTACGGTATGACAATTATGATAATGATAATGGAAGAAGAGAGAGAAAAAATAGATGAGGTTAAAGATGAATGTTTGTTTGGTAGTATGGTTGTGGTTGTTTTTGAAAGTGTTTTTCGTTTAGAACTACATCAATATGAGATTTTTTTTTTAAAATTATTTTTGATATCAGCACATGAAAATGATATAAAAACAACAAAAAATTTAATCTAATATATATTATATATATATATATTTACTTTTAAAACACAGTGACAAACACCCTTAAAATATTACCATAACAAAAACAATTTTATAATAATTTATGTTTTACAATTAGGAAAACGGTGAAAATTGCACACTCTATGTATTTGTGTTTTGATATATATATATATATATATATATATATATATATCATTGTATTTGATGTAGTTAAATTATTACATTTGATTAGACATGAGCCATAAACCCGCGCTTCGCCGCAGGGATTAAATTTTTTTTTTTGTCTAGTTTTAACACATAATTTTTTATGTTGTATTTTGGCTTTTATTCTTTTATTTTTTTAGTTTTGTTTTGATCCCTTGATATTTTTTGGTCCTTCTAAGATAGTTTTGAATTTTTTGTTTGTATCTATACACCTTTGATTTAGTTTAGATTTTTAATTTTTATTGTTATTTTTATTTGTATTAAATGCAACTCGCGTTAAAAAACATAGTAAGTTTAGCTTTGGTGGTATAAAATGATAGTGAAACTCTTTCTTAAGTATGTATAGTTAAACGTGAAATGTTTGAACACCACCGTAGGTAACTCTTTCGTTTGTCTTATTTGAGGCTGCAAATGTAATTTTATTGTACGCTAAAAAGTAAAATTACCGGGACACCCCATTGACAATTCTTGATTTTTGTCTTATTTGAGGGTATTATGATGATTGTACTATGCACATAAATGAAAGAAATTGAAAATACCTCTAATACCATGATATTATTTAAAACATATTTTACATAATAAAATGGATATATAAAAACTAATATACATTTTTAGAAGTTCCACGCCGCACGTGCCATCCAAAATGTGCATGAGCTCTAAAATTGGCATCGCGCCTGATTATCAAAAAAAAAAAATGTATAAGTGAAAAAAAAAATGTATAAGAAAAATAAATTGGTTCGGAGATTAGTCATGGTGTGTCCACGCTGGCCTGGACACCCCTATTATCAAAAAAACAAATTTGGTCCGAGGAGTGGTGGTGGTGCACTTAAGCTGGTCCGGAGATCGTGGTTATATATAAAAAAATATATATAAGTTAAAAAAAAAGAATAAAAAGACCTTAAGCTGGCTGAGAGACCATGGTTATAAAAAATTGTATAAGCGAAAGAAAAAAAAAGTATAAGCGTGAAAGCATTATAGCAATCCATATTGTTTTTTAAAAAAATTCGGCCCAAGAATTAGTCGTGGTGTGCTTAAGCTGGTCGGAGATCCCGGTTATAAAAAAATATATAAGTGAATAAAATAAAAGTATAAGAAAAAAAAATAAAAAAAAATATACCAGCAGGAAAGCACTTTAGAAAAAAAATGTGGGTCTGGGGATTGTCGTGGTATGCATAAGTTGGTCTAGACACCTTGGTTATCAAAAAATATTTGGATATGGAGATTAATCGTGGCGCGTTTAAGCTAGCTCGGACACCCCGATTATTAAAAAAACAAAAAACCAAAAAAATATATAAGTAGAAAAAGAAAAAAAATATAATAAGAAAAAAATAAAAAAAATATAATAAGGAAAAAAACAAAAAAAAAGGCAAAAAAAAGAAGAAGCAAAAAACAGAGGAAAAAAAGAAGAAAAAGAATAATTAGAAAAAAAACAAAAAAAAAGTAAAAAAAGCCAAAAAAAAAAGAGAAGAAGAAACGTAAAAAAAGGGAGCGTAATCATAAAATAAAATAAAAAGCAGGAGAAAAACGTAATCAGAAAATAAGAACAAAAAAAAAAGAAAAAAAAAAAAGAAAGAAGAAGAAACGAAAAAAGAAAGAAAGGGAAAGCACTGTTGCAATCCACAGTGCTTTGTGGGTAGCTACAGTGCTTTCCCCACACGATTTAGCTTATTGTTAATATATATATAAGTAGCAATGAGAATTCTTTTCGGGCATTTTACTCTTGGTAACAGTGTTACAGTAAACCGAAAAACAGTTTCATCTATCGCAGGCAAAAAAACAGAGCACATACAGTGTTCTGAAAACGTTCCCCAATGATATGGTCTGTGCAAACAGTTTCTCACTTCTGACAATACATGCATAGTTTGCGTTCATATCATCCACTATTTGCATCTTGTGGTGTAGCCTGATCATATATATTACGTTCATATTGTTTCTGGGGATCCTCGTCTGAAGGAGCTGGTTTGTGGAAAGAGATAGATTTCTAATTGTTTATATGGCAAACACTGACTAGATTTCAGCTGTTACAAGCTCGAGACGGAGTTGCGTGTTAAGAAACCATCTTATCTATTCAAATTAAAGTTTTTTGGACTTGAAATTTGCATATAATGAGGGTGATGAGATTCAAACTCAAACCATCTTATTTAAGAGATTAAACGGTTAGTGAAATTCCAGAATATAATTTATAATATTATTTAATAGAGAGCGCAGTAATGTTTACTGTGCAAAGAATGGCTAGAAATTTGATGATATACATAGATGCACGACGGGATTATACTCGTAAATCAAGCACAAAACCAGAGAAATTAATCAGTGTACAATAAAGTAAGCAAATTTAGAAGTTCCAACTGGGTTTCAGACCAAATTGCGGACTGAGTCTACCAGGACAGGATGAACATTCCTGTGTAAACTGTGAAGGAACTAAATCTTTCAATCTTATGCTGCATATAAAAAAGGCCCAGCGGGTGCTAATAAACCACCTCAGCTACAGCCAGACACATTGGCCATGGCTTCCCTACCCTACCCCCTCCCTCTCCTCTCTCGTATACCATTTATAGATGTTATCACACAGCAATCAACGAGAACTTTTCGTCCTCAGAACCTAGAATTGGCCGCCGGAAAATGTCTGGCCAAATTGCCAGCCTGCCGGCGCTGCGTTGTAGCTGGTCACTGTCCTACCATCACTTGTGGTCACCTGGAAGGAAAGACTTTGGCCATTGAGGTAGGAATTGCTTTGCCAGTTCTGGCCCCAGTTCCTCGACATAGCCTGCCACCCTGTCTTAGAACCCTTGATTGACACTGAGTGAACATCTCCTGCTCCACCAACATTTGTGATCAGCACCAGATTGAAGTAAGAGTGCCCATTGATGGTGAACCTTATTCCTCCTTTCTTCACACAGGGGACCCTGTTTGGAGTTTGGACCAGAACAAAGTGTGTTGATCAGACGAGGTAAATCTATCTGGTAATGATGGATACTATATAATTGACCGAGGTTATATGAAAATCAGAGGCTGGTTTTTACCTTCTGAAAGAAATTGGCACAATCCCGGCTCTGTACTGAGCAATTTGCAGGAACGCTGGCTCAGCCATGTCGAAGTGTTGGAGGGGAGGGTTACACCAGCCACCGTTGTCATTTGCCAAGCCAGAGTTAGGGGGGCAGAAGTTAGTGGCGGTGACGGTGATTGAGCCAGGGAGGCACCATTTGGGGTCATTGTCACATCTCATCTCATAACAAGAACCGCAGCTCAAGCCATTGTTGAACAGGGCAGTGCTAAGCGCTGCAGTGTCCGTACCATACCCTTGACTGTACAGATTGCCATACCCGCAAGCACCTCCTGCAACATTTACCATACATATCCATTAAAAACCTCGACCCAAAACTTTATCCAAGATAAAATAACAGTGCCGGGTTTCACATTTCGAAACCACTACTAGAGAATCTGGGGAATGAATTTGGAAAAACCTTTCAGTAGAATTAGTAGCATGCACCCTAGCTATAAAGAGAGAAAAGTTGCCGAAACATACCCATTGTCCCGGAAGCATCACCGCCGCCATAGAAGGTGGCGTGACCACTCTGCCACCCTCCGTAGTCCCCATAAGAGCCTCTCAGGCACAAACTGAGCGCAAACAAGAGAAGAGAAACAGCAGCTGCCATTGCCATTGTTTCTGGTGCTGGGTTTCTATCAGGTGAGGGGGAAAGTTTGTGTGAGAAAGATTCGAAGCCCAGATGCTTGTTGATTGTACAAAAGAAATGAGCGTATGTATACTTTATATAGGCGACGAGGGCTGTTTTGATGTGGACGCATGCATGAAGGTGAGACAAGCTAATAAATTATCATGTTAGGAATAATACTGAGATAGCCGAAGCCTCTGCGAGAAAATACTGAGCAGGCACATGCAAGTGTTCCGAGTAGGCATACCAACTGCTAAACACTAAACCCTAGGGCCCCACCCGCACATGCATTTATCAACTGTTTTCTTCTTCCTGTTTTTTTTTCTTTTTTCTGGCCGGTGGAGTTTTCTTCTTAAACTGCCTGGAATTGCTCCAATTTAGATCGCGATTATCGGGCTTTGATTCGGGGGACTTGGATTTTCAAAGTCCACAGGGAGGTTGTGGAATTTGAGGGGTCACTTCACGTTTCGCACCTTGCCATGTATTTCTTCTTTTATTCCGGCCGATGAAATATATTTATTTAATTTCTGATGTTTTTGAGTAAAGGAAAACTAAAAATTAAATATATTTATTTAACTTTTCATGTTAGTAAATTCAAATTCCTGTTTAAAAAAGAGCTCCTAATTCCTCCACATAATATTTTAGTGGATGAAAATAAACATAATTAGCGAAAATGTGGAGAGTGACGGCAAGAATCATTAGTCGGTGGATACTACAATAAGTACAAATTAAAACATGATTAATAAATTAATAAGACGAAACACTATTTGTCAGTATATGGGGTTATAGTCAACACAAAATCACCATCGTATTTTCTCAGTTGTTTTGGTAATTCCTTAGTAAGTTGTTCGACAGAGGTGGATATATATATATACAGTCAACATATGCATATCTCGACTAATTTTGTGTATTTTAAAATTAAATATCATATAAATTTTTAATGATTATCATATTATTAATCACCGGACTCGTACCTAGGATAACGAAAGAGTAATCTTTCTAGTCCTAATCTTTTACGATTGGATCACTTAACTTAGTAGATGTTGAATTGGAAAATATTTTATTTTTAGAGAAGGAGACGCTTAGGGTCTAAACTATGTGTTCGATGCTGATTCACAACCAACATTCAGCAAGGAAATTCGAGTTTATTTATGTAAGGGAACAATATAAATAAATAAATAATAAAAATGTAAAAACATCAATGAAAAAAAATGTGTGGTAAAGGTTTTAAAGTTGGTTCGCGATTCATTTAAAAATTAAAATTATAAAATAAAACTTTAGACTTTCGAATATTGTTGTTGACCAAATAAAAATTGAATGGTTCTTTTATGGCAACTTGATCACACAGGTGACTTGGGTTAAAAAAAACATTTTCTTTCTTTATTGTCACCTACTTATTGGTAGAAATATAATGAAATGAATTATTTTATAGGCATACGGCACAATATACTTTAATGTTAGTAAACCCTTTATCTGAAAAGTGTATTTTGTAGATTCAGGTGAACAGATAATCTCGATTGTTCTAGGCTTTTAAAGAGATATACGCCTTGACCAAACTTTTAAAGAGCTGCACATCCTAACTCGAACTCGAGACCTGTTATACAGATTATAAATCCTCTATCATCACGGCACGCTATAGCCAAGACATACGGCACCATATACATTAAAAAGTTAAGATCTTTTTGTGCGAGCTTTGAGAGAGAAAAATTGAGATAATCTTCATTATTTGAACCATCAACCAACTTAATGTTTTTATTTTTAATTTCTCATTATCTTTTGTTAACATTCAATAAGAATATTTGATGTAAACTTCGGACTTTTAGAAGTGTTTTTTCAAAAAATATAAAATCATTTTAGCTACATATATTACCATACAATTTTTTTTATAATCATAACATTCTTAATTAATAGCTACATCCACGGCTTAGGCATATTTGATATTGCATTTCAAAAATATTTTTTTATTATTTTTTACTTTAAAATAATATTTTTGATATTTTTAGATTATTTTCATACTGATATAAAAATTAATTTTAAAAAATAAAAATATATTATTTTAATATATTTTTAAATAAAAAATACTTTTAAAAACAATCTCGAAACCCAAACAGTTACTGAATCCATAAATTTCCCGAACGAAACTTTAATTACTCGAAGTTGATAGAAATCTTTTATATTCTCATGCTTATTTCCTCTTAATTAATTAAATTAATTAATATAGAGCTTGAGACGGACCCTACCATGTTAGGAGCACATGCAGGTCCCGGACCTCACGGTCCCTTGCATCCACGCATCACTTTCATATGAAATTTGAGAGGCTTTAATTTAATTTTAAAATAATGTAAGAAAATGCATAAGACCCAATCACGCACACGCTTTATTTATATAATAAAGTAAGATAATATATAAAACTTTGGTTAGCAGAATTTTATATACCAATTAATTTCATGTGAGGAGTAAAATGGACCGCGGAGAAGCATCATTTCCTTATCCACAATATCCTCTTATTTGTCTGTTTTACAAGAGAATCTCCGGGAGGTGGATTGCAGGCATCACCTGGCTCTTCAAATTCTTTATTTCCATGCTGATTATCGCATATTCTTTTTTTTTCCCATTGGGTTTGTAGTATGAACTCATGAATCGACAAATTTCAAAGATTTGTATTTCTTTTTCTTCATCTTTTATATTAAAATAACAATATATAATACATATTTGAAGGCAATGATAAAGTTTGACCCTTAAATCAAGGATTCCTATAATCTCCGTAACACTCCCTTTCAAGTCGGTGCATACAAATCTTGGATGTTCTAACTTGTGAAGTTAGTCGTAGAAATTCTACAACTCGCAATAATTTAAAATATAGTTTTTTTAGTTTCAAATCACAATTCACATAAGCAACACATAGTAGTTATGTACAATTTAGTCCTACCAAACACAATTATTAACATAGAATAACATTTTGTTAAAATTTACATATAATAAAGTATTCATAATTCTCATGACATGTAATGTAACTATAACTAATAATCACTTAGGTTCATGGAAGGGTCATGAAGTGCTCGTAGATGGTCTTGGAGCACCACCCCCAACTTATCCAACTGGATGATGAGTATGTAGTGTTTGTGGAGGGGTTAGAATAAATATCAACTAAAAAAATTTTAGTTTAAATTTAAAAATAAAATTATTTAGAATTGTGCAATTTAATTTTAAAAAAGACAATAAAATGATTCATTTGAACAAAATTATGAACATTTATATTATTAAAATGTCATCATTAATCTCGCAAGGTCATTATATTATCTGATTGCTCTGAAACTTTAATATAATTTAAATATGTCAAGAGAATTCTCGTAAAATTTCATCTCAATCTAACAGTCAGATTAAAAAATATGATTTATATTGTAAAATTATTCATTATTTAAAAAAATACTATCTGACTGAAATAGAACGAGCATAACGAAACTGGAACGTTCCGGCCAAAATTGAGGCAGAATTTCCAAAACAGGCTGAAAATTTTAAACAAAATAAAAACTATATTGTTTTATCTTGTTTTTTTAACTAATATAAAATATTTCAACCGAACCGAACCGAAATTATCAATAATGCTATAGATATTTCCCGTCACTAAAAGCCTTCCCGGTACTGTAAAGTTATTTAAAAAAACCCCATTTCCCGCCTCCTGCTTCATCTTCTCTCCTGCTCTATATGGCTAAAAAAATTAAAATGGTCTCCTCTGCGCGATGTACTCAAGCACAGGAACTGGAGAGCTTCCAACCCTCTTCTCAGATCTCTCATGGTGGTAACATAGAGACAGCTCTGGAAGCACAACGTGATTCTATAACCAGTCAAGATGGGCATGGCTTGCATCGACCTTTGGAAGGACGTAGGAGAAGGCTCGTCCATGGAGGTGTAGCACACGCCCAGAAAAGAAGGTCCTCTAGCTGACCAAGAGCATGTGACAATGGAGGACTGTTCCGAGGAGGAGGAAATAGATGAAAACCTAGAAACTACGATGAAGGGGGAAACTGCCAATTCTACTAGCCCTAGTGTTACTAGGGAAAGACTAGATCTAACCTCGATCTTAAAGCTATTTGGCACCGATAATCATGAAGGAGCTAGCCTAAGATCCCAAATATGTTATACATACTTTATTTATATATAATCGAATGATAAATTTATATAGAAAATGGAAATTTAGATTATAAATATCTTCAACTATTTTTATTCAAGTTTCGAAAATGAATTTTGAATACAGCACCAATAACACAGTTTTTTCTAATGTAGCAGTACCACTACAACTTCAAAATAATAGAAAATTTTTTACGAGAGAAGCATTCTGATCTATGTCTACCAGTAACCGTAGATGAAGTACACAAACTATTATTTATAGGTAGATTAGAGACCCTTTCTGATTAATTTATTAACTAATTTTCTTCTCCTATCAAAGAAAAAAATTAGAGATCTGTTTCCATAATCATGAGTTTGAATAAATAAGAATATGAATGTGTCATCAGAGACATAATAGCAGATAACAGTGCCAAATATCTTATTTTGAAGATTGCCCTAAGCTCGTGCCATTTCTCCTACCTCGGTGAATCAGCTGAGCTTTAAAGCCTCATTTGTTTATGCTTTTAATAGTGGTTGCTACAAGAGATCTCTGGCAAGAGCTGCGGAAGTGGAGACTTCAATTCAATTTTATCTCAAGATGACAAGCATAATGGTGCATTTGTTTTTAGTTATGAAGTGAAAAATAAAAATAATTTTTTTTTAAAAATATTTTTAAAACACAATGACAAACACCCAAATTCTCAGATATTAGGAATTGCTGTCTGCCATTTCGAACATTTGGAGCAAAATTGATAGTTTGATGAGTTCCTTTAAACTAATTATATTTAATAATCATAGCTCTTCATGTTATTTAATGAATAATCACATCCCTTGTACCCAAAATTAATGTATGTTATTACTGGAATTACAAGTTTCAAAATCAAACCGTTGTCAAAGACTACAACAATACCCTATCAATAGTCATCGCTATGATTTTTTTATTCTAAATTCGTAATCTTTAAAACTATAGGAGCTAGTATAGACCATGTAATTTCATCTTTTTCTATCCACAAT
This sequence comes from Salix koriyanagi, assembly GCA_029228605.1. Classification (NCBI taxonomy): domain Eukaryota; kingdom Viridiplantae; phylum Streptophyta; class Magnoliopsida; order Malpighiales; family Salicaceae; genus Salix; species Salix koriyanagi. The sequence goes on along the minus strand of CM055345.1, from coordinate 10,914,871 downwards.
CTCTTTTTATTACATCAAGGGTATAAATTATACCTCTTCGTAGTCTTATGTACTCTAATATAAAAAAAGAATATTTTATTTTTTCATCAGAGTTACAAAATTTAATGTTTACATCTATTGTCGAAGATTTCTACTCCACTCGACTATGACTTAGCGGCATGGACCATCCACAAAATAAAATAAAGAGAGAAGGGAGAGAGTAGAAAATTGCCTTGTAACTGAATATTAACAGTCATTTTTTTTTATTAATACAGATGTCAGACCATCTTGCGTGTATCTAAACTAAAATTCATAGATCCTGAAGTTAACGACCATTTCATACACATCATATTTGTAATCATAGGAATCAAACTTGAGATTACAAGAGAAACAAACTTTTTAATCCCTAAATTCTTACCACACTGGATCAACTACTAGATAATTACCGTCATTATTTCTCATTTAATGAATGGATGGATGTTTCACACAAGCATTGACAAATGAGTGGCAAGCACCCGTTTTTCTCCTTTCGCAAATGGATAAGAAAAGTGAATGGTTTCAGTTTTTCCGAGCAAGTGTCGACCGCCGGCAGCATAGTACTAATTAGTGATCCTGAAACAGCAAAGAGGGAAATCATCGATGCTCGATGAACGATAAAGAGGGAAATGCTGTTTGTTCGGGACTGAAAATGTCCCTTCACGAGGGGTTGTCTCGTAGCTCCCCAACATGTGTTGGACCATGCCAAGGGGACCTTCAATAGTCCCTTTCCAATGGGACGATTATTAACGCAGATAATTATATCCTGTTTGACATTGTATTTTAAAAATATTTTATGAGAAAATTTTTTTTTGTTATTTTTAGATCATTTTTATGTGCTGATGACAAAAATAATTTAAAAAAACAAGAAAAAAATCATTTTAATGTATTTTTAAACGAAAACAACTTTAAAAAACAACGTTAACCACACTTCTAAATAGACGTTTAGAGCACCAACAGACAATCCCATCAAGAGTTTCCAACTTCAAACTCAGTGTTCACTCCCCACCATGTTAGTTTTAATGGCAGATTGAGATCGGAGGCCCCCCCTAGCCCTTAAAAGGTGACAACTAGTCAGCTATGTCCGGTGCCTTTTCTCTAGTTTCATGCAACTTGCTAGCAGCATGTATGTTGCCTGATTGTCAAGTATTGCATACAAATCCAGTAACTACGAGAAGAGATTTTAATAAAAATTGTTTGGAAGGTGGTGTAAAATCTATTTTCGTGTTTCACATTGGTGCGTCGATGTAGGTTTTTTTTATGTCTTCCTAAATTAAAAACATTTAAATTATTCTTTCTAAAAACCTGGAGCAACCGAATTTTTACTCGCTCACCTAAATCTATATAATATATTTTTTGAAGAGATAGAGTTTATTCGCATCCAAAAAAAGAAGATGGGGATTGTCTATGTATGGATATTCGGATGATGATGAATCCATTTATGGGTGTGGTTCGGATAATGAGAATAGGAAGACTTTGTAATTTAGCAGGAATGCGTTGCGTGGTAACATCAAGTTGGTTGAAAATAACAGGCTTGACTCAAGATATCATTTTGTTAAAGTATTGACATGGAATGATTTCTTTCTATTCCATTTCAAAAATATTTTTGAAAAATATATTTTTTTTATTTTAAATTAAATATTTTTGATATTTTAAATCATTTCTAATATAATGTGTAAAAAATAAAAAAAATATCATTTTAATATATTTTTAAACAAAAAAAAATCAAAACAAAATCTGTAATACAATTTCAAACAATTACGGGTGGGGGTGGGAAGGATGATGTTGATGTGCATGGATTATAAAAAGTTGTGGTGGTTTCTTGAATTTGTTCAAGAGAGAGGGTCCATGTGATAAATTGGATAAGCTAAATCATCACAACTTGTTCTTGAATGCATCATAACATCAGGTTCCCTTGGTTCCTGATCACCATGAATCCTGTTGAAAAGAACACTCCCTCCTTCTCTCTTGTTTACTGGTGCCGGCAGTACACAGAAGAAGTGTGGATATTTATATCCTCCACTAGCCATCTATGCGGATCTTGTCGCGGCTGGAATCATATTTACTAATTGTATGAGATTATTTTATTATAATATAAATTTAAACAAGATAATAAATTTGTGCAGAATTCCTGTGAAGTGCAAGTTTCTTATGAAATATATGAATTTTAAATCGATACAATAAATTTGTTTAGTAGGCTACAATGAAATCACTAGCATAAAATTACCATCATCATTAAAAAATCAAGAGGATTTGGATACATGAATTATCTAATTTATTGTATCAGGATTAGTTTATTTTATAATCCAATTTAAATTAAACTCAACAAATAAAATAAAAATTATGAAAACACCTGCAATAATCCAAAATAACAAAAATAAACAGTTAATTTTCTATCTACAAAAAAGAAGAAAACATCATTGAAAAACCATTCCTACGTTACTGTCATTATCATGGCTATAACAGTTAAAATTATTATCAACATTATTTGCCCAAACAATTAAAATCATTAAATTGTCTCAAAGAATAAAAAAAAAACATTTTTACAAAAAAAATGAAAAAAAAAACAACTAAAATTATCATTATTATTACACAAATAATAAAACCATACAATCATCTGATCCAAAAACAAATAAAAATATCAAAACACACAAAAAAAGAACAAAGGGAAAAAGGAGAACTATTAATTTTTATATGATCACCAACATAAATTAACATTTCAGACAAAAATTGAATAAAAATAAAACCCCAATAAAAAATAAAATGACAAAAAATAAAAATAAAAACTAAAAGCATAGATGCAGAAATACAAGTAAAAAACTAAACACTGTCTAAGAATGACCAAAAAAACCAAAGTAATTAATACCAAATAAAAAAACTCAAAGAATAAGAGCCGAAATGAAAAATAAAATATATAATTAATTTCAATCGAATGACAAAATTGAAACAAATAAAAACTTTAGAACCAAAACAAATAAAGGGATTTTAAAAACAAATCGCAGTGTAATTTTGTTAACAAAATTCAAAGAATAAGGAATGAAATGAAAAGTAGCATATATGACCATACTCAATTGGAGGACAAAATAAAAACCGACATTTCCAAAAAAAATAAAAGAACAAACAACAAACCAAAAATCAAAAGAATAAGGACTGAAAATGAAAACCAACATATATAATTCGTAGAGGACATGGCGGTGCACCAGAGGATATTTTCCATGGTTAAAACTCCGCATGCGCCACCTAAAAGGCTCGTGCACGTGAAACACTGTCAGCATGTCCGTACGACGTACCTGCAGTGTTTTTGAAAAGAAATAATAAAAAAATTAGCAAATTACCTATTCATCGTTGGACCCAACCATAACAATGAAAACACCAGGGATGGAAGTACAATAATGCCCCATCTCCAGACCTTTGCTATTGTCTTCTCTAGTGGTATTTGCATAGTTTCACTAGTCATGTATATGTGAAAAAACAAAAACACCCCCCACTGTTTCGTGTTTTTTTGTCAACTCCCAGGGGTAAAATGATAGTTTCACTGTATAATTTAAAACAAAAATACAAGAAAACACTAAACAATTTGGAAATACCAAACATGTCCCCTAGAAATGTCCAAATAGCACCCGATTCCAAGAGTTAAATTTTTCGGTCTGAGGGGTAAAATGATAATTTTATTGTTGGAATCTACAATAATCTATGTCTAGTTACACAGTGAAACAACCACGCCTTTTATTTGTTTTTTAATTTTTGAGAATGGTAAATATGACTTTATTTGTCGGATATTTTATTTTGTTCTTTTTCTTCATTTCTTTCTATTCTTTATAATTTCAACTTTTAAATTATGGTTTAACTTTTTTGATTTAATTTTACCCAAACATCGGTATCTCCTGGTTGATTTTTTATCTTTGTTTCAAAATATCTTAACCAAAACTATTTATACCATAAGATTTTCATTTTCTAATTTATTAAATCTTTACATTAATTATTTCATTTTCAATTTATGCAAAAAACTATTTCCTAGTATTTACATTTTCTCTATCTAGTACATATGTATTTTTGTAATTACTTATTTAAATAAAATATGAATTTCAAAAAGCAAGGTTATTAAATTAGGCTAGGGTCATTATCTAGGTTATGGGTTGGATGAATTAACCAATTTAACCTTAATCAACTCTTAAGCTCATTATTTCAATCAATCATTTTATAAAAATATTAAATTAAACTTGTCTAGCAATAGGTCACCATGTTAAATTATTAGGTTAAAAAAATCCTCGATGGCAATCATCTAATATAAATGAAGAGGCCTTTTTCATACTTATTATTTTATTGTGGCACTAAACTAAGTGCCATTGTGGACATAAAAAAGGAAGAGAGGAAACATGTTTTTAACAAAAAAAAATGCATTAATAATGTAATGAAGTTTAGAATAAAGATATATATATTTTCCTTTTTATTTAAAATGATTGGTATTATTAACAAACATTTTTTTTATGGTGTACTTTAAAAAAACATGCTATAAATAAAATAAAATAAAAAAATTATTTTTATTTATGCATTTGGTGGCTAGGACTACATATGTTTCTTCACAAACACTTTTAATATATATCTCTATAATTTTTGTTATCTCTATGTGTTTATGATGTTCTTACCATTTTTCTTAGTGCAATATCTAGTTTTCTTATATATTTTTTTTAATAAAAATCCTTTTAGTTTAGTAGGTTTTTTTTAACCTAAAACCTTAATTAATTTAATGATTTATTTTGATGCATTAATTTTCTTAGAACATTTAACTTTTTGGTGATCAATTTTTTGATCCATATTTTTCCTAGAGCCCTGATGTCTTAGTGATCTCTTTTTATTTATTTGGTTTTATTTAAACCTCAAAGTATTAGTGATATTTATAGATCCATTTGATTATTTTTAATTTGATTAAATGTACATATAACATGTATCTAATTTGATTTAGTAACTTAGCCTTGGTTGAGTTTTTTTTCCAAATTATTTTGGGAAATTAACCAAGTCAATATTGAAAGATCTGATGAGTCAACTCAAATTCAAAAGTTTTTTGAGTTATTTCAGCTCAAAAGAATATTTTAGTTTTTCTAAAATGATATCATTATATTTTTCTCTCTCAAAATAATGTCAATTTAGATTAAATTAGGGTTGATTTGACACAATAAATTCATAATATAGATCTTAGACCAAATCATTATTTTTTACTAAAAAATGTTTTTTGTTCATTCTTAAATTTAGATCTGTAGATATATCAAATCATTTTGTATTAAGAATTCATAATTTTAAAAATTTTGTTTGAAATGCAAAGTTTCATTACCAATAAAAACTAAAGCTTTTAAATTCGATTTGTTTACTATTACTTAGGTAATAACTCATTTTTTTGTTCTTAGAGAATTTTACTATGAAATAAAATGAAAAGAAAAAATCTTTTAATTGATAATTCATGTTTTAAAGGGATGTTTTTGGAAATGTATTGAATTTTTTGGGATTAAAAGTAAAAAAAGAAAGAATATAATAATCCAAAAATAATTTTATGGAACTTATTGTTCTTTTGGGTGTGAAAAGTGAACTTAATGGTGATATTTTCTCCTTTTTCGCTTAGTAATGTGATTTGACTTATTTTTTATTTTTTTTTAATTTAAAAAATATTAAATTGGTATTTTTTAAAATTATTTTAATGATATATATTCAATTAAAAAATATTTTTACAGAAACGCACCGCATTGCTAAACAATAGAACTTCCCACTTCCCCCCGACTATTGCTTTTATTAAACCTGATCATGGGTTGGACTGCTCCGTGGACATCGCAGAGAGCAAACATGTCCCTAACACTAGGTTAGTTTAGCCTGACCGGGTCGACCCAATTGGATGATCCAAATGAGTTGACTCAATCAAGTTGACCCGACCAAGTTGAATCGGAAACAAAAAAGAAAAAAAATCAAAACCAAAATAGATTAAATCTCAACCAAAACATAAAAACTTTAAAAGCATTCAAACAAAACAGATCTAACACATGATAATGCATGAAAAACAAGAACACGAAGAGCATTCATCAAGAATCCTAGAAACACAACTTGCAAACAAAATCAGATCTCGAGCAATAAAATAGATGATTTGTTCATAATCATGCATGTAATAGGAATCAAGGACCCAAATGCTTCCATTATCACTCTCATAAGACACAATTCAACCAAAATAGGTCTGGTTTAAAATTGAAACCCTAAAATCAAATGCACCAAAACAATGCTGTCAATACTTCAATGTCATATATTATTTTTGTGCAATTTAATTCAAAACCTTCAACAAGAATAACACAAAACATAGAAACAAGAAACCTACATTAACTAAAACAAATGAGCATCATAACCTTTCTGTCACATAATCTATTTATTTTTCTACAAATTTAGATAAAATTTAATGGACCTAGATAACCATCACATGATTCACCCACCATTCTTTTCTAAATCTTACTAACCATAAACCCTCCATGAATCAAGAATATGTTACCAATCTATATCAAAAAAATGTAGACAAATACATTGTGAAAAGAAAGCATAAAAAGAACATGCACTCTACTACGTAGAAGAAAGATACAGAAATGAAGGATGATTCTCTTTTAATTGATTATAGAAAAGAAATAACTCATCAAGCTCTAGCTAAAATTTAACTTTCTTCATGGTTGATGAAATTTTAGAAACTAAATGCGATGCACCCAAATATAGAGAGTGCACAGGAGTCAGACTGTGGAAGAAAAGGGACATAAAAAAAAAAATCCTCGAAGTGACAAATCATCGAAGAAAGAAAAACTCAACTCATTACAGCTACAAGATTGCAATGACATACTGTCTTGCAACAAAAACACAATTATCATTAAAACTAAAATGGCCTAGGATGTTCTTACGAGGAAAAGATTGGTAAAGTTGTTTGTTGTGGATCAATACAGTAATTAACATTATCTAAAACCCATATGATACAACTTCAGAGCTGTTGTAATTGGCAAGTATTACTGTGTCTTTACTGATAAATAGCACGAAATGAACAGGATTTAACTTCATTGAACAACATAGTATCACATGAATCGGAAATAAAACATAATTCAGTCTCCAAATATGTTCTAGCGATAGCAATAACAAAAAACAAAAGGAATATTAGATGATAAAAAGATTTGGATTATATGTACTACCATGTGTATCAATATAGATCTTCTAACTGAAGCCAACTACGTAAGAAGTTTCATTAATCATGCAAAACAAGTGCAAGGAAATAACCCTGTTATAAAAGAAAAAACATATAATTTTTTAAACTCTTACCCCTAAAAACACAGCATGAAGTTGATGGATATCAACAAGTTGTTCAGAACATGGTGAAACAAAAAAACCCAAGCTTGTGAAAAGTATAGGGAGGCGCAGAAGGGGTTTGGCACGTTGTTGACTCAATGGATTCTCCCACCTTTTTTGCTACTAAATTTTGAAGGATTTGTAGATCAGCCTACAAGGAAATCAGATCTGCTGGGAGAGTGGTGGCCTTCTGCGAGTTGGAGGAGATGATTATAGCTAAAAAGAAAGAACTGAAGGAGAGATGGATTGCAGTGTTTACATGTTCTCTGATTGGGAGGCCAATTTTGTCCAAGATTTTCCAACGGTAACAAGCAATTCCAACAAGGGTTGTTTGCTTTTACCTCAAGAACAACTTTTCACGTGTAAAGCATCTAAAAGATGCTCTCAATATCTAAGGCCTAACCTCAGTTTTTTCATGGGATCCAAAACCAAGTTTCAATTTCTTACCATAGAGTGTTTGGGAGAAACCGCGTAGACAACTTGCCTTGTGCACATGAAGCTTATATGCTAGTGTTTTTTCACCGTACTGATACAGTTCTTATAAAAATAAATAAAGATCATATTCATATTCAAGGAAAATTATTTTTTTTTAAAAAGAAAATGGAAGGGCGTGTACCAAAAAGACACAGAGGAATTAGAGATCATAGTAAGTTACTATAGCAATAGGAGAATCATTATGGATTAAAATAATATTATTTCAGTTTTCAGGTTGGTTTGGGTTGTTTGATTTCGTCAATTTACTGATTTTTTTTTCTTTTTTGCACAGTAAAATAACCATCATTTTGTCTCTAGAAAAAGACAAAAAACAGACTCTGCGACGATGGGTGCCACGATAATTGCATATTTTTTATCCGGTTCGGGTCGGGTCTGGGTCACCGGTTTCTTTGCATTTTTTTTATATTTCTTTGCACAATAAAATAACTATTTTGTCCCTTGTAAAGAGACAAAAATCAGTTATGTCCGGGAGGGGTGCCACTGGCATTTCATATTTTTTTTTGAAAATGACTAAATACGGATATGTCCCCGAATAACACAAAAATAAAGAGTTGATTATAAGGGTGTCCCGGTAATTGACCATATTTTTTTATTATTTCTCCCTAGTTATTGTGGGCACATGTAGTACACGTGGGCGACGGTAATTGGCCTCACGCTCTCTTCGGGACGGCGCATGCGACGTCGTTTGGTGGTGGAAAATGTGCAACCGGTGTCTCCTTTGGATGAGTCGTTGAGTCCTCTTTCTCATGGTGTGGTGCGTGCAATCAAAAGGTGGCCAAAGAAGAGACGGTGGGTGGTTGAAATTTTTCCCTTCCTTTTTCTCTCTCCTTCACCCTAAACTACACACAGCCCACCCAATTTTATGGATTTTTCATTTCAGTCCCTGCTCTTTTAATTGTGTTGTGTGAGTCCTTATTTTTGTTATGTAAGTTTTGATTTGTTTCAATTGTGTCCCTTCGATTGAAATTGATTATATATTGCATTTTCATTTTGGTCCCTATTCTTTTAATTTTCGGATTGCTTTTAAATCCTTAATATCTTTTGGTACATAATATTTGATTTTTTCAATTTTGTCCTTTGATTGAAATTGATAATATATTTGGTTTTCATTTCGGCCCTTATACTTTTAATTTTTTATTTTATTTTAATTCCTTTATTTTTTAATATTTCTTGAATAGTTTCTATTTTTGTCCATGTTCATATATATTTGCTCTTAGTTTTCTTTTTTAATTTTTATTATTTTGAATTTTGTTGAGATAACATTTTTTTTCAAAAATTGTGTTATTAAATTTTAGTTTGTGTTTGTGATCATTTAAAAATTGATATTTCTTTTTTTTTCTTTGTTCTTACTTTTGGTTTTTTTTTGTTTGTTTATTATTATTTTCACGTCAAATGATTTTTTTAGCTATTTTTTTCATTTTTTTGTTTGTTCTTTTGTTAAATTTTTTGGGCTTTTTTTTTATTCTCTTATTGAATTTATTTTCCCATTATTTACGCAACAACAACAACAACAATAATAATAATAATAATAATAATAATAATAATAAATAAATAATTTTAGTTTTTTTTCTTGCTTCCTCTTTTGTTAATATTTTTGAGTTTTTTTTTCTCGGGGTAATTTAATAAATTTTATTGTTTTTGCAATAATATTAATGATATTTTTAGATGTTAAGCCTTCGATGTTGTTGTTGTTGTTATAATATGGTGTGTTGACGTGTTTTATTATATCAAACCTTGCATGTATAAATGTTATATTTTATTTTTGAACTAGCAAAATCTAGTAATTGTTTCAACCCCAATAATTATAAAAATTGTTTACTTGACCCGCAATGTAGTGCGAACAATTAACTAGTGTCATAATAATCGATGGCTTTCTGTATAAAACACTTTAAACATTCAAATTTGATTTCGATGCCTTTACATCCCAAGATGTAAATCCTACAATCTTCAAAATAATGTTATTTTTTCTTATGACCAGGGGTTTCCAGGTCCAACTTTACACGCACCACAACTAATCCCTCGGATCCATTGAAACACTCTACAAGCCCTAATGGGCAGGTAAGACACCACGGAGGTGACAGACTTGCACACAGAGGCTCGAACCGGGTGCAGAGAAAGGGAACAAGTCCCTTCCCCTGCTAGGCCAAGACCTCAAGTGCGTTATTAATTTTATTGGTTGGTGTCGAAATATATATATATATATATATTAAAATATTAATTCAGTAAATATAGTTTCAATTCAAATTTAAAAATTAATTAAATTAAAATTATGCAATCCAAATTTACATATAGAAATATGAGAGTTAACTTGATATCACTCAATTGACTTGATGAGTTCAAAAACAATTTAAATGATTGGCAAGAATATAGTTTGACTCAAAACAAATTCAAGACATCATTTTTCTTATAAAAAAATATTGAGATGACAACATATTAAATTGACTTGGATTATGAAAGACCATAAAACAACCTAAATTTACTTGAGTTAACTCTCAAAACTCATAACCTGAGTCATGATAGTAGAATAATTTTATAAAAAACATACTAAAACAAACAAAGTCTAATTTATAATCAATCAAATTTTGAAGATGTTCAATGATGAAATTGGAAGAAAACAAATCAATTAAAAAAGTAGACCAAAAAAAAAAACTTGATAAAAAGGCAAACCACAATAAATTGTGAAGTCTAATCTTCAATAAATTAAGTTTTGATGGATGAAATTAGATAAAAGAAAATATAAACTTTTCTATTATGCACAATTAAAAAAAAAACATTGTTTGGCAAAAAAGAACTATCAAAATAGAATTGGAATTGGTCAAAATTTGCGATATGAGTTGAGATTTTTAAGTGGGATAAACTTTTTCTAGTTTGTTTTGTTTTTTAAAATTAAACAAGAGATACTGCTATTTTGGATGGAACAAAAATCAGAATTGATAACGTGAATCAAATGAAAAAAAAATTTTATTTGAATTATTCCAAATCTCAAATAATGAAGATTTTTTGTTTTAAATTATCATTATGGTGTTTAGAAAATAAAAACAAATCAACTATGTTTTGGTATAATAATAGTAATTATAAGTTTTCCAAAGCTATTCTAAGGTGTGGCAACCACTACTAGAAAATCAGAGAATACATACAGAAACACCATAAAAATCCCTCGTCAGTATTTTGATGTGAACTTTACTGATGTTTTTTTGTCTCCTTATTCATTAGTAAACATTGACAAAAAACATTTCATTGATATAGGAAAATAAAAAAATATACATGTAAGATGATGTAATTATCGGTAGTAAATGTAAAGCGAGATAATTATACTGGGATTCAAAAAACCTTAAAAGTACGATGATATGACATTGTTACCGATAAAATTATCGATGAATTGACCAACAAATATATTTAGTTTGTAAATCTGTTGGTAAATTTTTCGTTTATGACCTAACCATCGAGTCTCCTCTCCCTCTTCCCTTTTTCTCCCCTGCCTTTTTTATTTGTTTTCCAAGAACTAATAGCCACCCCTCCCCCTAATTTCAACACAATAAATTTGGCGACCACAACTCTTGGTTGTGGGCATTGATGATTCAATTCAATGTTTTTTTAGGATTCTCCATTTTAAGTAAGAAAACCTACCATTTTTTTTAAAATTTAATTTTAATATATTATTTTTTTGAATAGTTTTGAAGTATATTGATTTTGTTTGGGTGCTTACTTGTTTTATAGTTTTTCTCATAGAAATTTATTGTATGAATTTATAATTTGTATTTATTAGGGTTTGTTAGATTTTCATAAAATTGTATTTGTTTAGTTAATTTATTTAATTAATATATTTTTATGGTATTTTTATAGTATTAGGTTGCGTATGTTGAATTATTGCAATAGGGTTCAAAGTTTTATTAACTATACAATATCTAGTTCGAGAAACATTAATGGAGACAATATTAGATGTCCATGTAAATAGTGCACAAATAAAAAGTTTATCAATCTAGATGTTTGTTACGATACAACTTCTACAAAAAGGATTCATGGTGGAATACTTGTGTTGGTTTGCATATGAAGAAAAATTAATTCCTTATGAGACCAAAATAGCAAGGATGGTTGGGTCAAATTCTAGTTCCAACAATGTACATAAAGTTGTAGATGTCAACAATAATCCTTATAGGAATACAGTTATGGATGTGATGAAAATAAATCATGGTGATCCAGGTGAATGCCTAATCATTGATGAAGAACCTAATATGGACACAACCAAGTTTTTTTCATCTTTTAAGAAATTGTGATGAACCATTATGCTATGGTTGCACAAATCATAATAAATTATCATTCATGAGCATAAGTGTTCACCATTAAGTTAGATTATGGGTTTAAGTGAGGATGTTTATGATAGAATTATTGAAAGAGAAAAAAACATTTTTATCTAAAGGGAATAGGCTAAAAGAGAACTTCTATGCTGCTAAATCCATGATGAAACCCTTCGGCCTACGATACTAGAAAATTGAGATGTATCCAAACTTTTGCATATTATACTACCTTAAAAATGCAGAGTTGACTGAGTGTATAACATGTGGGCAACCTCAATATTAATACAGAACTGACAAGGGGACATACTTTTGTCGCACAAAAAAAATTAGATACTTCCCAATTACACCTAGATTGTAGAGGTTTATTTATTTCACCAAAGACTATTAAGCACAAAACATAGAACTGTTCACATGATGTGTTTGATGGAGTGATAATGCATCGTTTTTTATGGTGAATATTAGAAACACTATTTAATAATGTGCAACCTTAATTTTCAGAAAAAGCAAAGCACATGCATCTAGGTTTATGTACAAACAGATTTAATCTATTTGGGATGCTTTCTCACTCTTTATTCCTGATTGGTCGGTATTCCTCATGGTATACAACCTGTCATCGAGGATATGTATGAGGTCGGAGTTCATTTTTCATACCCGGTAGTTTATAGCTGAAAGTCACAACATAGATATTTGTCTTTTGACTGTTGATTATTGAGTTGAAGCAATTGTAGTCATTTAGGCCTTCGACCTATTATGTATTGAGAAAACATAATTTTCAAATGAAAGCAGCTCTGATATGGACTATCAATGATTTTACTGTTTACATAATGGTTTCTAGGTGGAACATGCATGAAAAACTAGTAAGTCCATATTCTATGGAAAACCCAAAGCATTCACGTTGATAAACAACAACAAAAAAATTTTTTATTGTCATTGATAGTTCTTGACAACAGATCACAAGTACAGAAAGAATAAAAATTGCCTTTTTTATTCGAAGAATTGAGAGGGATAATGCATTGCTTCTGGATGACACAATATCAGAGTATGGTGACATTATGTATGATTTTCAATCTAGTAAGAAGATCCTGATTTTGGTTTTGACCCATAATTTGGGTATAGTAAAGTATTTTCTAGGGAGTTTCCTTACTTAGAAGTTCAATCTCCTTCATCATAAACTTGATGTTATGCATATAGAAAAGAATGTGTTTAAGAACATTTTCAACACACTTATGGATGTGAAAGGGGAAGACAAAGGACAACATTAAAGCTAAAATGGATATAACTTTGTTTTGTCATCGTAAAATTATGGAGTTGGTTTATGATGTTTCATGGGTTGCTAAGCCTAAAACCAACTTCTTATTAGACAAGAATTCACAACTACTAGTTTATAAATAGCTTAAAAGTCTATGTTTTTCCTAATGGACATGCCTCAAACATATCAAGGTTGGTGAATTTGGAGGATTGCAGATTATATGGAATGAAAAGTCATAACTTCAACTTGCTTTATACAAACACTCATCCCATTAGCAACTGAGATTTATTGACAAAAGGAATATGGATCCACTCACGGTGATCAATTAATTCTTTAGAGACAAATACGTTAACAAGTTACAGAAACAATATTTGGATAGGCTTGAAAATACTCGGCAACCTTAAGAGAAAAAGTTAAAAAATAAGGCACATATTGAGGTATATGTGAGGCCTATATTGCTGAAAACATCACAACATTTATCTTATTCTATTTTAAGCCTCAATTGAAAACTAAAATCAACCATGTTCCAAGACATGACAATGGTGGGGAAATGCCCTTTAGTAAAAAAATGTCAATAATCTCCCATCCTAGTTAACCCATTCCAAACAATGGGGTTTGTGTTAAGGGATCTACTTCAAACTAGTTTGAAGTTAACTACCATGGAAAAGAAAAGGTTATTGAATTGCAATATCATAGTGAGCATAATAAATTATTTTATTATGGAAATGTTATTGGTATGACATAACTAACAACAAAGTTAGAGTAGATCTTTCATCATGGTTTGGTCAAAGTTAATTCAAAGGCTAGACTCTATAACATTGAAGATGTTTTTCATTTTTATCAAATAATGTCAACAAGTTTACTACACACACCATTTCCTTAAAAAAGACCTTTAAAGAGTTGATTGGTTATCCATAGTAAAAACTAAACCTAAGAGTCATGGCGAGGTTGTTAAAGATGACATTTATGAATTCATAGAGGGAGAAAATGTCTTCAAATTTGGCGAGTTAGTTGATCCATACTGAGTTGCTTCATCTAACAACCTTGAAGAAAATTCAAATTTTTGCATCGGTTAGAATATTTTTGTTGATGTTGAGGAGTTGAATGATTTCTTGAGGTTTAGTTGACATACACAAGTTGATAAAGATGATGGTAACAATGAAATCAACATTAAAAATTGTGATGGAGATAAGGATGAAATCAATTGACAAGGAAGAATACAGCTCTGATTAATTAATTTAATGTAATGATAATGATAATGATGTAAAATTATTATTCAATGATAGAAATATGCGCAACATTATCATCGATGTTATTGCGTTGTGTGTGCAATTATGTTAAGTAATTACAAGATGGATAGATTAAGAATACAAATAAAATCTTGCATCATAAATTGTTTAACACCGATTGAAATACAAACAAACAAACGTCACACATGGTATTACTGACAGATTAATTCTGTTTCGGTATTTTCCAGTATATTATGGAATGTACCCCTCCTCTTGTTATTGTTCATTGGAGACACTGTACATGGTATTATCGATGGATTAATTCTATTGATATTTTCCAGTATACAAGCAAATTATTCCCCTAATCACATGATTGTTCATTGTATAAATCACACACGATATTGCCGATGAATTAATTTTATTGGTATTTTTCAAATAGCTAAGAGGATCATTCCTCTCCTCATATGAATGTCATTATAGACATTACACACGGTATTACCAATGGATAATTCCATTGGTATTTTACAGTAATCCAAGGGATCAATAATTGTTGTACTCATTTATTATTGATTTTTTTACCGACTGTATTACCGACAAAATGAAAAATTTTTAGAGGGGTTTATGAAATTTTTGGATGAATTTCTAATTTTTTTGTACAATTTCAAATTTTTCATTTTACTTCATCAACTAAATCACCAATGAAATAATTAAAAATATTGATTTTTTTTTATTAATCATCGGTGATTTTGTTCATACTCTTCCTCCCTCCCCTGCTCTCTCTCTCTCTCTCACTCACTCACACACTTATATCGATGGTGTGGTTCTCTCTCTCCCCTTCTCTTCTTGTTCAATCTTTCTCTTACCTTCTCTTCCCCTTCACCTAAACTAGGTATGTCTCTCTTCTCATCTTTTTTTTTCTTGTCATTTTTTTTTGTTAATTATGATATCCTTTTTCATTTTTTTTCTTTTTTTTATTTGTTTTTTTCTCCTCTCAGCTAAAATTACAGCAAATTTAAGGTAAATGTTTTTTATTTTTTATTTATTTTTATTTTGTTGTGTGTTTTTTGTATTTTTTTTTCTTAATGGTATTGGTGTAGGGGTTATTATATTAGGTTTTAATTAATGTATTGGATACTAATGGTTTTGGTTTGAGATTATTGCATTTTTTTTTCTTATTTTGTGTTAATGTATTATTAATTGATAATATTTTTGTTATTAATTAATTTTTCTATTGTTAATGGATTATTAAATGATAATTTTTTCTCTAGTATATTATTATTGTCAGTTTTTTTTTAATTACTTTTTTTTAAAAATATAGAACACATTTTTCAAAGTTTAGGTTTATTTAAAAAATATTATAATGTAGAAATAACAATATTATAGAAAATTAAATGATACAAAATTAGTAGAAGAAAATGAATAAAATCAACTGGTTTGTGGCATAAATGATTTGTATTTGCATGTTTGGAAATCTTTGGTGGTCTCTTATATAGGAAAGGTATTGTTGAAATTTTATTAAATGTAGGAACCGTTTACTTTTATTTAACCGTTAATTTTTTGTAGATGCTTAAGGAAAAATCCATTGTGCATCATTAGGATAGCTAGTTCATGACAACAATTCTAAGGAACACGAGTTATGAGGTGTCAATCATGAACAAACGCATGAGGGACATGCATCGACTCATGACGCATGGTCATCAAGTGTAATGTCGCAAAGTCAAGGGTGTATCCCTTTATTGTGGGTATCCAATTACCTGTAAGTATTGGGCCTATTGAAAGAAGGACCTTTTAATGTAGATTTATTTTCACAATTAAATTTGTTTAGTTAGATTTAAGAAATAATTTCATTTAATTTTAGGTTTATAAATATCAAGGTCGTGAGAACAATAACAATAGTCTTTAAATCATCAATGAAGATTCCATTGTTTTAATGCAACTAGGTCTCCAAAGTCAATGCTTGGTTTACAAGGTTTAACGTTAGTATGAAATTAAATATATTTTTTTTATTATTTTACTCTATTTTGTTTATTGAGATTACTTAAAATTTTCCTTTTCTAATTTTTTTTATTACAAATAAAATTTGGTTAGGAGAAGGCTAATAGTGATGTTGCAAGAAGGGTGTGAAATAATCATGTTGCAATTAGGTAATTTTAATTTTGTTTTATAAAATAAGTAGATTTTATTTTTCATTTACTAAAAAATAATTCATTTGTACCATGTAGGTCGCGTGATTTTCAGTACGAGAAGCAAAAAAAGGCAAAAAATATATGCGAGTAAAAAGCTTCAAAACTGGAACGACGTCGCATACTAGAACAATTTCAGGTCGTCATATATCTCAAAGGATACATGGGTGGCTTACATTGAGCACTTGATGTCTGAGCGTTTCACGTGATGCTTGCATTTTGGTATGTAAAAATGAAACCAATGTTTTTTAGGTTTTGTACAACGTGCACCGATGACTCCATGTCGTTCATTTCGTATGTGAACTAGATGGTAATTTTTTTCATTACATCATCTTTTTCTTATAATTTTTTTCATTAATATATTTTTAACTTTAAACTTCTTTTTTTCTAGGAGACGACTCTTCGATATGATCCATTACCGATAAAGCTTTTTTGTTGAAATGCATGTGTGGAGTAGCGACCGTTAAAAAAGAGTGTAGTAGCAGCTCATTGATAGCTTTTCTACTATTTTTTCCTTTCCAAGAAACGTATAATAGTCAATTAAAGGAGACATATGAGAATGATCCTTTAACCCATCCAAATTTTAATTTGGATGTGTGGTTGAAGGTAGGATCATCTGATGGACCTGATAGAAATCTATGGCCAAGATTTGTGAACAACCCATAGTGTTTCAACCATTCAAACCTAGTAGAAATCAATTGTGTTCACGCAAACTTGAGAGTTCCAAACGATTTTAACCGAGAAAGTGTGTGATGAGACAGCCACACTTTGTGATGAGATATCCGGACTTCATGCTGAAATGACCAAAGACACCAAATGCTTATGCAGATATAATCACATTGGGGTGATCCATGTGCTCCTCCTCTTTGGCCTCGCGTTCTCTACCAACCTCCTCCTCCTCCAGTGCCGCCACTATTTTGGATTTATTATATTTTAATTTTGAATGTAAAAATAATAATTTAATTCTAAATATATTTTTATTTATATATTATTTATATATTTTTTTAAATTTGTTTTAATTATTTTCAATATATATATATATATATATATATTAAATATTATTGACGGAATTACAAACGAAAAGTTTGGTTGGTATTTTCTAGAGAGTTTAAAAATAGTTACTTGAAATGCAACAACTACCAATAGAATTACCAAAAAACTTTATTTAAACTATTAGTGATGGAATTACAGACGAGAATTTCCATTAGTATTTTCTAGAGAGTTGAAAAATAATTACTTGAAATGCCACTACTACCAAATGAATTGCTGTCAGACTTTTAACGATGGCATTATCGATGGGACATTCCATCGGTGATACGTTTAATATACTGATGGCTATACCGACGGAATTGAGGAGGTGATTTTTTTTGCTTGCTTTCTCCGTCGGTAAAGTCATTAGTATATTCAATACCGATGAAAGCATCGACATAACATGAATTACTGATAAAGGTTTTACCGATAGACTAGCTCTGATCATGAAGACACCGGTAGGATACACAGGCGAATATTTTTGTCGATAAAACTGTTAATTCTAGTGGTGAATATTGTCTCATCTAAAATTACAGGTATCCAAAGAGAGGCATTGGCTATGACAAATGAGCCATGAAATTTACTTCCCCTTTTAATTAAAGATATGGTGGAGGAGTGGGAGAAAGATTTGGTGATAAAGAATAAGCATAATCTTAAGCAACTAATCGTGCTTATGTGGGATCAGGTACCATTGTTTTTTAAAAAAGACTGCTTTCTTTCTTTTTCTTTCTCCCCATGATTCTATAATTTAGCCTTCTATGTGTCCTTCTGTCAGTAATAATGAAGTGAAAAGGAACCTAACCCTAATATCTTTCTTTCTTTCATGGGGTATCTTCTCTCCTACCTGCAGTCCAGCTTCCTTGGTCACATCCGAAGAGTGGGCTCCCAACAGCTTTAATTAGTAAGCCAGCCCTGATCTCTTTGTTCACCAGACAAATCAATTCTCTCATAGTTAATTAGAAGCAGAAAAAATCCCATCAGTCCTGCTGCTGCAGAGTACTTTCTACATAAAGTAAGGTAAGCCAAGTTCATATTTCTCTTCATCCATGCTCTCATCCTAGGATTTGTGACTTTAGAAGCCAGAAAATTAGTTTCATTTATAGTGAAATAGGGCTAAAGAAGGCTATTCAATTCCCCTATTTTTCTTGTTTAAATTATCAAGAAGATGCTCTGTGTAATGTCTTTTCTCTCGTTGGAATCTTGACAGACATTGCCATGACTTTAAAAAGCTATTCTCTCCCTCTTTTTTGTTGAAAGCAGATCAGCAAGAACCGAGAAAAGAAACCTCAGACCCCATAATTTACTGTTCAGCTTTCATATCCAGCTCTTGAAGCATCAGAAGCCATGAACTAGCCTTTCAATTCCTCTGTTAAAACCTGTAAAGAAATCCAGGACCAGACAAAATTGAAGGCCTTGATCTATATACGAGTGAAATGAACTCCCTCCTCACAATCTCCTTCGTGGTTCGATTTGATGCAAGGAAGCATTGGAGCCATGAAATCTCCAGCCTATTTGCATAAACTCATAGAAGGTCTACAGAAATTGTAGTTCGGTTAAAAGGGTGTACTTCTGAGGTGTTCTTTGGTTGATTCATAATAATAGCCATGTTTGCTCTACATCAACGTCCACACCGGCTACTCCTGGACGCAGAATCAGGCACACAATCGGCAGAAAATGGAAGCAGGACGCGCAGCACATACACCAGTGAGGCTAATTTTGATACCAACATGGTGATCATCTTGGCAGCTTTGCTTTGTGCATTAATTTGTGGTCTTGGGCTAAATTCTATTGTACGATGCGCCCTTCGCTGTAGCAGGAGGTTTACTTTTGAGACTCGTGATCAAACTGAAGCACGCATGGCAGCAACTGGCCTCAAAAAGAGCGCATTGCGACGAATCCCGGTGATTATATACGGCGTGGCAGGGATACATCTAATTGCTACAGATTGTGCAATTTGCCTCGGTGAGTTCATGGGTGGCGAGAAAGTCCGAGTTTTGCCCAAGTGTAACCATGGATTCCATGTTAGCTGCATAGACACATGGCTGGTTTCACACTCCTCCTGTCCAACATGCCGGCAGTCACTGCTTGAGCAACCAGCAAGCTCTGATGCCACAGAAATTGAGGTTAGGATTATACATCCGGGAAATGCATCGGCGGGAAATGATTTTCCTATTGCTGGAGATCACGAAGCTGGTTGATCATGATTTGAAAGTGATTCAACACCAAATCAAGAAGAAGGAAAAAAAGGGTCATAGTTTCTCTACTGTTTAGTTTTTGAGATGTTAAGTTTGTTTATGTAATTATGCTTAGTGAATGAGTTACATGAAGGTTTCTGAGGCTTACTTTTTTTCATAGATAAGAAAATGATCTTAGGAGGTTTGCTATCTGCTACTATGGCAAGAAATCATCTCACCTAAAAACTTAAGCTATTGAGTGAAATATTAGAATATTATTTATATTATTCTCTAGTACAGCCTCTCAAGTGAAAGTTTTTTGAGCTTGAAACTTGCACACAAACCCACATTATCTTGTGTTTGATTTTTATCAAATAGAATGAGTTGGTGAGATTTGAACTCGTGATCCCTAGGTCAACAATATTTTAATACCATGTAAAGGAAATATCTAACCTAAAAGTCTCAAACTATTAGGTAAAATCCTAAAATATAATTTATATTATTCTCTAACATGTTACGCGTTGAAAGGCCTTGTAATAGTAAATGCTCCAAACTCTTTGTTATGCAATTTAACAAATTTTTCTTCCAAGTGTTTTTTTCTTACAGGCTAGAGGGGAGCATTGCTCAGTCAAGAAATGTGCATTTTTTTCTTACCTTCAATGAAAATCAAGGCAAATGACTTGCTTTTAGTGCCTTTCCATAGGGAATATAAATTAAATTCGTTCCTTATTTGGTCCCTAATGGCAATTGTCAAACACTGTACTGGCTATCGTGTTCCTCAGGAAATTCTAAAATATTATTTATATTATTTTATAATATATCCTTTTAAATAAAAAAAAATTAAACTTAAAACTTACACTGTACTGGTTATCGTGTTCCTTAGAAAATACAGTTCATGATTAATATGGATTCCTTCGATGAAATTTAAGGGGCATCCAGCTCATGGAAATCTTTTCATGTCCCTTCACAGGTGGACGATGTTCCATCTCGCTCTGAATGCATAATAACTTGAATTAATTAAGATTTCAGACCATCATGATGTGAAACGTTTAGCAATTATGTTTATAAAGTAGAGGACTCCTCACAGTTAAACAAGCTTTGTAACGAAAACAAAAATGAAATAATTTAACTAAATTTTAACAAAAGAGACGTTGATAGCATCATCTCACCCCACGATACAGATAAAGAAAAGTGGTTGTCATTTAGGAGGCCACGAGGACTCAAGAAACTTTGTAGGGAATCCCATCAAAGAGGTTTGATTGGTTGGAGCATTTAAGAGAAGATGGTGCTTTTAAGAATAAACATTTAATTTTTAGGATTTGAGATCTAAAAAAGAAATGTTTATTGTTTTTAATTAATGTGGGTTGTTCGGGTCAGCTTGTACATACCTCGACTAATCCTACGGGTCCTGAAGTTAACAACCATGTAAGCTTCTAGTGGTCATCATATTAGTAACTATAAGACTCAAACCTGAGACCACAAGGGGTGAGCAAACCCTTTGGTCCCAAGCTCTTATCACTTGACCACCCACTTGATGGTTAAGAAATGTTTATTCTTACTACTAACATAAGGTGTAAATATGGTTGATGATGAGAATAAGGACTTCACCAAAGTCTTACCTTGGGGCAATTTAAAACACATACTTGTTACTTCAATTCTAGGGAGATAACTTGTCTATTTGAAGGAATTTAATATAAGGATGAAATTGAAGAAGGCTTTAGGGATTGTTGATTATGATAAGTATAGGCCTATAAAACATTATCATGAGATAAATGAATTTAATTTGAAGGTTGATAGAGTTAGCTTAAATAAAGATGAGGACTATGATTTTGAAGCAAATATGTTGCTCAAAAAGAGAGATAATAGTAGCGACATAATTGATTCTCCTTAGAGGTTATACAATAAGGTGGATAGATTTAGTGTTACCAATAAGGGAAATATAGTATAGACATTACAATCTCTTTTTAAACATTGTATTGTTAAACTTGATAGGACATTAGGAAAAGCTAAAATGGAAGGGATCAAGGAAAAGATAGTTGAGTTACACCTTTATTTCATGAAACACTTCGAGTTGACTACTAAAGAGGTTAATATTGAAAAAATACATTCTAGAGTGAAAGAAGCAAAAAATAAAGGAATAAAGATGGCAAATGAAATGATGGTTAAGAAAAAAGAGCACATGATGGAAATCCAAAGTGTGCACTAAAACTAGGTGGATAGTTTGACTACCAATAATGATCCCTTGATCCACTATAATCTTATTATCACCATTACTTTCAAAGATGTAGGTCAATTATAAAATTTTAATTTATTGTTTAAATTGTATTTTAAGTCAATTATAAATGGAGATATTTATATGAAATTTGATGTATAAAGTATATACCTTTAAAATTGGATTTGGATTTGAAATAAGGATGAGTTGAATACAACTTTTAAGATAGATGAATGGTTATATGAATAAATGGTTATGTCTTTTATATTGCTTAAAATATTAAGCACATACAATTAATGAATTAGGTTCTACATTCCTTTATTAATAGATTTAGTGTTAATATTTATTTTAATGATATTTTTTAATTTATAATAAATTCAAAACTTATTGTAATGTCATGGTCGCATAAGTTAATTACCCTAACTTAAAACACACAAGATAGTATAAAACAAGCTACCATGAGTAAGGTTTCATTTAGATTTTCATGTTATACATTATACAATTGAGATGTTTGGTTGGTAAGTATCTAGACTAAGAAAAAATTAAACAATCAAGCAAAATTATATAAAACCAAAATGTTTCAAGAAAATAAATCTTGGTCGCAAGTAAGCATCCACCTACAAAAATCAGAATTGATCTTTGAAACAAAGCTTCAATTTATATTTTGAATTTTTATCTTTTCTTAACGTTGATTAGTTAATAGATCTCTTTTATCAATAACCCAACCAAGCAAACAATCACAGTGTCTGCATTAATGATTTAGTTCAACGACAACGTTAAGAACTAAATAAATTGATTAATTTAGACAACAAAACTGTATGCAATACATGTTAATTTGTTTGAATTTTTTTCTCTAAGATTAATAACGTAGATCCACTATAATTATTAAGTTTTATAAGTTTATATACCACAACTCTGGTGTTGATAACAAACTTAACAATAGATTGTTCATAACAACAACTTAGAGACTACTTTAGCAATCAAAATAAATAATCATAGGAAATATGCATAGTAAAACAAAAATATTCATTCATCATATAAAGTGGAAATAAATGGAAGAATAAATCTCATAATTCTTGAAATCCCAAAGGTTTATGTATCCTTGCAACCAAGAAAAAGAGTTTAGCCTTGCATATCTATTGAAAAATACTCTAAAAGTTGTAAGAATGATTGAATTTGGGTTTTTGGGGAGAAACAAATTGTGATTCCTATCGATTGGCCGCCACCTTCTTCCTTTACTTTCCTTTCTCTTTTTCTTTTTATATCCTTGAAAACCCTGTCCCTATTTTCATAATAATCCTCCTTAAAGTAGACAATTTACATTTAAATATTTTAATAACTATTTCCTTAAAATAGAATTAACCTTACATGAATCTTCAAGCTTTGACTTAGAGGAGATAAATTTGAAAAATAAACACTTGGATGTTGGTTTGGATGTTTTGGGATGTAATTTGGACTTGTTTCTTCACAAAACCTATTTGTTGATTGAATTCATATGACATCTTACAAAAATCATATCTCTCTCATACGAGCTCATTTGCTGCTATAATTTGGTAGGTTGATTGGTATTTGAGAAAGAAATCCAAACAAATTGATCTTGAATCAAATGGACATCTATAGCTTAAGATATTCAAGTCGGAATGGTCAAAGGTCAAAATTGGCAGAATGTAAGATTTAACTTGAAAGGCTATAATTTTGATGCCCTTTATTTATTTATATATTTATTTTTCTTGCCATATATTTCCAGAAAGGTATGGATGTTACATTTATAATGCCACTAGAACCACTGCATTTCGACCTTTAGAGATTAAGCTCTGCACAAAATATCGATTGAAAGTCAAATATGTCAATTACCTCCAATTTACTCTTTTTTTCACACTCTTCATCCAAAAGTGCCTTAAAAAACTAAAACAAAGATATGAACACATTTTATATATAAAAATACTAGGTAAGTAAGGGTAAAACTATCAAATAATATAGTTGCACCACTTATAACCTATGATAGTTAAGAAAAGTGATATAGGTTTTGTAGGAAAAGAAGTTAAAAGTTATATGTGAATTTGAGGAAATTTATGTATTGCTATTTTAGGCTTTATTATGATTGCATAAGAGATACATGTTAAATATTAGACGAGAAAGGCCATTAGATATTATGTAGCCTCTAAAATAGGTAGTGAGGCATATAATTCCATGAATTGACCAATTTTTTTTTACAATAGACTCATGTTGAATTTTTATAACATAAATGCTCCAATTATTGAATACATGTAGATGAAGTTGGATCATGGCATCAATTGAAATGAAGTATTGATCCACTAATTTAGAATATACAAAGATAAAGGTTTGGTTAGTCACTTGGGATGAACGAAGGTTATTACCATTTTTAGTGAGATGCATTATTGGACTGAATTGAAATGAGGTATTGGTAAGTTTATGCTATACTGGATAAACTATTAAAAATCAAGCATAAAATACATGTTTTTATATGTTTTTGCTAATTTCTAAAAATAGGATTTGTCCATAAATTTCATTTTTGGATTACTCTATACATGAAAGAGAAGGGATTCTATCTTTATTGTGATTGATAGGTTTAGGTATGTGATTGATCTTGAATTATTGACATACAAAGTTTATTAAATTATAATTTTTTCTTAATAATTTAGTTGTAATCTTAGGATTTGTGAAACTTTAGATTATTCATTTTGATATATGCGGAATCAAACCATTACAAACTTAAGAATTGATTCTATCATAAACTTTCCTTCCTATAAAACTTTGGGTAATACTTGTTTTACATCTCATTTAGCATTAGAGTTTGAGTTATTTTCAAAATTATTCTTGCATAAAAAACATCAAATTCATATATTTTTATAGTTTTGATATGAAAATATCAAAATCATAAAAACAATACTTAAAAAGTATTAAATTAGACCAAAAATAATTTTATAAAGGATTTTAAACTATAATACTAATGTCAAACCTGTAAGTGGATGAAAATAAGATGTCAAAAACATACTTAATAAAGCATTAAAATCAAAAGCAAATTGGTGAAATGGAATTAGGCCCCAAATAATAAGTTTTTAGTTTTTATTACACCATTGATCATAACTAATATTTTTATTTGGATCCTTGATTTATTTTTACATTTTTTTTATTGAACTTTATTTCATTTTAATTTCATTTTGGCATGTTGTGGTGATATGATTCTATATGTTGATCTGTTTTAATTTGCATGTTCTCGTGCACTCCATATGTCATATAATATTTTAACATTAAATTAAAGAATGAATTTTAAAAAATATATAATTTTAGATAATTACTAAAAAACTAAAAGATCAATGATCGAGTTTAATATACAAAACATTCTTTCAAAAAGACATGAAAAAATTCAATTTGATCCCTCAAGTTTATATTCTTCAAATCTGATCCTTATTTTTTTGGGTTAAAAAAGTTAAAATTTAGGTTCTTGAAGTGTAAACATTTCATTTGTTTCATTAGGAAAATAATAAGGGCAACGACTTGTCACCCGTATTTTTATTTTGAAAACAAAAAGGAAAAAATACCTTGGCCTTTTAATTTTAGACTAGGGGGCTAACCACTTGCCTACGTATGGTTATTTTCTTTTTAAAAAAAAAAAATAGGTCTTAGTTTTTTTATTAGACTTATTTACAATAAAATTTTATTTGAATATATTTATTAAAATAATTATTCAATTATTTCATAGTCTTGATAGTTTTTTATAGTAATATTAAAAATTATTTTTAAATAATTACATATGATGCTAATATGAAGAGAAAAAAAAAGATTCTTCATGAATATTAATATGAAAGATTTCTCTATTCTATATTTTAAAATTTTATATATGTTTTCTCAGACTTATAAATGTTATTTGTTTCTATACATTAGCATAAACAATTGTGGATTCATGATTTTTTTGGTTAAAATTTTGTTTTGAAACTATGATAAGAAATAAAAAAAAACATTTGAAATACAAAAAAGAAAAAAAAAAACATGAATAAGAAAAAGGAGTTTTGATTAAATAGGTGCATTTTTCCTCCTTAATTTTAATCACTATAATGTTTTTTAATATTTATTTTATTCTTCTCTAGCTTTTATTCAATAAGCCATAAGATATGTTTTTATGGGAAAAAAATAGATGAATAAGAAAAGAGAATATAAAATAAAAATTATTTTTTTTCTTATTAAAGAAAAAAAACAATTAATTTTATGTGCATGTATTTTTTGCTTCTTACAAAACGATTTTTTTTTATTTCAGTATTTAATTAATGTTAACAATTATTTTGTATAGTTTTCTAATTTATTTTATTAAGTATAAACATTATCTTTTCAGTTTTTAATTAAAAGTTTACATAATAATAATAATAAAAAAACTCATTTATAATAACCTTTCAGCGTGTACTTCTTCTCTAGGCTTAAAAATTGACTTAAATCGTACTAACAGCGCAGCGTAAGTACCGGGCTCGTAAGATTTCTGTGTGCAAAGAATTGAAGGGACAAGTTCGGAGTCAAAATTCTGTCATCGCTATAAACTGTTCTGGCCTCTACCTCAAGCTCTCTGCATGACTATTTCCCTTTCTTTTTCTTTAACACGTGTGTTACGGAACCATCTCATCTAAAAAATTAAGCTTATAAGTGAGGCTCTATAATATGATTTATATTATTCTCTAACATACACCCTCAAGTGAAAGCCTTTTGGGCTTGAAACTTGCACAGACCCATATCACCTTGTGTTTGGTTTTTATCAAATAGAATGGGGATGGTGAGATTCAAACTCGTGACCGCTAAGTCATCAAGGCTTTGATACCATGTTAAGGAACCATATAACCTAAAAACTTAAGCTTGTAAGTGAGACGCCATAATATAATTTATATTATCCTCTAACAACGTGAGTCTGGTTACTTATAGGGAAAATAAAAAGGAGCTGTGAAATTGATAGCCATGAATAATCTTCCAAGCTAGCACTTGATTTATAAAGGGAACTTAGTTTAGAGTCCACTTTTCCCTTATGATTTGATGGCCATTTGAAGTAGAAACACATTCATGGAACAAAAGGGATCGTGATTTTGTGCTCGAGGAATGGAATTTCAAACTCATTTCTTTCAAGTTTTTCAACTTTTGTGGGTCTCCCATATCTCCACAATCATGAATTTCAATTATGCACTTCTGCTAGATATTATCTAAGAGCCTGATGAGGATGAGTAAGAATTCATACTGAGAATCATCATTGGACCACTTCTTGTGTATCTGAATTCATCCATATCCCATCCCTCAGATTTCGAAAAGATTATGCGCGAAGAATTTTTGTTCCTTTATCAGGTTCTGGGGAGGAAATAGAGCCATGTTCTATAAACCTTGTCAACAAAGACTCCACTAACACAGTTCTTTCTCCACTAGTACTGCGTTGTATAAAGACACTACATACGTACCAATATGTACATGTGGTCAGAGATGATGAGGGCAAAATACTTTTTGATCTTTTTGTGTGTTAGAAAACAATATAAATCATCTTCTGGGGCATCACTTATTATTTTAAGCTTCTAGGTGAAATAGTTTTTTGATATGATATCAGAGACTTGTTGACCCAGCGTCACAAGTTCGAATCTTACCACCTCCATTCTATTTGATAAAAATCAAGCACAAGTTAGTGTGACTCTATGCAAGTTTCAAACCCAAAAGACTTTTCACTTGAGGAGGTGTTAGAGAACAATATAGATCATATTTTGAAGTCTCACCTACCACGTTAAACTTCTAGATAGATAATTTCTTGACATTGCAATCTACGTAATAGATCTAGAATTCAAGTAAAAACATGTACTTCTTGTAATAAATTGAGATAAATAGAATTTTATTCCCTCCGTAGACCTATAAAATATGCTTTTTAGAGTTAGGATTTACTCGCACAAGGCGGTGAACCTATGTTCTTGGTCCGTGGAGAAGTTTCTTTAGCTAAATTGTGTGTGTTCTAACGGGACGGGGCAACTGGCATGTGGAATCAGAATTTGAGGAAAGCTGCGCATATAAAAAAATGGGTTTCGTTGATAATTGATGTATCATTTGGTTTCTTCAACACTTGGCTCGTGATGAGTCTTCAGATTCTGATTCTTGATGGCTTTATTATAACGATTAATGCCACCAAATTGCAGATGACGGCGGTCAAATATTTTAGCTTCATCTCACTTTTTATTCGTTTAGCGTTACTATTTAAGGTATCCCACTAAATTTCTGGTGGGGATGCCATTCACCATGCTTTCTTCCAAACTAAAATACCATAACTAATTTCTTACTTTTGAACAAGTAATTTTCTTAGAACAAGAAACCAAGATTTTGTTTCTGTGAATTCACGATTGCTAATAGTTATTTTCACAGCCAGATAAAACAATTAATTACAAATGTTACTCTTGCCTTTTGTTTCAACAACAAAATTGGTCGGAGAATATGTGATTTTTTTTTATCAAAACAACATTTTTTTTTTACGTAATTTGATTCAATTCAAGTTAATTCAACTAACAAGTAATTCAAGATATGAGATTGGGATACCCCTGCTAAAAAAATAATAACAAAGCTCAAGGCTCAATAATTTGATATCAAATTAGGAAAAAAAACAAAAATAGAAACTTTGAATAAAAAAACTTGTGTCAACTTGAGTTCACTCTACTACCATGTCACCCATGATGTGAGACTAGAATAAATAAAATATAAATAAAATTATCAAAGTTAAATAAATAGATATAAACTTTAAAAATCTCAAGTTAACTCGGGTTAACTTGCCTAACATACAACCTAGGATATGAGACTAGGATACCCTTGCAAAAAGGAAATTGAAAAAAAAACCGTAAAGCTTAAGACTCAATAATCTAATGTCAAAGTTTGAGATTGGAATAAAAAAATTTTTTTCAAAAACAAAGACATGTCAAAGCCTATTGCAACATGAGACTAGGATAAAAATATTTTTTTTAAACTCAAAAAAGGTCTGAAATTATATAATAAATTGAATTATTTTTATAAAAAAGTTTAAGTCAATTTGGGTTAATTTACCCAACTTGATATATGTGATAACCCCACATAACAAAAGGTGGTAAAAATCAGAAAGCTTAAAGGACAATAACCTAAATTGAAGAAAAATAATGAGACTAAATTAAAAAAATAAATTAAATTAAAAAATAACAATCCAAATAATAAAGATCAAAGTTGGATAAAACAATTAAATAAATTGAAATATTAAGGGACAAAACTAAAAATTAAAAAAATCAAGAAAATGATGAAAATATTATTGGATCATTAATCCAATTTTGATCTTATATAAAACTAATTATGTGTTTGAGGATTGTCAAATAAAGTGAAGTCTAATTAAAAAAAAAATGATCTGCTAAGTATTTTTAGGCAATTGGGTTTTTGGTGTATCTAATAGAGTCTGGAACTTTAATGCTTAGAGACTAAAGGGTTATTCTTATTTAGTGATGAGCTAAAATAGAAATACCAAAAGGCATGAATACCAAATGATAGTTTATTACTTATATATATAGTCATGGTCCCTAGATTATATGTCCTCTTGCATTCTTATTTTTACATCCCATTATCAGAGAGAATAAAATTATAATAGAGAGAATCAAATCGCTCTAAAAAAAGAACGTGTTAATCCGGAAGGTCATCCGCACAACTCTAGAGAACGACTCAGATATGGATTCAAGTACACTTCAAATTACTTGTTTATGGGCCCTAGCTGGCCTATGGTAGTTTTCTTTTGGGTTGTGGGCTTCGCCCACAACAAACAAAAAAGGGTTGTTGGATTTAAGCCCACAAAATATTTTGTATTGTTGGCTTTGTCAGTAGAAAATTTTAGCCCATGACTAAATTGTCTGATCTAAAACAAGCTGGTTTAGAATCTAAGTTGGACCGACCTAGTCCAGTCGCCCAAGTCAACAATCAAAGTCAATAGTTAACTTTGACCATTGAATTTTTTTAAAAAAATAGTGCAAATTTATTTTTCAAATATATATATATATATATATTGCAATGAATTAATTAAAAAACAACATGTCATAATAGTGACTTATCTTTTGGATATTAATTTATTTTTGAAATATAAATTATTGTGTGCATGGAATTTATGAATATTGTTCGACTCAATGGAAGGTCAATATTTAAAGGCAAAGAATGTTCACTTTTGGTAATCAACATGTGATGATTATTTGGTTTTATATGTGAATACTTAATCGGCCCAAAAGAAGATTAATTTTGAACATGTTCTTATTATCGATGTTTGATTACTAAATTAAGATATCACTTACAAATTATTTTTTTATCCAAATATAAATTATTAATGGAGTGTCTGATATCTTAAGATGAGATTTACCTTTATTTGAATTTATTTTTACTCTTATGATAAGTTTTCTAGATGAGTTTGTTTTCAATTGTTGTTGTTCTATTTTCAGCTATTAATCTTGCTAATATTATTTGTCAATATAAACACTATTCATATGATTAATGGCTTTAACTTTAAGTCTTAGAAAGACTATCTTTTGATAGTTCTTGGAGTTATGGATCTTGACCTTGTATTAAGGACTAATTCTCCTCCACTTTTTTTACGGATGAGAGTACCTTTGATAAAATCATGGATATGGAAATGTGGGAGAAATCAAATCACATGTGTATAGTGATCATGAAGAGAGTCATTCCAGAAGTATTCAGAGGCACAATGTCTAGACAAATTACTACAACTAACATGTAGGATCTTATCTCATTGCTTGAAGGTGCGAAACCTATTGGTTGCAAATTGATATCTAAGACCAAAGTAGGATTCGAAAGGTTATGTGTAAGAGTATAAGGCATGTTTTATTGCAAAGGGATTTACACAAAAATAAGAATTCAACTATAATGAAACTTTCTCTCTAGTATCTTTGAAAGACTCTTTTAGAATTATAATGGCATTGGTGGCACATTTCAATCTTGAGTTACATCAAATGGATGTAAAGACAATGTTTCTCAATGGTAACACTAATGAAAACACTGACAAAACGATCTACATGTTGCAACCAGAAAAACTTTGTATCGGGAGATCTAAAGAATATGGTTTGCATAACTTAAGAAACCTATTTATGGACTCAATAAGCATCTCGACAATGGTATTTCAAGTTTCATCAAGTGATCATCTCATTTGGTTTTGATATGAATTTGGTCAATGATTGTATATACCATAAGTTTTGCGGGAGCAAATATATTTTTATTGTCTTTATATGTCGATGACATCTTTCTTGCAAGCAACAATATAGGATTATTACATGAAACCAAGAAATTTCTAGCTAAGAGTTTAGAGATGAAAGATCTTGGTGATGCCTCTTTTGTATTAGGCATTCAGATACACCGAGAAAGGTCTTGGGGTATTCTTTGATTATCAAAAAGACCTATATCGAAAAGGTTCTCAAGAGATATGTCATTTAAAATTACAGAACAGGAGATACCCTGTAGCTAAGAAAGATAAATTTAGTCTCAAACAGTGCCCTAAGAATGATTTTAAGAAAAAAGAAATACAAAAGATTTCCTATGCTTTACTAGTAAGGAGTCTACTATATGCTCAAATTTGTATGCGTCTGGATATTGTGTATATTACTGGAATATTGGGCAAATATTTAAGCAATCTAGAAATAGACTATTGAAAAACAACTAAACGGGTCTCGCGATACTTATAAAGAACAAAAAGACTACATGCTCACATATCAAAGGTTGGCTAAGCTTAAGATCATTGGGTATAGTGACTCGATTTTGTTGGATGCAAAAGATAATATGAAATCTACGTCGGACTATATTTACATGGTAGTTGGAGGTGTTATCTCCTAAAAGAATGCTAAACAGTCACTTATTACCTCTTCCACTATGACAATAGAGTTCATAACATATTATGAGGCATCCAATCATGGAGTATGACTTTGTGGAATGTTGTCACGGGACTGTGTATAGTGGATGATATTGAAAGACCACTAAAGTTATTTTGTGACAATAAGTCAACAATTTTATATTCCAATAAGAATAGGAACTTGTTGATGTCGAAACACTTAGACATCATAGTTGTTAAAGAAAGAGTTAGAGTAGACAATTGCTTATAAAGCATATTGGTACAAACTCCATGGTTGCAGACCCGCTTACCATGGGATTGCCATCCCATAATGTTTCATGAACAAATGCTCGTATGGGTATTTTGACAATTGATGATATTCAATTTTAAAGGAAGTTTGTAATTTTATATGCTTTTATAATATAGACTTATTTTTAGTCTATGGACATTTATGAGGTTAATTTCTACACAAATAAAGCTTTTGTTTTATTTACACTCTGATTTTAGTATAGTTTAATCTCACTAAGGTTTAAGGGTGGACCAGTTGGAAATAGACATATTAAGATCATATTGTATGAAATTTCCATGCTACACATCCACATCATGATCCTTGTCATTTAGTTGTATTGGCATACGTGACTTTTGATTGGTTGAGTAACGCTAATTGTAATGAAGACCGCTTTGATCCTATACTGGTATCATTATTAGACTGGATTGGTTATAGATACATTTGTTAATGACATAAAAGATTGAGCATAATTTTGGTTATTTTTTCAAAAGCATAATTATAAGGTTATACATATAGCCCAAGTGTGAGATTGTTGGATCATTGATCCAACATTGAGCTTTATATGAGAATATTATGTGTTTGAGGGCTGTCAAATAAAATAAAGCTTAATTAAAAAAATGGTCTGCTAAGTATTTTTAGGCAATTGAGTTTTTAATAATCTGATAAGGTGTGAAACCTTTAATGTGTAAAGACTAAAGGGTTATTTTTATTTCAGTGATGGGATGGAATAGGAATACTAAAAGGTAGGAATACTAAATGGTAGAAAATGTATAAAAACATGAAATATCAAAGGGGACAAGAATATCAAAAAACATGAATACCAAAGAGTAGCTTGTTACTTATATATATGATCATGGTTCCCAGATTACACTTCCTGCTCATTCTAATTCTGACATCTCATCATCAGAGAAAAAATAAGGTTCAAGTAGAAAGAATCAAAAGGGAACTCAAAGGAGAACATGTTAATCCGGAAGGTCATCCACACGATTCTAGAGAGGAACTCTCGGATATGGATTAAAAGTACACTTTGCGCCTTAATTGTTTATGCGTTTTTGATAATTCGGCATGTAGAAATTTATATGTTATGAAATTTTAGTCCTAACAAATATAGCTTCCTAACAAATATAGCTTTCAAAAGATTGAGAACCATATTTGATATAAAAATAGAAGAAAACCAAATGGCTTCCAAAGGTAATAAGAAAACACTATTATAACCCTGGTTAATTATACAATGACAAATAAATCTCACGAAAAAAGAAATCCTCAATACAAGCATTTGTTTTTTTTTGAAAATGTCACAGTGCAATGAGTGAATACCTCCCTTAAATGTCTGATGTTGTTTTTGTTTTCACTACATTGGATTTGAATCCCTCATCCATAAACAATCTCACTCGCAAATGAACAAAAAACTTTATTTCAAGATGATGCATCGGTTCGGCTATTGGTTTTTAGCCCGTTAGCTTTATAAAAATGCTCAATCAAAGTGATACTAATATTTTATTCGGTCCCAGATCGGGTAGAACAAGCAGCCTCACTCCTTGATGATAAAGTTTCAAACATGAGAAATCACAAACATAGTAAACAACAAAACCCATGATCCCATTTTCATTTAGCAAGCTCGGCAGAAATGGTAGTAGCAAGGCAGGATATGGTTGTAGCTGAAACCCCTCTAGTTCCACCCTAAGTACCAATGTCTTGATCGTGTCCACAACATTAGCATTCTCCACCTTGAATTTTGATTCCTCTTTCCCTTCAGTGGAAAATCCAATCTATGGCGGAAAAGACGTTGTCATTGCAAGAAATCAATACCAATTAGCAGGAAAGAATCAATAATCAACAGGCTGGTGATCCTCTAAATTCTTACCTCAGCTGTAGGTGAAGTTGATGGGAAATAAAATGTGATAATGGAGTTTTTCTTCATGTACTTCGACTGGAAGAATTCAACAATCTTTTCCAGGGCTTCTTCCTCCTCCTCTTCATATTTGTCAGCCTCAGCTAATCGGTCCCTCACGACGCTCTCTAGCTGCACTCCATATTGGGAACCCTTTGATCTCCTTAATGACCACGATCCTTAAGAATTTCTCAACAGGAGCTGAAAATTAAGTTACCAAAAAAGAAAAGAAATTAATAGTCATATAACATTATATGAAGAGCGATAAAATCTGGGATTGTTTTGCTTGATCATTACCTGCAATCAGAGCTTCGAAGAAATCATCATTTTCTGCTAGCTCATTTGCAGGTTTCCCCTTCCATTGTTGCAAGTGACCCACAATTTCAGGCTCCAAGTAAACTCCAATTGCAGTGAACTTGATTTGCAGAAAGTGAATCTCGATGTCGGTAATTCCTGTTCCAACGAATATCCAAATTAATTAGAGACTTTACTGTTATAGTATAATATAAATGAGACTTCACTTAACAATTAAACTTTAAGGTGAGATGGTTTTTTTAACATGGTATCAGAGTCTTGTTAGCTCAACAGTCACGAGATTGAATTTTGACATCCTAATTCTATTTGATAAAAAATCATGTACAAGATAATATGGGACTGTGCAAGTTTTAAGCTCAAAGGATTTTCACTTAAGGAGATGTATTAAAATATAATATAAATCATATTTCGGAACCTAACCTAACAACTTTAAGCTTTCAGTGAGATGAATTTTTAACATTTACAGCGCCAACCACAGCTAGAGATCTATCCATCTCATAAAATCAATACCCCAAATTTGTTAAAATATTCTTAGAGCTAACTTCAAGGAAATACAGTCAAATTTATGTGCAGGAAAGCCAAGAAGACGTGTGTGTGTTCTTATGGCAAGTTTCTTATTGGGCGGGCACAGTCTGATCACTCTCCATTAGTTTGACAAAGAAGAAGCTAGTGATTGGAGAAAATTTATCTTCAAATCGGATAGATGATGTCGGTAAAATTTAAGCGAGGATTATCAATCCAATTTTGAAAATTAAATCAAAGAAAAGAGAAAGCAGAATCGAAAAGTTATACCATGGCCAAGCAGAGATAATGGCTTGGTTGCGACTGTTATATGTGTAGGGAAAGGGATCTCATCAACGTTAACCATTTCCGTGCCCACTGCAACATTTTCCACAGAAAAATGAGAAAACCATTACAGTAACTGGCAGAGAAACGCAAATCTTCACACAAATATCATTTATTTCTAGCCAGGAGCAGTGTGCGATCGAGCCCCATGATCATGGGCTCATGAAACAAGATGAACAGATAAAATGAACTTACTGTTAGCTAGACTGGCGTAGTAGTACGTACGAGGAGGATTTGTCGAGAAAGGGAAGGAGAGTTGTGAAGGAGATGGGTGAGAGCAGCTAATTTTTAAGCCTCTTATTTAAATATTCTGAGCTACCACTCCCATTGTCATAGTTTATGGTGGTAGGTACGTTGGGGCATGGAAGTTTGCAATCTCGTGATCCATCCCCCCTTCTAACATCAGTCCTTCACCATCGTGACTTTTAGCTTAATCCCCCCTAACAATCGGTCACTCAATTATTTCCATTTAGGTTTCAAAAGTATTTTTCATAAAAAATGATTTTTTTTTATTTTACATTGAATTTTTTAAGTATTTTTAGATCATTTTTATACGCGGATATCAAAAATAATTTTAAAAAAAAAAACATAATTTTGATATATTTCTGAACAAAAAACATTTTAAAAAATAAGTTCAGCCACATTTCCAAATAGGCAATTAATAAATTGGAACCCTTTACAATATGTTAGCTCAAGTTGAATTCTCTTTTCTATTACCAAGCAATCAGAATTAAATCCTAAGAAGTTTGGTTACGTATCATAATTAAATCCTATGCTCACAAACTTATTTGCAAGTAATGGTGCCTGTGTTAGGTGAATGAATAGTAAATTATACAGATAAAATATATAAATTAAAACTATTATTGTTTATAAATGAACTAAATATATAAGTATAAAATAGATTCTATAATTTTTATACTGGCTAATATTTAAAGATACTTTTAATGGTTAAATATAAAGAAAACTTGTCTTGATTTATTATATTTAATTAACAGTTGTTTTGGGCTATAATAATATATAGAAGGTTAACTTCAGAGAAATCTCTTATGGATGATTTAAAATTGCAAATAATGTGAACAAAAGAATTTATTTTGGGATAAAATAATATAGAAGGCTTAGATTTAGCAAATCTCAAAATAGAGGGATCGATAGTGATTTTTAGCCTCATTATTTAATGATGCACCTACCACCACCCCCTAGCTAATTTGTTTGTTGTCATGCCAAGATTGCACTTCTCAATTATAGTCGAAGACTATTCCAAGTTATACGTGCTCAAACAAGCTACTTTTTTATTCAACCATTAAATTAAATTAGGGCTTTATTTCTTTTTTTCCAAGTAAGTCATTCTTGTTATATTTTTCTATTAAATCCTAACAAATATAATTAGGCCAATAAAAAGTTGTTTAGATAAAATACCGTTAAACCCTAGTCCATGATATAAAGATTTAACATAATTCTATGCCATAAAACAAACAAGTTTCCTCAATCTATTGGGTTCTCTTTAATGATTAAGTTGGTAAAGATGAAAAAAAAATTCAAGGAGAAAATAGATGAATATATAAAAAAAAAAAAAAAAAGATGCTTGTGTGTGTTTTTTTTTATTGGGGGATAAAAAGGTCATTTGCATATCGATTTGAAGGAGTTTAAGACCCCATTTGGCACCGCAATTGTACCGCCAGTTGCCCAAAATTCAAAAAAAAAATATTTTAAATGAAATTATTTTTGGTGTTTTTAGATCATTTTGACGTGCTGATGTCAAAAATAATTTTTAAAAATAAAAAAAAATCATTTTGATGTGTTTCTAAACGAAAAACACTTTCAAAAACAACTGCAACCATCCTCCCAAACAAGCCCTAATACCTATCATAATCATGGCACCCAAGGAAGAAAAGATGTTGAGATGACTATTTTTATTTAAAAAAAAGTAAAAACAACTAAAGGATTCACTGCTGCAATATCATTAAAAAAAAAAGTAAATAAAAGGAACATAAAAAGGTCACTAACAAACTAAAAGAAAATGAATTGCAATATCCTTTTCAAAACGAAAAGAAAGAAAAGCTCATTAAGGATTCACTATTTTTTTTTATCACGAACACCGTTCCACCACCATAAAAACCTCACTAAGATGACTGTAACGCCACCATGAAAGGCTGCATGACAACACTAAAAACGGTCGCATGCATCGTTCAAACACCTTAAAAAAGAAAAAACCAAACAAAATATCACATCAATTAGGTTGTTGGTACCAAACCAAAAGTCAATTGACTTTGTCGATGAGAATGTGTGTATTTTATTTACCATATTGCCCTAGAGATGGTCTCAAAGAAACTATGACCATTAGCGATCCACGCGGTGAAATTGGGTCCTATCATGTATGTATGCCCATTCAATTCATTTACACCTACCCGCCCAAGACCAAACTAAAACAAACTTCTTTTATTTTAATTTGCTTGTCCAAATCCAAATGGTAACTAAAAAATCAGGTTGGAGTTTTTTTATACGGTATCTCTAGTTCGAGCTATATAATTGCTAATATAATAATCACTAAAATCTTATATAGTCGTTAATTTATGAGTCATGGGATGAATCAAGATATATATAAAGTGATCCATATACCCACGTTAATAATAATAATAATAAAAAAAACAATCAATTCACTTACAGCTACCTGCCGAAGAGCAAAACAAAAACAAACTTGATTTATTTTACATCATCGATGAGTAAAATAAAGCAACAAAAGTGGTAAACAGCCTCCGGTGAGAGTTGAGCAACAAATTATAAATATGAAACAGAGACGCTCAACGTGAGCTTTGTCCAATTCCATGCTGGTAGCAGTAGAAACGACACTACGCCCTGACCACTTCAGTAGACAGCATCGAATATCTAGTCAAGCAACTTATTATGTAGCTCAGAAACCCAGAAAATTGTTCTCCATCCATGTGATGCCCTCAAAACCTCGTACAGTCAATGGCTTGCTCGCCCAATCAATCACAGTAAAGGTGTCAAATTCATTGCATATAATATTTGATTAGTTTACAACTCAACAAGAACTTGCTTTGTAGAACCAAAATTAGATACAATGATCACCATGATTTTAGCATATCTTGGGTATCATGCTTCTATGATTGATCATGCTTTATTGTTTTTATATTTATTCCTTATTGATTGATGTATAAGATAAGAATTTTATATAATTTTTAACTTCAAACATTAAGTACACATTTAAGAGAGTGCATTTTTAGATTAAGTATCCTTGCTAACTAGACCATCACCAATATAATCCTCTATGTTGTGATTAATTATATAAGACTATGAATAATGCTCATAAAACATTATTGAGTTACTTTTTCATTCTATATTAAATAGGTTCTAGTAGTGTTCAACTATTGTTTGTAAGTAAATTTCATGTAAACAAATTGAAAAGTGATGTTCTAACACAAAAATATAAATAGAGAATATATACTAGTTTTAATTCTTAATGAAATTATTGGATGCTAAGTTTAGAACAACTTTTATAATTTTATAAAAAAAATTACCTCAAAATTTAAACTAAAAGACAATTAGACAAAAAAGAATTGTACAAAACGTTTCGGGTGTTACATAGAAAATAAAACGTATATTTTTTTTTATTTATAGAGAAAACCTGAAAAACCTTACAAATAACAAATATTAATTTTCCTTTAAATATTATCACATATATTATT
The DNA here is from genome assembly GCA_029228605.1 of Salix koriyanagi. Classification (NCBI taxonomy): domain Eukaryota; kingdom Viridiplantae; phylum Streptophyta; class Magnoliopsida; order Malpighiales; family Salicaceae; genus Salix; species Salix koriyanagi. The sequence goes on along the minus strand of CM055345.1, from coordinate 10,875,745 downwards.
TTAGGCTAATTTTATAAATTTATTCAATCAAGTCCAAACATAATTATTTTTAGGTCTAGAATTTCAATCTCCTATATTAATTATATTCTAGTTCTCAATGTTTAAAATTTACTCACAGTCAAGTCTCACTTGATTAATCATTCCATTTTATTTTTTGATCAATAGTTCTTATGTGTGTGGCCCAATAGGTTTTCTAATAAGTTGGTCCAAATATAAATCACAATTTTAAACAAAATATAATTAAACTAATTATTTTATTATTAAATCAATAATTAATTGATTTATATCTTAAGATCAAATATAATATCTAGCAAGATATCATGATCCTCTAAATATTATGAGAGTCATAAGTGGTTTGACTTAACATCTTTGTGATTAGTCTCTCATTGAAATTATTATCCTCTTATCAATAATGTTATGATTTAGATATTATAACATGAAATATGTCTATTATATCAAATTATATTTATTCTCAAGTTCTTTAAATAAAATATTAAACTTTTTTTTTGAAACCTCATTATACCTTGTGCAAGGATTTATAATCAGTAGTATTTGAGAGTAGGTAGAACATTTTTTTTAATTAATCTAGGATGATGAATCTTTTTTCTTAATTCATTAAGTATCTTTCAATAGTTAATGTTATATCCAATATTTCTCATTTGTTATCCTTGATTAGAATAATATGTCTAAGAAATTTTTATTTTATACCCAACATTGTTACCCTTGATTGAAATTAATTTTAATAATCATTGTAATACCATCACGTAAGGCTTTTCATAGACACAAATGATATTTTCATAGAAAATTTTCATATGGGTTAGTTCATTAAACATGTCATCTGATGAACAACTACATATTAGTCTAGATATTTATCATACCTCAGCTTATGAGAATAATTTCTTTCATTCATTGAAAAAAAGAACATAACATGTATAAAGTCTAAAAAATTCTAATTAAAGTTCAATCTTCGTAAAGCATTGAACAAGAACATTTAACAACAATGTTTTGATACAGTACAAATCTCATAATTATTACAGCTTTATAACTTTCTTTGTTAATTTTATTCCAGAAACTTTATTTTTATTCTATATTCATTAATCAAATATTAGATTCATTATAAAATATTTTTGTCATAACACATTTTTGTGTTATTCCCTAAAATCTACCCGAAATCAAATAAAAATAACAAAACAAAAATAAAAAAGGGGCTCACGTTAGTATAAAAATCTAGTTGGAAATTTTAGACATTTTCAAGAGCCCGGTCGTACCTCTCTTTGTGTCCAAAAATGATAGAAAATATAGATTAAAGGCTAAAATAATTTAATTTAATCATTTTTTTAACCAAATAACATGGTTATCCATTTTTTATAGGATGATTTGATTTAATCGTCTGCCAATTTAAAGTGTAATTATATTTGACAAATAATTTAGGGTCCAATTGAAGGATTTAATTAAGTGTAAGGACTTTATTATACTTTAAATTGGTCTTAAGGGCTTAATCGATGAAAAATCAAGTTCTTGAGGTTAATTCGAGTTCAATTGAAATTTTCGGAGACTAAATTGATTTTTTTCCAAACCAATTGTGCGAAGTCAGGGGCCAAATTGAAGACCATTGAGAGTTTAATGGTCAATTGAGGGTCAAATCACATAAATCTGAAACCAAGGACCAAAATAAAAAAAGCGTGCAAAACTAAGGTTGTTGTTGAAACTTCGATGAGGATAAAATTGTATAAAATTAAAAATTTAAATTCAATTGGAGGTGCATTTAGAACAAATACAAATTAAGGGATCAAAATGCATTTGCACCTTCTTCCAAATCCTACAAACATAACTACGTTGTTCAGTCATCTGAATAGTGCAAGCACACTGCTGCAGGTGACTAGGAGGCAACTCATCGCTGCACGCAATGGTCAGGCAAAGGGTTGCCTCTTTCACCTATAAATACCATGCACAGACAAACGAATAAGAGGGGAGAAATTTCTACAGTTACGAGGGGAGAAAGTTTTTACATTGAGGGGAATGAACACAGACACAGGGGATAGGAGGATAGATTTACAGGCTATGTAAGAAAAAAAACTACAAATAACAACTCCCCTCTTTTCCTTGGCATTGACAGTAACAGTCGACAACACCCCCTCTCTCTCACCCGGCCCTCTCTCTCGTCTCCCTCGAAAACTTCAGCAACTCCAGCCACCAAGCACTATTGGCGTCCTATGGCAGTTGACAGCAACGACAGCCAATCTCTCTTTGCAGCGTTAGCTGTCTCTCTCCCCTACAGCACTGGCAACTCTCTCTCCTCCAGCAGCAGCTCCCGGCGAACACCAGCGGTTGTCCTCTTGGCACAGGGGGCTCCTCCCCATGCCAACATCTCACAGGAAGGCTAAAGTCTTCTTCTCCTCGGAATAATTTAATAATTTTTATTGTTTAAACAATAATAGTAATGATATTTTTAGATGTTAAGCCTTCGATGTTGCTATTGTTATAATAGGATGTGTTGATGTGTTTCATTATATCAAACCTTGCATGTATAAATGTTATTTCATTACCGATAGTAATGATATTTGCTCGGCCCGCAACGTAATGCAAGCAATTAACTAGTTTGTTATAAAATAGAACCATATTTTGTTTCACTTTTTTCTTTTAATATTGGAAAAACATCTTACATAAAAATTCATAATTCTTTGATATTAAAAATAAAATGTTTGTATTTTTTTTTAAAAAAAGGCCAAATTCTCCATAAGTTTAATAAACTTGTTATTAAATCAATGATGCATGTAAAACATAAGACTATTTTTTATTTTTTTGAAAACTTCTAAATCATGGAAATATTTGTTGTTTTTTTATATTATTTCTTTCATATGTTTTAGTAAAAATGCAAATTTGATTTTTTTTCTAGAAACTTGGTTGTATGGAATTAAAAAAACAATTATCCGTTTTTTACCATTTATTTAACACATAAAAAATTAAATAAAACAAAATGCAAAGACACACTCGCATACTCTTTTCCTCTAAATTACTCACACACACTATAATCATATTTTTTTAAGCCATCAAGATTTCAACAACAATAAACATCATTCAAATTCTAAAATGGACCTCTAAAAGATTGGGAATAGATTGGAGAGATTATTGTAAACAAGTGAAACGATTTAGAAATGGAGGAACAATGATAGCGTGAGGTTTCCTCATGCCACCATCATTATCGATGTGTGGAATCATGCCCCACCATCACTAGAGGAAAAAGAATACGCAAATTTGGAATAACTTAATTCTTTTTTATCTTCCTACCATGGTGGTGAGGGCCACAAACTTTTGCAAAATACAAAATCACACAAGCAGTCGATTCTTTTTATTTTTTATTTTAAATTTATTTTTTTATTGTTTGTAGATCATTTTTATGTACTGATATCAGAAATAATTTAAAAAAATAAAACAACATAATTTTGATGCATTTCTGAACGAAAATCACTTTCAAAAACAACCTCAACCACACTCTCAAATAGGTTAGTGGTGCAAAAAAACAAAAAGATAGGGTTTGTGTTTATATTTGGAGACGAGCTCGTGATTTTTGTTTTGTGAATAAAATGGTTGTCATCGACTATGAGGATATATGAAAAAAAAATGCGTTATTAGGGTAGGGAATCTTCGAAGTCTAAGTGACTGTTTGAGAATGTGGTTGATGTTGCTTTTAAAAGTGTTTTTTGTTTAGAAATTCATCAAAATGATGCTTTTATTTTTTTTAATATTTTTTTACATCAACACATGAAAATGATCTAAAACAAAAAAAAAATTACTTTAAAATAAAAAATAAAATATTTTTTTTAAAAGCGCTTTTGAAACACAATATCAAACAGGGCCTAAGTTAGCAAACATATAGAAAGAAAAAACTTATAACAAAGAAAACTAGAACATAGAAGAATATGTATTGTGATTGTTATATATATATATGTATCAATTATATATTTGTTGTTATCTAATGACCTACCTTATAACGTAAGGGATTGATACCTGGAGGTTGTAACATTGCAAGCAAAAAACATTGTTTTGCATGCCCCATATATTTTCTTGGGCAATTATGGTTGACTAGACACATTGCTAGGGGTTAGTTGACCGCCCAACTTATCAACTTATGCTGATCGGATAACTTCTTGTCTAGTCTTCATCACTGTGGGTCTAGCCCCACGCACATGTTCGGGTCTCTTTATTCTTCTTTTTTATTGTTAATATATAAAAAAAAATCAATTACACTCCGAGCCAAAAGTGAATATAAAAAAAATAACAAAAATCTAAAATTTATTTAATTCATGAGTGTTTGACAAATAATATACATAAATACCATATCATTGTTCACAAAATTAGAGTATCTACATTCATATCCTTATCTATATCCAAGAAAATTCATTCTAGATAAGAAAATCTTTTATCCCATCACGTCAAAATCTTATATTTCTACAGCATATAAGAGATTGTTCATGGTATCATAACTTTAATTTTATGTTTCTCCTTACCCTTTTCTTTTGAAATATAAAAACCAGCAACTTGGTAAAAGAGTAGGTTTAGAAGGGTTTCAAATGCATAGAACAACCAAAGTGAAGTTTTGAGAAAAATTAGAAGCCTAATTGCACCCTCTTGCAATTTCAAGGTCAAGTTAAATGATTATGGAACAAATCTGTATAAAAAATTAAGTTCGATGACTTAATTAGATTTTTAATAGGCAAATTTAATTTACTCTTGGACCGAATTAAAAATATTTAATTATGATTAAAAATTAATTTGGGTCAAACTAAAATAATTAATTAAGTGTAAAGATATAATTATACTTTTAATGGCCAAATTAATTTTATTAAAGATTTGATTGTTAAAAATTAAGTTTCAAAAGATTAATTTTGGTTTAATTGAGACGATTTAAATTTTAGAAGACTAGGTTTAATTCCTACCAAAATTATTGGTTGACAACAAGGATAAAATTGTAAGAAAATATAGTTTTTGAGTCAATTAAAGGTAAGATTGAAGAATTTAAATGCCAAGGACCAATATTATGTAAAGGCGTTAGACTTCAAGTTTTGAAATTATGGAAGTCATTTACAGGGTAAGATTGAAGAATTTAAATGCTAGTGGAGCTCTTAAGTATAAATGTAAAATTAAATAAAATTTGAAAACAAATAAAACAAGTGTAGAAATTAAGAAAAAGAGAAAAGAAAAATAAAAATGAATTTTGACCTAAAAACGAGCTTTGAAAAGTTTGTCCATTGGACTTATACATGCATTTAATAAAATAAAATAAAATAAAAATTATATGTGCAATAAATGATAATGAATTTATTGATTACAGCCAAAGGTTGGGAAGTTAAGATAAAGATTTAAAAAATAATATGAATATTTGTTTCGATTTAAAATTGGATTCTCTCAATCATAATTAAGTGAATCAATAAAATTAGATCTCATTTTGTCAAATTGAGCATTAAATCTACATCAAAACATATTCTTAATATTTCATGGGTCATTTATAAAGCAAACTAAAACAAAATATGTTACTCAAGTTCAAGTTAACTCAATATAAATTAATTAAATTAGAAATAAATATGTTACTCAAGTTCAAGTTAACTTAATGTAAAATAATTAAATTAGAAATAAATATGTCAAAGTGAAAAAAAATTAAAAAAACATATAGTATTGCAACCCATAATGAATTGTAAATTTCTTCTATATAGTATTTTCATCAATTTTTAAATACCCGACTCACCATAAATCGCAAGTCTCTTTATAAAGAATTTGACATCAAAGTAAATCATCAAATCTAATCTTAAAAGAAAAGCTCAACATGAAAGGATTGATTTGAAGAAAAAAAAAGTTGAGCAATAAAACATTTTCTCTGCCCATCATCCAATTCAAAGCCATAATCTAGCAAAGAAAAGGGGTCTGAACATTTGTGTCAAACTCAAATCTAGTCCCCCGAAAAATTTAATTATTTCAAATCAATAAAATTTCATTCTATTTTTATAAGCCTGCGTCTGTCCATCTTGGCATCCCAATCAAATTGCTCATTGATTTTTCATAGCATTATATAATGTAAAAGACAAAGTAAAAGAGACAACCTTTTAAATGTTTCTAACTTTTGCTAATCATCCTAAAATCTTCCATACCCAAAAACCAATCATGGTGTTTGGAGTTCTTTAGCGTGGTTCATGACTGTTAGAATCTATCCGATTAGGGTTAGTTTATTTTTTAAAATATTTATAATTAAAATCATATTTAAAAAAAAAAAAACATTACTTTTGACATTATCATATTAAATAATATCAAAAAAAATAATTTAAAATAAAAAAATTCAATTTTTTTGAGAAAAAAAATTAGTAGTGTTTGTTTTTTAACATTTTTTTGAAAATATATTTAAGAAAAATAAAAAAAATATATTTTTTAATACTAACAAATTTTGTTATACGTGATTTTGTTTTCCTTTTACTACGGATATTTTGTTGTGCATGTTTATGTTTAAAAGGGTAAAAACTGCTTTTAAAATATATAAAGTAATTTATCTTTTATTGAATAAAATTTATTTTAGCATTGGCATATCCAAAAACACACCAAAAAAAAAGTTACCATATGATAAAATAAAACGATTCATTTTAATTTTAATTTTAATTTTAATTTTAATTCGAACCAAAAAATAAAAGAATAGCAGAAGAAATCCTTTCATGAATAACCCTAAGGCACTAATCATTCCATAATGGAAGAAAAAAAGTAGTCTAATCTAACTTCCGAGCCAATTGTCACCACGGGAATCATCAAACACCAGATTAATGAGAGACAATCTCTAGTTACAACTGACTAATCAAATTTTACTTTAGATTTATAAATCATTTACATCGTAAACCATCAATTACCAATGGTTTATGCATGTCGGAAAATCAAAAGGTCACCGGAACCACCACTTTTCCGGTTTCAGAGCCCCTGCGACAACCAGCAGTTCTTGAACTGGGACCTGGCTGTCTCTCTAAAACTCTGTACCTTCATCAGACAAAAATGAGTGCAGCCCAGGCCCAAACCAGGCCCAGCCCCAACCCTGCTTGTCTTCAGCAGATAGCAGACAGGCCCACAATCCACTCCTCTTCCTTGCACCACAATCCCCCATGCCCTGGTAATGGCATCTTCCTCCTTCTCTTCACCGTCCTCGAGTTTCTCCACGAAGATCACCCCATCAGGCAACTGGGTCTCTCTCTTCTCCCATTTTTCCATCAGGCCCGGCCACTTCTCCACCGCTGCCGCCTTCTCGGTCTTCAACGTCGTCGTTTCACCACTTCCCTCCGCATAGACATGCACCAAAAGAGGCGCTTCCCTCAGGTTGTCGACAATCTCCACCACAGAATCTCTCATCCATTGCTCAACCCTCTCAAATAAAACTGCGGATTTCTTGTTTCCGTCGGAAGGATCGTCGGACTTCACAATTCCTGGCGCCGTAATACTCTTCATTGACATCGAGACCCTCCCCTTTCCGAATCTTGCGCCATTACGTGAGTTGCCAGATATCTTGACATTGCATGGGATTTGTAATGGATTCTTGATCGGATTACTCTCAAGAACACGGCAAAACCCATTCCCTTCTAGTCGAATCCCCGCTGATGCCATCTCTCTCTGTATATATATATCTATGTAGATGGCAATGGATACAGAAGATAAGATGAAACAATCGCAAGAATCCTCAAACCCAGCAGCGGCGTTCCTTCTACCTGATTTCCCTCGATTAAAAAGAAAAGGAAAAACAAGAAACAGAGATTTACTGCAGTTGTTATTGTGTTTGATGGTGGGATTTGTTCAACGAGCAGAGTTTGAATTGTAAATGACTGGAAAGTATTTAAGGCATTCAACAGATCTCCCTATCAGAGTCGGAGTCCACGAGAAAGAAACGGTCCGGCTGGAAAGATCAGTGGACGGTCAAGATTGGCATGAGAAGTGCAAGCAAGAAAGCTTCACGAACCTGCTCACGTGAGACTTCCGTATTCGATTTCTTATGTTTTGCGTTCTCTTATAAGGACCATGTCCACTCGTTTCCAGCTCAGAATCTAATCCTCTGCCTACAAACCACTGAGACCTAATCTGCAATCCTCTTGGCTGTCGCCATTTGGTTGGATACTAATAAAGCAACGCGTTTCTCTTTCTCATATAAGGAGAAGTGAAGGGTCGTGATAGGATGAGTGTAGTTTCTGATTCTGATAACGGCTGTAGGAAATTAAAAAAAAGGTAAATACCTGCGGTTGCGTGTCTGGGAGGTGTTTAACGATCACGTGGTTCGCACAGAATCTAACAGGCAATTATAGGCTATGATTTAATCAGGGCCGTTCAATTTCAAAAGACAGGAATGCAACGTGGAGAATGTGGCTGTTCCGAGGGTGGGATGCATGCTGGCACGTGGTAGTCTTGTGAGATTGCATGCAGCGTTAATGCTAACACACGCCCAATGGCTGCCTCACCAACCACATCAATCAATTTCTTGACACTAGGACTGCCAGGTCATCAAAGCTTACATGGCAGCTTAAATAGGACGAGCACTCTTTTTTTCCCTTTCTTTTCTTTTCTCAATAATAAAATAAAAACACGTGGAAGCTTATTCAATGAGATGTTTTGAAATAATATAAGTTTGTCATTATAATTGAATTAATTTCTAAAAGTCACGTATAATTTTTATATTTTATTTCTTTCTCTCACCATTGTTTTTTTCAAATCAAAATCCCAGTCTTATTTGTAACTTGTAATTCCCTAATTTGCTTCCAAATATTATTTAACAAAAAAAATCAAAAATATTCTTATAAGTCGGGACAAAAACAAAATAAAAAACAACTACTAATTCAACAAAAAAAATATATCTTTATAAATAAAAAATTACGAAAACCATCCTTTTTATTTTAAAATTTATAGTTTCCTAGGTATAATTTACATCATATTATTTTCACATTGACATATTTTCCTTAAGGTGAATTAAAATATTTTATTCTCACCATCATGTTTCGGTATACCTTTTGCTTGATAAAAAGAAAGGGGAGAAGTTTATTATATACTTATTGCATTATATGCATCAATGTGTCACATGCATTAATCTTTTTTAATTATTAAGTAAAACACAATGCATGCCCCCACACACCCCAATAAAAACATAATGTAAATATAAAATATAAACAAGTGAATTATGTGTCGTTGTTATAATTGAGAATGATCTTAAGATCTCATCACAAGTTTCCAACTAATATACTTGATTTTAAAATATATTATAAACCATTCAAGTTTATGATATGATTGAGAAAGGAAAGTCTAGTAGTGATATGATCCTTTAACAAACACAAAAGATATTTAATTTTGCATAAAAGATTTAAATGAATCTTACTTAAACTTGTATTGAAACCAGTGCATGAGATATTATATTAGAGGTTAAGATCCAAAAATTATGGATGTGTTTACAAGATAAAATATGCTAATATTGAAGGTCATAGGGATATACAAAAGGAAAATATTTAATGTCTTTTGCAGAGAAGTTATTCTATGAGGTTTTGGCTTTAAGGCTTGACAGAAAATATACGGAACGTGTATTTCTTATAATAATTTAGAACATGTATAATATTTAAGAATGTCATCATCAATCTCACAAGATCATTATATTTTTTGATTACTCTAAAATTTTAATATATATATATATATATTGACCATCCATGCGTGAGCGAAGAGTCTTCACTATTTCCTGTTACCATCCCTTCAAGCAAGACTGGGCTGCACTGCATCTACTGAGTCGTCTCAATCAATCGCAAGTTTTCTTTCATTATTTGCAGAGAAGCAACTAAATAAGTGATCCAATTTCACAGTGCACTAAATAAATGTACAGTGTCCTAGAAATCAAAGAAAATAAGACAAGGAAGATTAAAAGTACAGAAAAGGTAAGAGTACTGTTTCATGAAAAAAGAGATCCAATTTGATGCTACACTGGGAACTGAGCCGTGAGAAAAACACATCAAAGAACCTGACAATCGATTTATTATTTCTCAGCAACCTCCTCTATCAACTAGAGTTATAACAATCTACCACAACAATGATTCTGGCTACTTTTTGAAAAAGGAAAGGAAAAAGAAAAGATAAACGGGAGCTCCATTTGATGTCATAACTTGCTATCCGGCATAGCATTGCAAAGATTAAAGAACTGATCAGTGGTTTGCTAATATTTTAGAATTCAACACCATTAGATAGGAGGAAGACACTTCTGTTAGTAAGATCAGAAACAAGATACGTTCTCCTTCGAGCTCAGGAAATTGCAGGTTGAATAGATGGAAGCTGCAGCAGCTCTAACAGCCAATTCCTTCTGCGAGCTATCTGCTTTCTCAGTTCTGCACATTGAAGAAAACTGGATAATTATGAAGTAACTTGCAGAATATTTTCCACATGTTGAGGTATGAATAGAAGAATTCTGACGAAACAGATTATCTATTATGATGTTAAATGATGATGTCTCCTTCAGTCATCAGAAATCAACACCCATAATATGTGCTCTATCATGCAATTTAAGATGCTATAACAGATCCTGCCAAAAGTTTGACATAGGAATAATGGCAGTAATTTACCTGGGGTAACCTAAAATCGCATTATAGTGCAAATGTTGCAGCCCCTGATCACAGTGCACTTGCATTTCCTTTACTTGGCTCAACCAACTTTCCTGAATTTCAAACCAGAAAAGAGACACGTAAGTAAAAATGAATTTTCTATACTATCACAGAAGATTTCTTTGAAAAAAGGAAATCCTATTACACGTAAGAAACAACTTTTGTATTCAGAAACTGTATAGTATATTCAAGCAATTGAATTAGTCTGGTCAGATATAAGTTGATACTAAATCATTGCAAATCACAACACAATCACTGAGAGTCAAATTCACATACACACATCCCTAGATTTCTAGTAGAATTTAGTAGAGCATGCGAAAGAAAGAAAAGTCTCTCCTATTGCATTTGTCTTTCCAATCACACTTACAAGTTGTTTCTCTTCTTCTGAAAGTGCACTGTCCAACTGATCAAACAATGATCTCCATCTTGCTTGATGCATCGCAGCTGCTGCATTATTGGACACTACTTCCGAAGAACTTTTCATAGTATAAGTACCGTCCACTTCAGTAGCTGAGAACTCTTTTGATATTAAAAATGGTAACTCAGTAGTTATCACTGCTCGGACTCTCTTCCTACTTCGGCGCAATGCTGAAAGTACAGGAGAGGGTTTGTTAGCATATGGACATCATGTGCCATACTAAATAATACTCAACTACCATTAACATTATAAAGCAGTACCTGCTATACGTCCTCTAATGTCTTGATTAAGAAGTTCCAGCCATTGAGAAGAAACAGTAGCAGCTGCAAGTACAAAAACAAATTACTTTCAGCTAAGGTGTTATTGGCGTTCAGACTGTCGTGTATTTGAATGTCGTGATATATAGCAATACCCCAATTCTATAAAGATACACGATTCATTTAGTGTCGTGCAAATTCCTATCTACCTCAGTTTCACATATAAATGTTCAAATACTAAATTGTCAATTCCTTCTAAACAAAAAAATTAGACACACCTCTCACAGAAAGACAAGAAACACTGGTGCTGTTTGCTGATTCCTCATTCAGAACAGTTCTAGATTCCTCCAAGGCATTAGTTGATGAAGACAACTTCAATGCCAATGCATCATCCTCACTGGCAGCTGAGTGTGAAACAAAATTTCTGGCATGTACCATGTCTACCATGCTGGAGTCACCCTCCGCGTTGGATATAGGGTACCCTCTTGTTTGCTTGCTCCCAAATAAAGAAGTAGAACCCCCATTTCCATGAGAAAAACTGAGTCGATGTATTCCAGAATCACTCATATTATTGGTTTCTTTAGTTCCGGATTTTAGATATGCTTGTTTGCTTTCAAGACAACCATTTTCAAGTTTTTCAGACCTTACCAAAGCCTCTATTATGGAATGGACCTGCTTTTTATTTCTCACATGGTTTATGATCCCAGGGTTCAAGCCATTTAGCAATCCACTTGGCGCAGCAATCTTTGTAAACCTGTCGATCTGCTCTCTTTTTGCAAGTTCCATCTTTTCCTTGAGAACATCATCTTTGGGTTTCCTCCCACGTTGCTTTGCCATTGGTATCCCTCCATGAGAAGATGGCATAAAACCACTTTGAATTGAAATTCCCTCCGTATGAAGATGACAGAAAACCGTTTTGCTTCATTTCCTTCCACATTCTTAATGGATCCTTTTCGTGCACTGGACCAGTAGTACTCCCACACTCAGAAACATCTCTTGACTTCTCATGATCTTTCTGAGTGTGGAATGGTTCCTGGTTCACAGAGCTATCATCCTGTGCATTCAGATCCAAGCCAATGCCAACAGAGGTTGCACATTTATTGTCATGTTTTCCCTCGTGCTTCTTGAGCAATGGGACTTCATTACAATTCTCAGCATGTTCTGCCATATCCTTTCTCAACAAATGATTAGCAATGCAAGCTTCACTACTGAGATCCTTGGAGGCAGCAGTGACCTCAACTGATAATGCGGTCCTACCACTTCTTTCTGCTCGATAAGCATTGAAGTCCAAGGTTACTGGAACATTCGTGACTTGGGACATCTTTTCAGCAAACTGAAAGCGGTCACTGTCTTCTTTGTTTTTCAAGTGATTGGAGCTTTCTTCTGTGCCATTATCAAGTGCAAAAACCAAAACTTTAAAACGATGTTTACATTGGAAGGTCAACAGACAACAAGAAGTTAATCTACCGTGGAACTAAAGCACATTCAGCGTGTCCAGGCATTGCAATTTGTTTTCAATTAAATGTTTCTTGTTGGTCTTGTTCTGCTAACAAGTATTACTAGTTAATATATTTTTCTAGTGTACTTGAACATAACTGCATTCTGACATCGCGGACACGCAAAAGTTCACCATCAAAACACCCAACAACAGCAGCAAAAAAAAAATACCAATTAAAAAAACTTACCTTGAAACCTCAGCACAGATTCAAGATCACGCATTTTAGTCTTTTTTCGAGCAACTTCTGATTTCTCTCCCAATTCACCACCAGCCCGCTTCTCACCAGCCAACTAAAACAACCCAGAATCAGGAACATAAAACTTCTCAAAAGCACCAAAGAAAGAGAGAAACCAACCTTGGAATCAGATCTGGATCTCCCTTTATCCCTTCCTCGATCTTCCATTAGCTTAAACCTAATACAAAAGTCATGACCTTTAGCACCAAAATCATGAACCAAAAGGAAAAAAGGTAGAACCTTGAAACCCAATTTAAGACTCTTAACAACAAAAACCCAAGCCGAAATAAAACAAGAACAAAAATTCTTGGAAACCCAATTCAATTAAGATCTCTAGCATCATAATTTTTTTCTTCAAAAAAACAATCTTGAAACCCAATTAGAAATCAAGAAATGTAACACTAAACCTTAAAACAAAAGCCAAAAAACAAAGAAATGAACATAAGAGATTCCCTAACCGCAAAGCCAAATCTTGATTCCTTTAACAAGGCTAAGTGTATCTACTTTTAGTGGGATTTGCACGGGACTGGAAGCAAGTTAGGGTTTCAGAAAGAGGAGGAGGGGTGGCAAGATACGTTTTGAGAAGTGTTAGTGATTTGAATTTTCAGAGAGGGAGTGAGAAAGAGAGCGCGCTTGCTTTTGCTTATTTCTTGTCTGATTTCAATTGGCAGAAGAAGACATGGGGGAGTCGCGCTTCTTGTTTTATGTTTTTTAAGGAGTTTTTGACGCTGACAACGTGAGAGATGGTTGGGAGCTCGGAGTTTCGTTTCTCTTTTCAAATTCAAACACGATGTTGGAGGGATTTTTGTTTGGGCCCTCATTATTCCCGCATTTCCCATCACTTCTTTTTTCTTTCTTTCTTATTATTATTATTATTACAGCAAAACTAAAATGTGTGGGTATTTTTATTTTTCACTCATTCTACATAAATTCTTTTTTTTATTCTTTTTTATCACTTTTATCAGAATTAAGGGTCAATTAATTTTGATTTTTAAAAAAAAAAGATTGAAAGAAGAGAGATCTAAATAAAAAAGACATCAAATATGAGTGATGTGCCATAAGTTTAGAGCTAAATACAATTTCGTCCTCCAACTTAAAAAATCACTCACATTATATAATTTTGGTGCCTTAATATTTTTCATGTTCGATTTTGGTACATAAGTTTTTTTAATTATTTTTTAGCTCTATGTTGAGAGAGGAGAGAGAAATGTCACCACCGGATTCTGATGATAGAGAAAGAAACATATGGTTAACATTGATTTAGGTTGTCAAAACGAATGAAATTTGTGACAAAGTTGTTCCAGTAGACAAGAGGAATTCATATTGAGTGTTTTTATTTTAACTTTAGAGTTCATCAAAAAATAAACTTGAGTTCGAGTTTGATTTTTTTTTAGAGAGTTTTTTTTTAACACCATTTATAGGTTTATCACAATTTGTAAAAATTTTTGATAGTATTTTGTGGTCAAATATGGGTTGAAAAACTAGTTTTTTAGCTCAAACATTTTGAAGTCTTGATTTTTCTGCCACTATGGTGGTTGGAATCTAGGAAAGAATAAACAACGCATTGTTTGATGATTTCTTTTTCTTCAAAATAATAGAATGGACAACATGTATCCCGCCTCAAGTATAATGAAAAAAGGGCCCAAACATGCGAGCCTCCTTGTAGGCCAATGCAAGGGCCCAACTTTGAAATTATTTTTTTAATACATGAAAAAAGTTATATTTAGATCAATGCTCCTTTTTATGTTTTGTAGATAAACTATATTTTTAAAAATAAAAATTAAAATAATATTTCTAATATTTGTAGTCATGCATCATATTTTTATTGTTTTTTATTTGATTTAGTCAATTTAATATTTTTTTTACTATCGTTTGTTTGAGTGAACAAAATAATAAATAAAGCGTGACAAATTGCTTTTAATATGAACGACATGTAAATTATCTTATTGTGCACTATTTTCACAATTAATCATGGATTATAATAATGTTTTTTGACAATATTTTTATTTGGGTCCTCAGTTTTTCATTGCACAATCAACATCTCTTAAGAACCTAGTTTAAAGTTTTTCTTAAGGAAGGTTGAATTGAAAGATATATGGCTAAAGAGAAAATCTCAGTTGTCATAGGTGATCCTTTAGAATTTATTTAAAAAATATATTTTATATTTAAAATTTAAAATATGCAGGGGGAATATTGTTTCTTTGAACCCATTAGCATTGTGGGTTACAATAGTAATCCATTTTTTTTTCCTTTTACCCCATTTTTTTTCTTTGTTTATTCTTTTTTTCTTTGATTTTGATCCTTATATTATGTGTTTATTGATATCAAGAGTTGATAATTATACATTTTAATCCAAAATTTTATTTTGTTAAAGTTTAAGTCTCTAGATTTGAAAAATAAAATAGAAAGGTGTCACAAAAAAAGAGAGAAAGCCTGCTTATCAATATTATAGCAAAGAAAACTTATTATTGATGTCAATTAGTTATCTTAGACCAAATTTGATGTTCATAACCCGTTTAATAGGTTAATCTATATTACTCTAAAATGTCTTCACTTCAAAATTATATAAAAAAAAATAGTCAAATATTAGTGACATAGAGGCAGCCTTGACAAAAATATGGTAGAATAACATCTTTCTTTTCCACCTTTTAAAACAAAATATTCATAGTTAAACTGAAATGCTTCTTAATATCTCACTTATTCTGTTTCAAAAATACTTTCAACAAATTTTAATTTTTGTGTTTTTAGATGATTTAATGTAATGATATCAAAACTAATTTTTTTTTAAAAAAAAATATTATTTTAATATATTTCTAAATAGAAAATACTTTAAAAAAACATATATACTGATAAATAGATGATCTTAAAATGCACCATTTTATATCAAGTTTAAAGGTTTGCTCCACATGCGGCGCAACATTTCATATCTATCTATCTATCTATATATTTGCAAGGCTTTTGTGATTTGTACACTATTTTTTCTTCTTTTTCTATGATCTTCTCAGCTACAAGATAAAAGGTTCTCTCTGGTTCAGATAGACTAATGATCAGCTGCTCTGGATAATTCAAGCACCATGCACAGAGACTTGGCAGAGCAACACCGCTTGTGATACAATGAAGCAAAGCTTGATATGGGATAATCATGTGTGAGCAACACAACAAACATTCGTTGGATACAGACAGCCTCAGTCATGTCCAAAATACATATTGTTTGCATTTTTTACCTCCACTCTATGCTTCCTAAAATTACATTTGCAACATGGTTTATATAATTTACATGGCTTTACATTGGCTAGTAGGGACTACAAGCAAGCAGAACATGCAAGAAACTCGTGGCGTAAAGAAAAAGTTAGTCGTTTGAGTATCAGAATCGAACGCGCAACGGTGTGTAGGCAGCATAATGGTACCTCGTTTTGTATAAGCAATACTAGAGCCAGTTCGGAGCAATCTTGGTTGATATTGTTTTTGAAGATGGATCGTCTGAAAGCTTGGCAAGTGACCGATACTGCAACTTCACACTCTCTGCATTGTCCAATGTCTTCACTACATACCTGTAAATGACTTTGTATTAGTTACAAGCATCAGAAGTAACCTTTCATGCATGGTGCAGAAATCTCAACTGAGAAAAATTTCAATCCTGAGGACTAGAGGTTGCTCAATCATTTCACACCATTTAAGATGTATCCAATACCATTTTCGTTTTCTCATCTAAGCTGCAAATGTATTCACTTATTTACAGTACTAATCAAAGTATTAACTCATTCAGAACAGATTTTGTTCCATGTGTCTCCATATGCATGTAATGACAGCCAGGAAATTCAAACTCAACAATGCACAGATGTCTGCT
This sequence comes from Salix koriyanagi, assembly GCA_029228605.1. Taxonomy (NCBI): domain Eukaryota; kingdom Viridiplantae; phylum Streptophyta; class Magnoliopsida; order Malpighiales; family Salicaceae; genus Salix; species Salix koriyanagi. The sequence continues at coordinate 10,858,853 of CM055345.1, read as the reverse complement.
AGAACTTCTTGGTCACATAACAGAAAATGAGCACAAAAGATAAATGTATTAATTATCAAGGGGGCAAAAAAACACATTTGACATCAGTATAGAATTGACCTGAGCAACATGCCAAACCTTAAAGCATGCAAAAAATTGAAGGCAAGAAAAGCAAGAAAGTGACCAACCATCCATTTAAGCATTGCGTTGTCACAACAGCCTCCCGTCCAACAAACCGCTGTGGTGTCCTCTTGTTTCCCTGAATATTTCCTTTCATGTTGTTAATTTTACATTATTAATAAACAATACATACAGGGAAAACAAGGGAGCTTTGCTAAACAACCTTTATAATAACCCGGTCTGTCACAGCAAATGGGAACTGCACACCTCTACCCCTTGGTGGATCCATGACCCCTGAATCACCATAACCACCTTTGTCCTATAAGACATAAAAACAGCTGTGATTTTAGAAACACTTTAATAGTTGTGTAAGATAAGGACAGCTGGTGAATTCTAAAACCAAAGGGTTGCCGAGGAAACCAATAGCAAAAAAAGAAAAAATATGCTGGAGTCGATAATTAAAACATAAGAGAATACTTAAAAAAAGCATCCGAGTTGTAGTTTTTTAAATGCCAGGCTATTGACTTGTTGACAGTGAAGACATATCATTGAGAAGGAAAAATCAGAATCACTTTCATGAAATCTACTTCCAAATGAGGTAGAATCATGCCACTTCAGCTTGACTGCAATGAAAAGGAAAGGTATGCATTGTAATGCAGTCTGCACCTATACTATCGACAATTGTTAAAGTGAATTATGTTAAAAGGAAACCATACTATTAACAATTGTTACAGATAATTATGTTAAAAGGAAACCCAGGGATTGATAGGAACAAACCTGGTCAAACCTCTCTCTCCTCCTTTTGGAAGAGCGATAAAATTGTAACTCCGCCTCCCGCCGAAATGCCTGGACGGCAGTTCTGAGAGCTGTTTAGACAGCAGCAAAACAAACAATTGAAAAAGGCAAAGCCAAAGGAAATGCAAGCTGTGATGCACTTGTCACAGTTCTCTTTATCATAGTGACTATAGACTCCCTCGATCTTCCCACTGCTTAAAAATACAAAGCCTGCTATTTTTCTTGTATGAAGCACAATCATAAAATCCTACAACCATCAACAACAACAAATTACTACTTACAGAGGTTGGGAGCTATTGAGTCTTCTGAAATTGACTGCGAACAACTGTAGCAAACTTTCTGAAAATGCAAGCATAAAACTGAAATCAAAATCATATTATAACTGCAAGAACATCTGAGAGAGAGATCAGAACACAACACAGCTATAGATATCTAAAATAACACAGTCCAGTGAAAGTGAACCATTTGCACAGAACAAGCAGAAGCGCACCACTTTCAGCAAAGCTAAGCAGAAAGTTAAAATGCAGAAACATCTCATATAAGTTGTTATAAAGTGAGTGGAAGGAAGACAATTCAACAACAAGAAAAATACTTCATTCCAGTAATCAATCACAGGGTCATGCTTGCTCTTCTTGAAAGTCTAAGAAGTGTTATCTCTGACAAACGACAGTTTGCTATTTCATTAATTGTTACATCATAAGGCCTTGAAGACAGTTATGATACTATTGACAGATTGTCAGGACATGGTTTGAAGCTTGATCTTGCCCAAAGCAATAAAATACAAATATTAGAAAAACCAGCACCTAGAAACATGCATTAACATTAATAGTTAAAAACACTGTATAAGTTCAAATAACAAATTACAAGGACAGCCTCAGGGTATAGGATAAGTTTTTTTCTCTTGTAACACAGGGAGGAATGCCTCCTGTACATTCTGTATTTTTTTTCTCTTAATTCAATCACCTTTTCCAAAGAAAAAAGGTATAAGATAGAAAACTGGCCAATTACAAGGACCAAGCATGCAAATGGACCGGCTTAAAAGGCAGCGCTCGAGTTAGAGCCTCAACTGAGCCAAAATTACTGTTTGATATGGACAAATCCAGACTTCATTATAGTGCTTCTGAAGGAAATTTTATAGTTACAGTGACTAATGCAGGAGGTCTGTAAGAAGCAGCTCGAAGCTTTGTAGTAATTTTTAAGTTTGCAGATAAATCATTGAGGCACAAAATTAAGGAAGCTCAAAAACCCCACCCTCTCTCTTTTTTCTCTCACTCTCTTTGATCTGGTACTTTCTCAGTATGAGAAGTTATTCAATCCTCCTATCATAGAGAATTGCAACGAATGATTTTCAAAGACCTAAAATTCCTTCAATTGAGAACTGACCATTTTGATAGCATGCTGCATTCCACCATTTCCAAATGAATGCCCACAAGGCAATATCATTGCGTCATCCATTAAATCTCCCCTGAATCCATAAACTAGAGTAAATAAATTGCACAAGTAAAAACTTTGCCAGCAACTTGCTTACAAATAGAATAAAAAAATGGATGCCAAAAAAGATATTCCAAAATTTTATCAGAACAAACTTCTGATTCAAACACAAATAGTCCATGTCATGCCAGACACAAAAAATCCGCATACAAAAATTGCAAAAAAAATCAACAATCAATCTCATAAACTTACGTAACAGGGTCCGATAAAATAGCCCTTAAAGAATCTCCAGACTCACTCGAAAATGCTGAACCCTCCTTCCTTCCACTAAATCCACAACCATTCTCAACACCCATATCCTTTCCACCAGCACCAGACCCCTCCGTCGCCTGCAAAAACTGCGAATAATACATCTCCCCATCTGCCTCCGCAATCGTCACCGCATTATTCCCTGTTTGCCCCAAGCTGCCACCACCAATTCCATCTTTCACTATTTCCCCACTAATCCCTAAACAAACAAGCACAAATAACACCAATAAAAAAATGAAAATAAAGAAAGCTTTGAAAAAAGGGAGTTTATTTCCACTTACCAAAAGAAGAAGAAAGATGCTTGGGCTTTGCATTTCCATTTCCAATTTTGTCCAAATGAACACTATTACTAGCATTATTAATATTTCCACTACAGTTATTGTTGTTACAGTTGGTGTTTTTGCTGTTACAATCAATAGCAGCAACAAGCACATCAACTCCATTCTCATGATCACCATCACCACCATCCACGTCATCAGCCTCCTCCTCATCTTCCTCATCATCATCTTCATCATCCTCACCGTCGGTATCATCTCCACTAGTTCCCTGCGGTTCACGCTGATAAACATTCCTAGGGAAATCCTGGTGGTGGTGGTGGTGGTGAGAGGGAAAGTAACGGTCGGAGCCGGCGGTGGAAGTGGCGGTTGCAGTGGTGGTGGAAGAGAAGAGCTTGTTGTCATCGATAAAACCGGTGAGTTCTCGAGTTTTGGGATCCCCGACACGGCGTTGCTGCTGCTGTTGCGAAGGCGGTCCGGTGCAACTGAAGCGTAATGGATCGTCTTGGAAGAGGAGTTGTGGATTTATTCCGTTTTGTGGAGAAACTAAAGATATTTCCTCTGTTGACATTTCTCTTTTTTTTTTATTTGTTTTACATGGACGAGATCAAACCCTAATTTGAAGGAATTTGGGAATTTGTTTCCATATGTGAGAGGGAGAGAGAGAGTGAAGTGAGACGACGATAGATCATTGATTTACAGACAAGGGTTCAGGGGAGGAAAAAACAATAGAATCTAATTCCAAACACAGATAAGCAAAGATACGTTGTCGTTTCAAAACGTGAGAAAAACGGTGACGTCTTGAAGATACCGTTGTGGGCCCCAAAAGCGCCACATGAGTATAATTTGAAACCGATAGTATAAGCTAAACAGGAAAAGTCAGTGTTTTTAAATTTATACAGATATTAAAAATAATTTTTAAAAAATAAAACAATATTATTTTAATATATTTTTAAATAAATTATATTTTTAAAAATTAAGTCAGCCAAATTTACAGTTAGGATTGTGTAAAGGAGAAGGAGCCAAGAAAGGAGAGACGGAGTCAACGAATATAGACTTTGACCTGTAGAAGACGCTAGTTAAGAGGAGAGGATGAGGATGAATATGAATATGAAGAAGAAGCGAAGGGAGCAGTGTTGTGTTGAAATAATTATCTGTAAATCGATTGATTATGAGTAATCAGACGGTTATAAATCTTCTTCTTCTTCTTCGTGGGTTGATGGTGATGAGTGTTATGATGGGTAAAGGATGCGATGGTTGGGTTTTTGAGTTACCTCGAAAATTAATGACCAAAGAATCACTAGAGGTGGTCACTCCATCTCTCTGTTTTTTTGTTTTTTTAGTGTTTAATAATAAATAGATTTCATTTCTGTTACAGAGCTCTCCGATTCCTGCGCCATTTCCATATTACATCGAAACGAAGGAGAGGTGCTCCGATCCGATAGGTAAAAGGGGATGTCGGGACTTGATTGATAACATCACCGCTTGCCTTCTTTCTTCAAGTACTTGTGAGTTCTCTTCTACTTCTAATTTCGACCGTCTTTTTTTTCTGTTATCTCTCGCTGTGTCCCCTGAGAAGATGCAGCTGCTTCTTCTAGTTTCTCCACCTGATATATAGTTTTTGAGTTGGAAGAAACCAATCTTAAAGTTCTAAACACCTTTTCTAAATATGTTCTAATAATACCTTTGGAAGTTTGTTATAAACATCTAAAGTTCTTGACATTTATTATCTTAAAGAAGAAGAAAAGCTCCAGATGTTGTAACTAAGCATCACTTTACAGTTCTAATTTCGTATTCTGCTACAGTATGTTAATCAACTAGTAGAACATTTTCAGCAAGTTATGTAAATCTAGTCCTTTTGTTTACATGGTGGGATAGTAGCATATGTCATTCCTTTTTTGCTTGTTGAAGATCATCTTAATGTCATATAACCCATAAGATCAGGAAATCACCTAGTTTTATGATCATTGTATTTCCGAAGTATTTGGATACATGTTGCATTTATAACTTGTCCTGCAACTTTTTCTGCACTGCCATCTTAAAGAGTGAATGATAATTCCCAATAGAGAGAGCTTCAGGAGGTTATTTTTGCTAATCATGATGCAAACAACATTGTAATGCTGTAATTAGTAGAAATGATCTTACATGCCAGATAAATCATTTTATTGTCCCATCTCCCATAAGGGTTTTGTAATTTTCCTTCTGGCATTGACTGATCCTGGCTTTACCTTCAAGCTTTCCTGCTTCAACCATATTGTACTTTTTGTAATTGAACTGAATTTTTTTATTAATCCCACTTTCAGATGAGGGAGTTGTATCTTTAGATTGCTCTGAAAGTTTCTCATGCAAAACCTTTTTGCCCTGCCCATCTTACTGTTCTGTCAATCTTTTCATTTATAAGACTAACATAACCTACGAAGCTAAGTCTTCTGTTTGGTTTCTTGTGGCCAGCAACATTAACATTCCTGGTATGCTGCTGGCATGTACAATGAATAAGGCCTTGTCTCCAGATGTTTGTGCTTTTTTATGTTTTAGCATCTAAACTTGGCATTCCTCTTTGTGAAATGTTCTGCAGCCTTTTCAGTGATCAGTGAGGATTCCTGAACACTTGAAAACATATCATACTGACTTGTATCTGAGATGACGAGAGGGGTAAAGATGATATGACATTTTTTTATATACATGAAACTTGCGGTGATTTGGTATCATTGAATGGAGTGATGCAGCTTGGTTCATATATAGATTGGTTCATGATGGCAGGTGGTATCCATAAATAATAGATTGGACTGTCTCTATTCATATATTCTGTTTCTTGATAATAAATACTCATGATGATGATTTATGCCGATGGATTATATAAATTTTGTAGGGAATTTATGTGTGATGAAAATTAATTTTCAAAAACAGTATTTTATCCTAGCAGCCAATTTGGGACAGGGTGATTTTTATGGTTGCTTTATGGTATTCTACTTTTGGGGGGATTTAGGTGAGTGCTTTTAACTGATCTCAAAGAGATTATAGAGTTTTGGTCTCTTCTTTTCTTCTTCTTCTCTTTCTTTTTTTTTTTAGATTGGATGATGCCTCATTGCCCCCCTCCCCCCCAATAAAAGTAAAGGAATAAATTGATTTCGTTTTTTTTTAATTTATTTCATTGAAATGATGAGAAGAGAAGAGAAAAAAGGAATATGTTTCCCGCATAACTATTTGATATAAAGCATTATAGCATGTATGTCTGTAGCATCCTTTACAACTTTGGAAGCACATCGATACCACGGTGGAGAAGAAAATGTTATCTTTGTGATGGTACGGATGAAAAAGAGAATAAGAGAAACAGAATTTTGCTACATAATTTCACCAAATTTAATTGTAGACCTTTGTGTGTGATTTCAATGACTTTAGTGACAGGTTAGATTTCTCTTTCCTGCATGGCTGCTTGGTTGCTTATAGACTGGTGAATGAAATTGTTAATGATATAGTCATGTAACCATTTGTTGACCCATCCTCTTTGAGCTTGCATTCTCACTGAATCTAACATGACCAAAGTGACAAACTGCATAATATGTTTATCATTAGTGGTTGTTGTTTAGCTGTTAATTATTTTGAATAATATATAGTTTAGATTTCTTTAATCAAATCAGTTGAGTTTTGAATTGAATGCTGCATGTTAATGATATGAATTCTTCTTGGGGGTCTGCTCGTAGAAGAACTGCATTGGTCCATCTGAAACTTGATGATTTTATTTCTGTGTTGTACCTTCATACTTGCTCCAACAACTTGCCTTTTAAATTTGTTACTTCTAATTTAACCTTTTCTTGTGTTTTCTCGAACATGAGAAACATGATATGCATGCCTGCTTTCTGTATGAAAAGGTGGCATTTTAAAGAATTTGCTGCTAGAAAAGACAGCATTTTTATCTATTTCCTATAAGAAGGCTGCAATTGTTCCCTGACAAATCCCATGTCCACTTAGATTTATGATGCATTGGATTGGGTTTTTCATCTTAACTGTTCATTCTTCATGCCTTACTGGATTTAAGTGAAGGGCTCTTTTTTTTCTCTTGATGTAGCATCCAGGGAACTGTTTCTTCTTGTCCAGCATGATGGAGGGGGCATCTTGAAAGTGAATTTTACAATGACAAATATTAAGGTTACTTTCCCAGAGATACAACTATCAAAACACGATGCCAAAAAGGTTCAGCTCCTCAACACTGTATTTTAATTTCTAGCATTTATGCTTTTAAGTTGGTGGGAAGACGTCGGGAATCTTGTTTGACAACTGAAATGATGGGAGGTTGGGTTATAGAGTTGGAAACAAAGAACCGGTTTTTAACTTGCAGGAATACTGATTCATGCATAAACAACCTCTGTAGAATCAAGGGAGTATCTCCTGCACTTTGGTCTCCATATTTTATTTGATAAGTCGCTTTGCATTCTTTGTTCAGATTAATATCTCAGAATATGTTGAAGGAAGTCCGTCCATCATATTAAACACAGGAAATGGGTCATGCATGATTGAGACGAGATCATCACAGGAACCAAAAGTCAAATATGAGCCGTTCCTTGGACATGGCACCTATTTATCCCCCAAATACGGAGCCTATTTGTTTTTTATAGCTATGATTGTTGGAGGGGCATGGGCCTGCTGGTGGTTTCTGAAAAGCGATGTTGATGGAGTCCCATATCAGGAACTTGAAATGGAGCGGCCAGACTCTCATTCAGCCAATGATGTGGAAACAACTGGAGGGTGGGATGAAGGGTGGGAATGATGAGTGGGATGAAATAAAGGAGGTGAGACAACCAAATGGACATAAAACAGCAAGTGTTTCATCAAATGTTGTCATCGCTTCCAGGGAACTCTGATACAGACGAAGGGGGCAAAGGTTGGGATGACTAGGAGATTAATACAAGTATAGCTTTTCCATTGTCTATGAAAATGATAAAAAAGAAACACGACAGAGATGTTACATGTAGAAACTGCAGCTGAAGTCAGGAAAGTTAAAAGTTTAGTGCCCAAGACAAGTGCTTGAGCTAATGTGGTAGCAGATTGAAAATTAATTAGATAAATGAAAAACAGTTTTGGTACATGAAATTTGAATTATGTATATATTTTTTAATCCACAAGGAAATTATTTGTTTTTCTTCATGATTTTTGTTCAGAATATACGTTTTGTTTATGAAGAAGAAGAACAAGAAACAAAGAATTTTGGTCAAATTCTTTATTCTTCATGTTTATTATTTTTGGCTTTTTAATTATTGTAATTGCTTTTTAAATGGAAGGTCGGGATGTTGACGTCAGGGACTGAAATGAAATATGTCAAAAAGCAATTGTGTTAATGTCATCAGGTGCAAGCAGGAGAGAGAAATGGGGGGAATTTTTCAAACAACCATTGAAACGTCTCTAGACACCCCATAGTCACACGTGTCGCACCAAGTGGAAGAGAATATGCCTAAAAATCATTCTAGACGCCGATTGGGTATTTTTGGATGCCGGATTCAGTCGCACGCGCCGTCTGAAACACGCGTGAGCGCGAAAACGGATGGCGCGTCCGGTGACGCGCCCACAGTAAACCGGCGTAAAAAAGAAAAAAATTGATTAATTACTTGATCGCCCCTTTCTCCAACACCTGGTTTTTGTCCTTTTCGTGTGACAAAATAGTTATTGCACTGTTCCATCTTTTTAAATAAAAAAAAAAAGTCAAACGAACCGGACCAAAAACAATCAATGACAGTTGAGCCCCTAAGACCGGCGATGTTTTTTTTGTCGTTTACGGGGGGCAGATGTGTTAATACATTGTTCCTCAACGGGAAAAAAAAGCTCACTTACTCGCGAGAAGCACCAGAACAAATGGCGAGTCCACAGGGACAATGAGTCAGGGTGAACAGTATAACACCGAGCTACTTTAGTTTTTTTGTTAATAAGGCATTCAAAATAATGACAATAATTATTCGTCAATTTTTTCCTTATAAATATGTTAGACTAATTATATATTTTGCTATTTAATTCATATTAGCGCTTTAAAATATATATATATATATATATATATATTCATCCTTTTTTGGAATTGCGATCTCCTTTAGGTATTCTATAAGATAATAATAGTTGTGGTGCATGTAAGTTGATCCAAACACCCTGATTATATATAAAAAAAAATGTATAAGTGGGAAAAAAAGGGAAAAATGTTAAGAAAAAATGAGTCCAAAGATTATTCGTGGCGCGCTCAATTGGCCAGGAACAAAAAAAATATAATTGGAAAGAAAATTTTGTGGTGCGCGTAAGCTGACCTAGATGTCTCGGTTAAAAAAATATCAAAAAAACAATGTATAAGTGGCAAAACAAAATATATATATATATATATGTCAAGAGACTCCTCGTAAAATTTCATCTCAATCTAACGGTCGGATTAAGAGATATAATTGATATTGTAAAATTATTTATAACTCAAAAAAACATTATTTGGTCGAAAACGGAACAGGCGGAACGAAAGAGAAATGTTTCGGTTGGTATTTGGCTGAAAAATACAGAATAGTCCGAATTTAAACCGAGATAAAAACAATGTCGTTTTGTCTTATTTTTTTACTAGTACGAAACATTTCTACCGAAACAGAACGAACAACCCATGAAAATAAGTAGTTCGCAGCGCAGGGCAGTGGTGCGAGGGTTTGGATGGGCTACATGTGTATAGATTATATTAAAGGTATGTTTTACACTGCATTTCAAAAAAAATAAAAAAAATTAGAAACTGTTTATTTTTATGTTTTACTTTAAATTAAAAAAAAATATTCTTAAACGATTTTCATGTGATGATGTCAAAAAATAATTAATACATTTCTGAACAAAATATCCCTTTAAAAAACAATAAAGAGGCATCATCTTTTTATAATGGGGTGACAAGGAGATCAACTCATGGGACATGCAGCAGCAAAGATCCTGTGGTAAAGCGATTTCAGTCTCTCACTTCCATAACCAAGAAGAGGCTTTGATATTCCATCCGAGGACAAAAAAAGAGGATTAGTGAGTGCCCCATGTGCTGCTAGCCGAAGAAGAATTCCTTACGATGAGCATGCGGTGGTTCTCCTGGGCCCGACACCATTTATAAACCCTAATGCTGACTCCAACAGCAAAGTAGGGACAGCTCCCTCCCTGGTTCTTAACCTTCGCACATGGCTGTAGCTCCTCTCCGGGGATTGAAAAGCAGGCGCTGTTCATCACAGTTATTGAGAAGGGGCGGGAGAAGGACAGAAAAGGTTGAAACCCATGTGAGATTTAGCTGTGCCCATCAAACCCATTGGAAAGAGTGGATAAATCTAAGAGAAAAGGAACAGATAACGCATTTAAACAAAGTTGATTAGGTTGTCAAAACCCAGAATTTAAAAAAGAAAGCTTGGATTCCGACACCATCATCTTGTGCTGCAATATTCTATTCCCATGCCTCGACAGTCTTTATTTCTAGAGCATTCTAGCTGTTGCCCTACCTTTCCCTTTTGTCTCTGTCTTTGTTTTTTTAGGGTTTCCTGTGCCTCTTTATATTCAACTGCGCACTAAGATTACTTTCTTCGAAGAGGGTTGCTGAGAATCTTTGGACCTGTAAAGAAAGCCACCTCCCCTCCACCCTCGCTATCATTATGTGGAATGTTGATGGTCATATTTGCCCTTTGCCAGGCACAAGAAAAACATAAACTTTCTGAGTTTATGCAATCAACCTCTTGACCTCTCCTGTGTTGTAAGAATCAGGATGGCCTTCCTGTCTTCCGGTCAGGTGGGATTGGGATTCAGAGCAGTGACATCCTGCAACAACAAAGAGCAGTACAGGCATGCCTGAATCAACTCAGCAGATTGGTCATCTGGTTTTTTTTTTAAATTTTTTTTCTTTATTTTTAAATGGTAAATGTCATTATGGTACCAATGCTTGAACTTAGAATAGCAGCTTTTTGGACCACTTCTCTTCCTGATGTGACATTTCCTTCAGAGAGATGATGCAATGGCTGTAACTTTGAGGTTTGAAACACCGAACCACATGAAGGGCCATGGTCTGCTCTATCGATATCAATGCAGGACTTATATGAGCTCAACCGAAGTGTTCAAAAAAACCTCGAATTGAAGTGTCATGAGGCTAAAAACTGTGAAATTACTCAGAAACTCGCATAACTAGAAACAAAATCAAGATAAAAAAAATGCAAGACTGGAGAATTAGTAGTAGCAACTGAGTGACACAATATCCAAAAGGGTCCTATATTAGAGCCCGGTGAAAAGGAATCCGGTAATCTATGACAATAACATGGAGAAGAAACCACAAAACATAAGCTAAACACAAACAGGAGAAGAACCGATACACAAAACAAAAGGAAAAAGAACTCCCAACAACTGAATTTCTCCTCGTTGATTAATTGAATAAACCGGATTCCGCTTCCCCGGATAACCCCGTTATAAATCCCATCTCTTAATTTCTTAATATGATGATTCATGTTCATCCTGACTCCTCTTGTCCCTCTGAAGGACATCTGATCAGGTCTAATATGTTAATTACCTCTCCCATGTCTGGCCGGTTTGATGGAACTTGCAATGTGCATATCAAACCCAACTTCATAACTGGAACCACCTCATCTGCAGGGAAATTCCCCATGAGCCTTCCGTCAACACATTCTTCCACCCTGCCTTCCTCCAACGCTCCTCTGACCATGTCACAGAGCACAACCACATCGTCTTCCATGTATTCGACAGGTCTCTTGCCAGTAACAATCTCCAGAACCAAAACCCCGAATCCATACACGTCACATTTCTCGGTTATCTTCACTGTTCTACAGGCAAATTCTGGTGCCATGTAGCCAAGCGCACTCTGAATTTTGCTGCTTAAAACATAACGGTCTAGCATTGGCAACAGCCTTGCTAGGCCAAAATCTCCTACTTTCGGTTCACCTGAACTGTCAATAAGGACATTGCTTGATTTTATGTTGTAGTGGATGATGTTAGACTGATGCAGATGAGCCAAGCTTTTTGCAGTCCCTAGAATTATGTTGAACCTCTCGTTCCATGACAGAAAATGGCCGCCTGATCCTTCATGCAGATGCTTGTACAAGCTACCACCAGAGACAAACTCGTATATGAGAAGCTGCAAGGATTGAGTCCAGTAATAACCTTCAAGTGCCACAAGGTTTTGGTGCCTGATTTTCCCCAGTTTCTTAACTTCTCTTTCAAAATCCTCTTGAGACTTGACAAGACTCGAGACAGTGAGCTTTTTTATTGCAACAGGATGGCCATCTCTGAGGACAGTCCGGTAGACAGCTCCAAACCCACCTCTCCCAAGTTCACAATCCTTGTTGAGCAGGGCATGTGCTCCTGTGCTAAAGTCAGGCCTTCCAGTAAACATGACAAGTTTTCCAGAGTTGGCATCTGTAGTGGGAGAATCGCTAAAGCCATCACCTGCGGATAACGTGAGAGCAGCTGCAGGTCGTGATGTTGATGACCGAACACGGAGATTAAGCACGGTGATGGCAATCACACCAACAACAATGACAGCAGCAGCACCAATGGCAATGAGAGCAGATATGCTTAGAATAATTCTTTTGTGGCCAGGATTTTGAGGAAATGAGCCAGGAGTAGAATCAGAAGAAGAGTTTGGATTGAGAACAATGGGTTTGGGAAGGACTGCAGGGCAAGTCTTGTTGACTGCGGAGCCACAAAGGGATGGATTTCCAGAGACAGATGAAGGTGCTATGGTGTTAAAGAAACCACCAGCAGGGAGTTCACCTTGCAAATTGTTGTGGGAAATGTTGAAGGAGATGAGGCTGGGAAGATTTGCCAACTGCTTGGGTAGGCTGCCAATGAGGCTGTTGAAAGACAGGTCCACATATATTAGGTTTCCAAGTTTTGCCATTGCTGCAGGTATTGTTCCAGCCAAGTTGTTTTGGGATAGGATTCTACATCATTGAAAGAAACAGAAAAACAAGAATGAGAAAACTTGTTAGACTAATGAAAACATTGTGCCAGCTTCAACCAAAATTAATTTTTCAGGAAAAGAGAAACAAAGATCAAAGGACAAGGATTTTTTTCGTGTTTTAGAATATAGACATCATATAACAATGACAAACAACGTGAGCATCACATCCTTTTCCTTTTAGTTTAAGCAATAAGCAGCTAAAAATTCAAATTCTAACAAATAAATTGATCGAGTCCAAAATCATAATCTACAGACTGTATAATCTTCAAAATTAAACACCACCATCCCTAACAATAAAGTAGTGGTGTCTACAGCAGCAACTTTCGTGTTTTATGAAGAATTTGAGATCTTACCAGCGCAGAAAAATATTTTTTTCTTGACTGTTTGGTAAAGAGAAATTCAAACAAGATTTATGAACTTATCTAACTCCAGCCTACCAAATTGAACAGGGATAAGAAGAAGAAAAACAGATAGATCAAAGAGAGCTTACAAACTCATTAACGAAGAACAGTTCCCTATTGAATCTGGGATTTGCCCCGACAGCGAGTTCCTCTCCATTCTCAGTTCCTTCAAAGCAAAAGCTCCTCCAATTTCCGTGGGAATGCTGCCATTTAGCTTGTTATCACTCAAATCAAGAACATACAATTCCTTCAAATCTCCAAATGTTCCAGGAACAGGACCAAAGAGAGAGTTTTTTGACAGATTCAAGAACTGCAAGTTGCGTAACACCCCGATGGACGATGCAATCATGCCAGAAAAATCATTGCGTGATAAATCCAAGACTTGAAGCTTTGGAGCAGAGCTAAATTTTCCACTGAGCTTGTTCTCCAAATGCAAAACTTTCTCCACCCTTGAACCAAAAATCCATGTAGGAAGGTCACCACTCAGCAAATTCTGGCTAAAATCCAAAGCCAAAAGGTTTCCACAGTTGGCCATAGATTCTGGCAAGCTCCCACTTAAACCATTTGCAGAGAGATTCAACACCTTCAATAACTGAAGATTCCCAATTGAAATTGGAACTTGACCCAAGAATCTATTCCCAGAAAGATCCAAAGTCTCTAGGCGATTCAGTTCACCAATCCAGTTTGGGACCTCACCAGTTAACATGTTGCTACTCAAACTCAAATAATTACACAAGCCAAGCTTCTGCATTGTGTCTGGAATGTGCCCAGAAAGCACATTCTCACTGAAATCAACAGACCTCAACAACAAACAACTTCCAATCCCACTTGGAACCTCCCCATTAAACCGATTCTTGCTGAAGTTAATCATCCTCAAATTGTTCAAAACTTCAATCCCTTTGGGAATCTCACCATCCAGAAAATTACCAGACAAATCAAGTGCCCTCAATCCATTCAAACCCCAAATCCCAGCAGGCAAAGACCCAGTAAACTGATTCGAACTCAAATCTATAGATGCAAGACTAGCACATGAGCTCAAAGAACCTGGAATCTTCCCTGAAAACTTATTCTTAGCCAAAGAAAGAGCCCTCAAAGCCGCACATTCTTTGAAAAAATCATCCGGTATTGACCCGGAGAGACTGTTCTCACTCAAGTCAATGATTCTAAGGTTTTCAAGACGAGTAAGGTTGGGATTGATGCTACCAGTAAGATTGTTTCTTGATAGAGAGAGCTTGTGGAGGAACTGGAGCTGCAAGAGGCCACGGCCGATCCGACCTGAGAGAGAGAGCCCATCAAGAGTGAGCTCAGCAACCCGGTTGGATCTCGGGTTGCATTGGACACCAAACCAGTTGCAGGGAGTGTCATCATCTTGGTTCCAAGTTGAGAGCTTTTTCAGTGGATCTTGAAGGTCTGCTTTAAACACAATTAGACCCAGAACATCATCATTTAATGATGGATTAAGGGATCTCACGCAATGAAAAGCTAAAACCAAGAACGCTAATAAGCTTAGAAACTTTTTTGCCCTTAACATTGCTAATTCTGATCAAGAAACTCAAAAGGCACTACGACCCATTGAGACTAAGATGGAAATAGAAAACAAAGGGAAAGCTAGGGAAAAACAGTGATATATTCTTGGCTTAGAGTGAAAAAAGTTGGTTCTTTTCTTTTCAACAGCTAGATTCGAAGAAGAGAGACAGCTAGAATAGAAAAGGAAGGGTTAAACTCAGCAAAATGAGACACCCCTTTATCCCAAAAACTTCTTATGCTATGTTTCTCCCTGGTGACCAAAACCCAGAAATGTTCCTACACAAGGGAGCAACTTTCAGGGTTCAAATTTCACAAGGAAGAAAAGGTTAAGAACTTGAAGCAAGCAAAGAGTTGGTCTGAGAGCAAAATAAGCTGCAGGAAGCTAGCACATTTGAAGCTGGGTGAACGCTGAAGATGGTTCGACAGATTCCGGCGAAGAAGTTAGGTTTCCGGTGAGAGTTGCTGTCAAAGCGCACAAGTGAGAGAGAGAGAGAGAGTGTGGTTAAGGGGTGTATTGGTGTTTGAGCTGTGGATGCAGAGAGAGAGAGAGAGACAGAGACAGAGACAGAGAGGCGTAATAAAGGTGGCGTTTTTATCAACGGGAAAGAGAAGAAATAAAAATGGACCAGGTTAGCAGGTGGGGGCTATTTAATGATTTTACGGACACGTGGCAGTTTGCATGAGGTGGATGGGCTTTCCTACGTGGCTTTGACACGTAGTCCTTTTCACTGTTAGAAAACAGAAAAGCTTTTTTATTCCATTTTAAAAAAAAAGTGGGAAGGATGACTGTGACCCAAGTAGGCTGTCGTTGATGTCCACTCAGGGGGTTCGAAGTCTATCAAATTTATTTATTTTTTGGCTTGCTTGCTGTAATGAAATGCATACTCTAGTTGCTGTAATAATTCTGTCTGATTGTTCAGTCTTCTTCGGTGTAAAAAGGAAAAAAAAAAAAGTAACTGGCTAATGTCGTCATCAAGAATTTATGATTTGTACGTTAAATTTTAAATTTGAGTTATAACATGTATTATTTATAAGAATATGGTACAGTCAAGTTTTTATTCGCTCATTTAGACCTATTCCCAAGAAACGTGGTATGATAACAAAAAACTTATTATTTGCATAATAAATCTCGAGTTCAAGTCAGGCATATATCTTTTGTAAGTATCTGGGATAACTTGGTTTTACATGATCACTTCGACTTACAAAGTGTGCTTTCCTCGCATCCAAAAAAAAATATTAGATTTATAAATTGTAATTTATAATTTACAAAGTAACTGGCTAATGTCGTCTTAATGAATTTATAATTTGTACAGTAGATTTTAAATTTGAGTTATGACATATATTATTTATAAAAATATGGTATAATTAAATTCTTATTCGCTTATCTAGACTTACTCTGAAGGAACATGGCATGATAACAAAAAACTTATTATTTACATAATAGATCTCGAGTTCAAGTCGTGACATATATTCTTTATAAGTATCTGGGATAACTGGGTTTTACGTGATCATTTAGACTTACAAAATGTGCTTTCCTCGCATCCAAAAAAAACTAGAACTAAGTGCGGTGTGAAGGCAGATTTCGAGTTCGAGTCAGAATGTGTTCCCATTGTAAAAACCTGAAACATTCGAGGTTTACCTACCTAAGAGATATGACATAATGATAAAAGATTTGTGATTTGCACTCTAAATTTAGAAATTTAGAGTTCAAAAACATATCTCCTTTGAGAAATTGAAATACGATTTTACTTCTCTTACCTAATCCAACAAATTGCGCTTTAATCGCATAAAAAAAAAACAAAACCGGAACATGGATGCGAGGTCAGTGTCCAAATTTATGGTGGAGGGTGATGAATAGGACCGAGGGCAGCCACGGGATGGAGAAAGAGAGAGAGGATGCAATAATGGCGAGTAGGTGGAGTGGTGGGTCGTGTAATAATGGGAAGATGAGAGGTGCTGGTGCTGCCTGTACTCGCTCGCTGCCTGCACAGAGGTTGAGAGTGACATTACCTCTGCTTTATAAGCTTTTCTTCAATTCTATCGCCTCTGCATGCAGCCCTCCCTCCATTTATTTAACCCTTCTTTCTTTCTTTCTTAATTCCTGGAAACTTCTGAGATTGTTTTTGTTCTTGGAAACTTCTTGATTTCCTGCTGTTAAGTGGAGTGGTGGTTTGATTACTTGTTTCTACGCTGGCAATCCGTTTTTAGAGACCCGAGGGGCATGAACCCTAGAATCATTGCAGTAAAAACTGTTGTGTAAATAATGAAATACAAGGAAACAGAAACAGAAAACTTGAGGCGTGCTTGTACACTGTTTTTAAAGATATTTCTCAAATAATAAGGTATCTTTCAGGATTCAATAAGTTTTTCTTCAAATAAAGAAGGGAACACAAAAACAGCTTAGAGAAGAGAAGTCCAGCGAACGAGAAGAAAATGAGGAGTGGTTTTTTATGTTTACAGTAATTATGAAAAGTAAAACCGAATAACTTTCAATACTATCAAAAATAATTTTCAATGGTTATAAATTTAATATTTTCAGTTTAAAGGGTTATTAAAATATTTTAACAAAACATCAAAAAGATTTCAGAGAGCATAGGTGTTGCATCGCGTGAAAGTGGAGGGGTTAATCGGAGGTTTTTACTCTTACTCGACTTATCCTTTCATGCGCGATCTCACTCTACTTCTTTTTATTGATTACTATTTCATATCACGTTTTAGTATATAAATAAATACTCGATGAAAATCCTTTTTAATTATATAATGTAGGATAATCTTTTAATCTTTTAAAAATATCTATTATAATTTTTACAGCAAAAACGGTGGCCAAAATGCGGTGCTTGATGGTTTTGTGGGTGAGAAAAGGTGGTAAACTTCACATCATTCTGCCTGGAAAAGAAAAGGGGGGAGGGAATGTTTACCTAACACCACTGGACAGAGTAAGAGATTCGAGTCAAGGGTAAAATTATGAGCGATGCCGTTTCCTTGTAAAATTATGAGTGATAAGAAAATTATATATTCGTTTATTTTAGGGTAGTTGAACTATGTGTAAGTTAGTGTGTGTGTGTATATATTACATTTTTCATGAAAAACAACTCAATTTTATAATTTACTAAAAGATTAGGGCTTGTTTGGGAGGATGATTGCAGTTGCTTTTTAAAAGTGTTTTTTCATTTAGAAATACATCAAAATGATATTTTTTTTATTTTTTAAAAATTATTTTTAGATATCAACACATTAAAATAATTTTAAAAACATCATAAAAAATTTATTTAAAATAAAATAAAAATCAAAATTTTAGGGAAACAATGGTATAACCGCTCTCCCTAATCAGCTTCTAAAATTGAGAGGGAACAAGATAGAGATAGAAAAATTGATATTTTTTATATTAACTTCGGTCCTCTATAGTGTTGCAATTAAACAATTTATCCAAAAATTTTAATTGGTTATCATTTTGATCCTCGAGTTTGAGAGAAAAGAGAGAGTTATTGAAAAATAAAAAACACGTGTCATTTATATGTAAAAAAATGATTTAGTGGATGCGTTTCGTATGCCCAATCTAGAGAAAAACAAAACACAAAACGAAAAAAAAGTCCAAGTGTGAGCAGTTTTTATATATAGCTCAGGAGTTCCAAGACAACTGGGTCTGTATACATGAACCTTTTTTTTAATATTTCTTTCAAAAAAAATTATTTATTTTCTTAATAAAATAATTAACTTGAAATGTATTTTATATATATTATTTTTTAAACTATGTAAAGATTAAGTTAATTGGGGGACCTAGTTGAAGCACCCCTATGTAATTTCTTTTTATTGTTGCGTTGGACCAGATTGGGATGAGCAAAAAAACTAAAAAAAATAATTAAATGAAAAAAACTAAAAAAAAAATCGATTAAACCGATTAGAATTGTTTTAAAAAGTTTCATTACAATTTTTGGTTTTTCAAGGAAAAAACCAGTAAACCAAAATTGAATCGAATCGATTAAAAATATATATATACTATAATTATTTTTATTCTTCTGGTTCAGTTTAAATTTTTTAATTTACTTTTATCTTGATTAAATAGGATAAGAGAAAACATGGTTAAAAATCCAAACTAAAACCTATCAGTTTAATTTTTAATTTTTTTGAATTTTTTTATTTTATTGTTTTTATTAATAAAAACATAACCCAACCGAAAATATCAATAGCGCCAGATATTCCAAACAATTCTCAATCTTCAACATGCTGCGACATGTAAATGCCTCCTTTCCTTTCTATGCTCTGCTCCATCCCGTCAGATAAGATAGTCAATGGGTGGGTCTGATTTCTGAAACATGTGCGTCGCTTCTTGAGCCGGTCAATTCTGAGCAAGTACGCTTCACTGTGACCTGCACATTTTTAATTCCCGGTGACTACTAACTCTAGTTGGTCAACGTGTATCCCTTCGCTTCAGGTTTTATCAATTACTCGGTAACTAACACCATCAAACTTATCGTGATTTTCTCTTATGGTCAAGCTCACTAGTGACCAGTTTAATATTTTAATAAATCTAAATATTAATAATAAAATCAATTGACATGTGCATTGTATGTTTATTACTATATGTTTTATTTGAAATAATTTATAAAATTAGTTTTTTTCTTCAATTTCATCCCCAACAATTGTTTCGGATGTGAGATTTAATCTCAATATTTTTATATAATTATTTGTTTTATTTGAAGTAATTTTCAAAATTAAATTCTAATAATTCTCTAAAGACAAATGCAGTACTAGCACACTAATGGCCTGTTTGGGAGAGCGGTTGCGGTTGTTTTTGAAAATACTTTTCATTTAGAAATGCATCAAAATAATATTTTTTTAATTTTTTCAAATTATTTTTGGCATCAGCACATCAAAATAATTTAAAAACACTAAAAAAAATCATTTAAAATGAAAAAAAAAACAATAGTTGTACCGCCCTTCCAAACATGCTCTAAATAGGTTGTCCAGCAAACCCTTGGAGGGCTTAATCCTGTTTGCAATACATTTTAAAATTATTTTAGAAAAAAAATAAATTTTATTTTATTTTAAATTAATTTTCATTTAGTTTTTTTAAATTATTTTAATATACTAATATCAAAAATAATTTTAAAAAAAAAAACATTAATTTTATATATTTTTAGATAAAAAAAAGTACTTTAAAAAACATTCTTAAACCCACTTAAAATCATATACTAACAGACAACGCGCCATGTGGAGCATTGTCTTATTATCATATAAACTGCCATGGTTTGACTTATTAGCAAGTTTGGAGCTTACTATTTGGCTGCGGCATCTTCCTTTTTTTTTATCAATAATATTTCGTATTAATGGTTTGCAAAAATTGATTTCTTAGCCCCCGTTTGTTTGTTGAAAAGTAGTTTCTTTTTTGAAAGTAAATTTTAGAGAAAATAAATTCCGGGAAAGTGAATTCTGATGTTTGGCAGTGTTATGGAAAATGAACTGGAAAACACTTTCCAGTGTTTGTTTGTGTTATGAAAAATGACTGAAAAATAATTTATTAATAATTTATTATTTTTTTTCAAGTTTATTAAAATAATGAGAAACAAATCTTACAAATTAAAAAGTTGAATGAGAATGAAATTGAAAAAAAATATAATTTCATAAATTATCTCAAATAAAATAAATAATAATCAAAATAATAGAGATCAAATCTAAAAATTTTAAAAAAAAATGAAAGGTGAATAAATTAAAATAATAATAATTAAAATTTCATAAATTATTTCAAATAAAATAAGTAACAATAAAAAAAAATGAGGACCAAATTTGATAGATAAAAATTTTCAATAAAAAAATGATAAGAAAAAAGCAAATAGCAATTATAAAAATAAGGACCAAAAATTAATATAAAAATTAAATTTTAAGAGATGGAATTGAAAAATAAATATTCAAAACAAATTATATATAGCAATCAAAAGTTTGAGGATCAAATTTGATATAATCAGCAAATAATGACATTTCTAAATTTTTCACAACTTCCGGAAAGTGTTTTCCGTCCAAATTTTTTGGAAAACACTTTCTTGAAAACCAAGCCAAATTTTTCTTTGACTGAAAAGTATTTTCCGTTGACCAACTTTCCGGAAGGCAAACAAACACAGGAAAATTTGGAAAATGATTTCCCTAGAAAAGTAAATTCCGAGAAAACAAACACAGTCTTAAATTATCGTCCTAATGCAATGGGAGCCAGGACCTCCCTCGAGTAGGTAGACATCCATCTAAAAGGTATTCCAATGATAATGATTTGTGACTCAAAGTTTTGCTCCCATGTATTTTCACTTTCAAGTTGTCAGAGCTCATAAAATTAATTAAGATACATCTAAACTTATCCGGATAACCATGTTAATAAAAAAAAATATAAATTTTTGTTGTCTACCACAATTGTCACTCCTTTGAAAAATGTGTTCTTAAGACACAACAACTTAAGATATACCTGACTTCAAAGAGTGTGACGTGATGATAAAGAGCTTAAGATTTAAACAACAGATCTTGAATTTGAATCAGAACGTGAATCTCTTATAAAAATTTGAAACAATTAAAATTTTACTCGTTCATTTATATCCACAAAATATATTTTTTTAGAGAATAGGGTTTAGTCCAATCTAAAAAAAACTTTCGTATACCTTGTTTTGACCATTGCAAGATGCTGCCATGGATATATATATAATTTAAGATGTACAGATCTGATTGCTATTGCTGATGCCGCAGAAAATGATATAATATTTATATGTTGAAAGCTTTAAAATGACACTTTAGTAGACAGCACCAGGCTCGGTGCTCGAAAAAGAATAATATTTAGATTCTGAAATGAAGTATAAAAAGAAATCACGATAAAGTTAAATCATGATCCCAAGAAAAACAAAAGAATGGGGTCACAATTGATATAAAAAATAAAAAATATTTTGATTCAATGAAAAGAAATTGATAAAGAATAATATTATTTTTTTCAAAGAATCAAGGAAAAAAAATAGAAATCAAAATAATAAGGATAAAATTGAAAAATATAATCTCATCAATTTGAATTGAATTATAAAATTGAAAACTAATAAAACTCTTACAAAAGAGTTAAGGAAAAATTAAAAATATAATAAAGATTACATATTCTATTTGAAAAACAAATTAACACGAAAACTATTTCAAAAATATATTTATTATATGTTTTTATCTCTTAATAAAAACATTGTTGTCGTGTCTGTATGTTTTTCATTTCAAACCTCTTACCAAACATAGCTTTAACAATACTTTATGTCCTAAAGATAATGCCTAAATCCAATCTCTAACTACCTAGCCAATTATTTTATACACTTTTATATACGCTACTATCACCGCTCTTTGACTTAAACTACCACATTAACATGTAAGTTCTAACTAGACAGCCTAGAATATTAATAGAATATTAACATGTTTTTTTTAAATTAAAAAAAAATAGTATTTTTAAATTATTTTAATATATTGATATCAAAAATAATTATTTTAAAAATAAAAAAATATATTATTTTAGTATTATTTAAAGCAAAAAAAAAACTTTCACTGTGATGTGATTTGAAGAGAATATACCTTGTAAATTCGGTATTTAAATTGATTCTTCAACCCTCTTTTGACACTGCTTTTCAAAATTATTTTTAAAAAAATGAAAGTTTTTGTTTTTTGTTTTTACAATAAATTAAATTATTTTGGTATTTTTGATTCATTTTCACGTGATGATTCCAAAATAATTTTAAAAAATAAAAAATAATATCATTTTAATACATTTCTAAACAAAAAAAAACATTTAAAAAACAACATCAACTCCATTTAAAATAAGTGAATTCATTATATAAGTCAACACTCTAAAAAAAAACACATTCAACTTAAATCACTTATTTATATATATGTGTGAGTGTATACTAGCCACTCGGAACCATACTTTTTTTTCAACGCAAAAAAATATTAATTGTATGAGATATTTTTTTATTGTAATATCGAATTTGTTGTATTAGGATTAATTAATTTTATAATTCAATTTAAATTAAACATAACAAACCAAATATAAATTGTGAAAACACATGCAAATAATCAAATAACAAAAATAAGTAGTTAATTTTCTATCTACAAAAAGAAAGAAACATCAATGAAAATCCATCCTACATTACCATCATTATCATGACTATAACAATTAAAATTATTATCAACATTAATTCTAAACAATTAAAGTCATTAAATTGCCTCCAAAAAATACAATAAATCACTGAAATTATCATTATTATTGCGTAAGCAATGAAATAATAAAATCATCTAATTCAAAGAACATATAAAAATAACAAAAAACACACAAAAAAAAACCATGGAAAAAATAAGAAACATTAATTTTAAAATGATCACTAATATAAATTAAAATTTTAGGATTGAACCAAATAAAAATAAAACCTCAATAAAAAAATAAAACAATATAAATTAAAAACAAAAACTAAAAGCATGGGTTCATAAATTCAAATAAAAATTAAACATTGTCCAAGAAAGACCAAAAAAATAAAAGGAATTAATAGCAAATAACAAATTCAAAGAATAAGGGCTGAAAAGAAAAATAAAATATATAATTAATTCCAATAGAAGGACAAAATTGAAACAAATAAAAACCTTGGGACCAAAACAAATAAAGGCATTTTAAAAAAAAAATTGTAGTGTAATTTTGTTAGAAAAATAAAAGAATAAGAATCGAAATAAAAATTAACATATATGACCAATTTCAATTGGAGGACAAAATTAAAAAAAAACTGCATACCAAAAAAATTAAAAAAGAAACAAAATCAAAAATCAAAAGAATAGGAGCTGAACTGAAAACAAACATATATAATTAGTTTTAATTGAATGGCATAATTGAAAAAATCAAAATTTCCTTTGAAGAAATCAAGAATAAAACCGAAATCAAAATATCAAGGACTAAAATAAAATAATCACAAACATGAAAGACTTGCATATAATTTTCTGTGGCAAGAGAGAGAAAAGGGAGAAAAAAAATTAAAAATCATTCATCGGCGATTCACTGACCACCGTTAACTGACACGCGCTGAATTAGGAGGCAGAAGACATGGCAAAGCTCCAGGTGACACGACGGATAGGCAATTCCCACTGCGCAACGATGCAACACGCGCCTCTGAATGGCGTGCGCGCGTGAAACACTGCTGGCTAACTAGTATGACGCACCTGAAATGTTTTCGAAACATGGACCATCATTATATTTTATGAAAATTAGATTATTTGTTTTTATTTTTTAAGATTTATTCTTCATATTATTATATTAAAACTATTCTAAGACGTTAATATTAAACAAATATCAAAATGTATAATTAGTCTCACATAGTTTGAATAAGAGAAACCTTTAGAATAATTGTTCTCATTATTTTAAACGTCTTATTCATAATAAAATGAATATATAAGAAAACTAAATAATCAAAAGTTTTATAGGTTGATTATTTTGCTCAAATGTATAACATCACAAAAAAATCCAGGATCATTAACATTTTTTTTACATGCAAACAAATATGATTGTGACAAAGCGTAGAGCAAATGACTCATATATTTTTTCATTGTAAATAATTTGGCCCAATTTTCCCACCCGTTTTGTCTATGTGTGACTTCGTATATTTTTTATTTATATTATATTAAATCTAAAATATTATACGTAAAAGGCGCGAGTCAATTTTGAACAAAAACAACATTGATTAATGAGTTATTTTGATTATTATCACATTTTTATTATCATGATTCTTAAATTGTCATAATTATTATAGCTGCTATTACTGACAATATTGCTATAATCGTTGTCATTATTACGACAATCATCATCACAATAACCAACATCATTATTTTTATTAATATTATTTAAATTATTATTATTATTATTGATATTTTTATTTTATTTTATGAGTTATTGTTACTATTACCATCAAAGCCATAATTAGTTATATCATAAGCACTATAACTATTACAATAAATTATAATCTCTATTATCATTATAATTTATATTGTCACTATTATCATCATGATTATAACACCTTAAATTATTATTATTAGTACTGGTAACACAATAAAAAATATTAATTTGCCATGAGGAATAAAAAAAACTCAAAAACATTAACAAAAGAGCAAGCAAGAAAAAAACATCTAAAGATATTATTATTATTGCATACATAATGGGGAAAAAAAATGCCTCGAAGAATAAATAAAACTAAAAATTATAACAAAAGATTAAAAAAAAATGACAAAATAAAAATAAATATTATTAGCCTTAAAAAACATTTGTCTTGAAGAATAAAAAAAATATTATTTTTTAAATAATCACTAACACAAATTAAAATTGAAGGGCTAAATAAAAAAATACAACCCCAACAAAAGAGAAAATAACAAAAAATTAAAAACTAAAACAAAGAGAATATACATATAAACATGGACAAAAATAAGGATTAATGCATAAATATATATAAAAAAATAATGGAATAAATTCAAATAAAATAATTAAAAGTATAAGGGTCCCAAATAAAAATAAAACATATGATTAATTTCATTAGAATGACCAAATTGAAAAAAAAATCCAAATTTCTATATTGAAAATATTAAGGGTTTTAAAGCCAAACCCCAAATTAAAAAGAATAAGCACCTATATGAAAATGCAATATATAATTAATATCAATTGAAGGATAAAATTGAAAATAATCCAAATTGTTATAACAAAAAGATTAAGTGATTTAAAACAAATTCCAAAATTAAAAGAATAAGGACTGAAATACAAATAAAATATATAATCAATTTCAATTGAAGGATGAAATTGAAACACATCAAAACTTATATTATAAAAATCACGACCATACAAAACAATCAAAAGCAAAGAGACATAAATAAAGTCACCATAAATATAAGGGACTGGCGTGTAAGTTGGCTTTTAAGAGAGAGAAAAGGGTACAACAGAATTCAACAAACCACCGTCACCGAATCAACCATCTTTGGAAGTTATGTGCTTCTCCATGGGGCTGAGGACATAGAGGTGTATATGTTGAGACGCTGAATGAATATTTTTCACCATCGGATGTTGCCGCACGCATCGTCAAAAGAGAGTGTGATGAAGAAAACCGCTGACACATCCAGATGACGCACTAACAGTGCCCGCAAGAAAAAAATAATTAAAAAGGAGCAAATCACCTAAGCACCCCTACAACCAACTCTTTAATCTTTGTCTTTTCTAAGGGCATATCTGTATTTATATATTTTTTAAAGATATGAAATGTGAGGATCACCCCACCGACAATTCTTGTTTTTTTTGTCTTATATGAGAATAATATTATTATTTTATTGTGAAAGGAAATGTAAAAAATCAAAAAAATACCAGTAGGCTATTGTTTTTTGTATGTTGGCAGGAGTAAAATAGCAATTGCACTGTGCAAAAATACACGGTAAAGACTAAAATACCCCAAAACACTCTGGTAATGCCAACCTGTCATTTGGAAAAGTTGTAAGCACTCTTGATTCCAAAACTAAGTTCAAGGCGCACTGAGGGGTAAATTAATAATTATATTATTGTAATCCATAGTGATTTGAGCTTAATTGTATATGGCTATCGTGAATTTATGATCTTTTTTTTGTATAGTGTGTGCGTGTGTGTGTGTGTGTAGTGATATGTGTTTAATTGTATATGGCTATTGTGAATGTATGATCTCTTTTAGTTTTTTTTGTATGATGTCTCTCTCTCTCTCTCTCTCTCTCTCTCTCTCTATCTATCTATCTATCTATCTATCTATCTATATAGCCAATGTCCCCGTACCTCGTTGCGGGCGACACCATATTTTTTTCAACATCAAAAAATATTAATTATGTAAGATTTTTTTTATTATAATAAATCTGTGTGGAAATCTTGTAAAGTGCAAGTTAATATATTAATTTTAAATTGATATAAATTTATCCGCTTAATAGGTTTCAACGACATAACCAATATAAAATTATTATTATCATTAAAAAAACAAGAAGATTTGAATATTTGAATTATTAAAATTACTATAACAATTAAATTATTATTAACATTACAACCCAAATAGTTAAAATCATTAAATTGTTTTGAAGAAATAAGAAAAACACACAAAATATTTTTACAAAAAAAAAATCACTAAAAATTAGCATTATCATTGTGCAAACAATTAAATTATATGATCCAAAAAACATATCAAAATAGCAAAAAACACCAAAAAAAAATAACAAAGGAAAAAAAAAGCAATATTAAATTTAAAATGATCACCAACATAAATTAAAATTTCATAACTGAACCGAATAAAAATAAAATCCCAATAAAAAATGATAAAAATTAAAAACAAAATCTAAAAGTATAAATGAATAAATACAGACAAAAAATAAATATTGTTAAGAAGAACTGAAAAAACCAAAGGAATCAATACTAAATAAAAAATTAAAAGAATAAGTGCCAAAATAAAAATAATATATATATATATATAATTCCAATTGAATAACAAAATCAACAAATCAAAACTTTTGGACTGAAAATAATAAAGGGATTTAAAAAAAGCAATTGTTGAAATAATTAAAAAAATAAGGATCAAAGATGAAAAGTGACATATATAACAATTTCAATTAGAGGACCAAATTAGAGCAAATTAATACTTGCATACCAAAATTAATAAAAGAAACAAAAACAAATAAGAGTAAGGACTGAAATGAAACATGTCATATATAATCAATTTAAATTGAAGGGCATAATTGAAAATAATCGAAAATTCCATTGAAAAATCAGTAAGAAAAACGAAATCAAAAGATTAGGGACTGAAATGAAACTAATACAAATGTTAAGGACCGCCCCGTACTTGTGGCAACAGTAGGAGAGAGAAACGGGTGGGGGGGGGGATAAACTTGTTCACCGACGATTCTTAAACTTGATTTAGAGGACACGCACTGCGCCGAGAGACAAAGCACATGGCGGCACATCTTCTAACACGACGAAAGCCTAGTTTTAACCATCGTTTAACTCCGCACACGCACTGAAGAATGCGTGCTGGCGCGTCCGTACCACGCGCCTGCAATGTCTCGGATAAAGAAATATTAAAAAATTGATCAATTACCCATATACCCATAGACCCAACGATATCTATGAAAAAACCGGAGGTGAAAATTTGTAAATATCCCCGGTTTCCAGGCGCCGGTTATTGTTATTTAGGGGGTCTATTTTCTTAGTTTCATGTGTAACAAATTCGAAACACCATCTAAGTCCCATGAAAAAATCAAAAATACCCCAGAGTCCCGGGAGTTAAAAAATTTCGATCCTAAGAGTAAATTAGTAATTTTATTGTCATAATGAATAAAAATGACACAATAAAACTGGGACATATTTTATATTTTAGTTAATATATACCAAAGGGTCATAAGCGCTGCGTTAAGATACAATTTTTTTTGCTATAAACCACGCGGTGTTCTAGACACTGGTCCAGATTAATCCACGTTCGCATCGGGTGGGCCCTGAAGGGATGAAAGTGCTCCCTAAATGGCTAGCTCCATACAAGAGTAAAGATTGAACCCTTGAACTATTTTAAGGAACGATAACGCCATCATCACTCACGCCAGGAGTCCTTGGATTGCGTTAAGATAGAGTTATGCAAAAGAAAGAAGAACGATGGAATGGGAATTGTCTGAAGACCTGCCCGTGCTGCTGTCACGGATCACAAGAAAATTAATGGCCTTAAAGCTGCTGGGGTTTGCACAAAAAATTATATAAAAAAAAAGAAAATCAAAATGGCAAGCCATTACCATGAGAGGAGGGAAAGACGAAAGGGCAGGCCACACTCCCTCCATGCTGAAGATGGCTTCGCTATTCTCTAGGTGAAATAAAGCCAGGCCATAAAACGACACTGTTTTGTTTTTTTTCTTGGTTCCTACTTCTTGTCTTTTTTTACCTAGGAGGGTCTGAGTCTGAGCTAGTGTGTTGGTCAAAAACGCACGCTGTCGATCTGCTGTTGGCAGGAGCTCTTTTTCTTGGTAAATTGGATTGGGGAATATATATGGTTTTTAATGCGGTGTGATGGGGACCAATGTTTGTCCTTTTTATTTTTTGACCACACACTTTTCAATATCTTCTTTTTCACCCCACGGAAAAATTATTGTTATCTTCTTTTTTTTCAATAATTTTAAAAAAATATTATTTTAATATATTTCTGAACAAAAACACCGTATTCACAGGCTTTAACCACCGAAAGATCGGCTCTCGAATGTTTTTATTGATTTGATTTATTTTTTTTTATTAATAGAGGAGTATCATGAGATTGCAAATAGATTTAATAGTTTTTTTTTCAATATTCAAGTAAAAAATGACTGAAAATAAATTCTACTTCCCGACCATCATTGGTTGTTGGAATATTAACCAACAGACGTCACGTCATGAGCTAACATATCATTTATTTATTTTTTAAGAAAAAAGAATAGATGACGTGGAAAAGGAAGAGAAGCCTCCCTTTCTTTTCTACAGGACCAGACAAGCCGATCCAGCCTCATAAGCATACAGGACCATGATTTAAATTCGTTATCTATTTTAATTTTTAATTATAAATAAATAAATAAGTCTTTTTTTTTGAAATAATGAGTGCAAAGAAAATAAAATAAATGTTTATTTTTCTAAATTCACTGGGGACAGCACAGCTCCATAAACAATGACATTTTAAATATTTATTGTTTTCCAATTTTATCATTGCATGTTATGCTGATTATATTTTATGTGTGAGGATTTTCTGTACAGGTTCACGGAAAAATCAAGGTTTACGAGAAAATCTATAAACTTGAGTTTATAGATCAATTAAATAAAATAGGATTTAAATTTATTATTCAGTTTTTTTTATAAAGATCAAATATAAAAAATGAGTCATTTCCTGTTTGACATTATATTTCAAAAGTGTTTTTTTTTAAATATTTTATTTTAATTGTTTTTTGATAATTTTTGATAATTTTTATGAGCTAATGTCAAAAATATATATTTCTTTAAAAAAACCCATCGTTTTGATGTATTTATTAATAAAAAATATTTTAAAAAATAATATTAACCACATTTCCAATCAGTTATTTACTTTTGGTGTAAAAACAATGGCTTCTTTCTCTGTCTTTAGACAAGTATTTATGGTTTGTGTAAGTGGACAACTTCTTGTTGTGATGTAAAAATTGGTTCAACTTCTTGTCTTATTCATAAACTTTAGTTGAGTTTGTGTCATTTTAAAAAGTTTGTTGAGAATCCATGCCTTGTAAATTTTTTACATGATTTTTTCAGTGGAGGTGTCATGAATCAAAGTTAGTTTGAATATTAAGAAAATCAGGCTTTATGTAGGATACAATTTTTGAAATATTTAAGGTTTGTTTGGGAGGGAGACAAACATGGGTGAAAATTATGGGTGAAACAAGAAAATGATATAATGGAATCGGTGTTGGGTGTTGAGGCTTGTGAATTCTTGATCATGACCGCTTCTACAAACTTATTGAATGATTTGGTTTCGCCATGTGATAATTTAGGGTGTGTAACAAGGTCTTGGTAAGGTTGTAGAATATTCTGACTGGAATTATGTGATTTTCTAGTATGCTTCTAGCTCGAAATTTAGTGGGTCTATATTGGTCTATATGAAATTATGCTCATATATTAAATATCGTTTTTCTCCTTTCAGTAGAGGCAAACTCATTTTAATTTCAATTTATTTTACCTCTATTTCTCATAGTGTCATCAATGGACAAGGAATTTGTTTGCTACTCATGCTAAATGTTTGATCAATTATTTTAATTGTCATATGTTTTATTTGATACTTGAGTGTAATTATCATAGATAAATCATATTAAAATATTTGTACTTACAATTTTACAATTCTAATTACTAGAACACCAATAATTTAGAGAAATGTCGATATAATTATAATTGACAACACAACTTTCAATTCATTTTTTTCTTTAAGCAATTTATTTTCCCGTACAACTTTTATGATTTAGTTTTTATACAATTTGTTTTTGTAAATTTATGAATTTCTTTTCATCTTTCTTTATTATTTTTCTTAACAATTCTCGTTATGCTTTCTTTAATTTCTTATTTCTTTAGTGTAGTATCTAGTTTTCTTAGTTTTGCTTACAAAAAAAAATACATTTGTACTTTATTAGGGTATTTTTTTAATCAGAAAATCTTAAATACAAAAAAACCCCATTATGCTAGAAGTTTTAGCTAATTTTATGCAACCATGGACAATATTGTGTTGAGACTATAATAAATCTAATCACAACTTTGAATTATTGTGTCTAAATATTTGAAAAACTTGATCATGATAGATCCAACATTATGCCAAGATTAGCATTGAATCAGAAAGATTGGTTATCTTGATCATGATTATCAATTTTTTATGCTAATAAATTCATTACACATAATATTAATTTTATTTATATAAATCTATTCTTTTAATAAAGATTTAATCTATTTTTAATATTCTCCCAATATTTTATTAGTGTATCTGATATTTAAACTCTCAACTCGTCTATATAGCCCTATGTTTTAAATCAAGTCACGTGTCACTTGTCTCGATATGATATGGTTGAATTTGTAGATTCAAAGACAACTAGGATAATCAATAAAAAAACATGGTTTAACTTTTTAAAAAATAAATAAAATGAAATTTGTTTTTCACATATTGAAAAGACAATATATTAGATTAATCTAGGATTCACAAGCTAATCAATTAAATCTGCAATCCAAATCATGAACACTAATGAGCTTAACAACTTTGTTCTTTTAAATTATTTTTCACTTATCAATAAGATTAAAAAAAAGCTCATATGTTTGTTTGAGATTATTATAAAGGCATAGAAAGTCAACCAAAAAAAATATTAATACCAATTGAAATTTAATCAAATATTAAATGGTAAAATTAATTAAAAAAAAATGATTCAATTCAAAAGGAAAAAAGAAAAGATTGATTATTTAAAAAACTTGTTGGTATTATTATTAAACTCGTTCCAATAAGTCAATCTTAAAACCTTCTTGACACGATTTCTTGCCTAGTTCGAGTTTAAGATTAACTCATATAGGGCTAGACTCTATTTAATTTAGTTAACTATGCGAGTCTAAAAACATTCTGGACAATTCCTAAAAGCATTTTTTGCCCTTAATATTTTTTTAAAATTATATTTTTTAATATTAAGATGACACTATCAAAATATAACCCATATCACTTTATGCATGGGGTAGCCCGATACAAAATCCATACTCATGTTTAGCCACGAAGCATTTGATAAAGTTTTCTCAGACTGCGGAAAACAATGCACCTCTTGACAAAGTGTCTGATTGAGAGTGTGATTGCGATTGTTTTTGAAAGTACTTTTTGTTTAGAAATGCATCAAAATGATATTTTTTATTTTTTAAAAATCATTTTTGACATCAACAATTAAACACATCAAAATTATCTAAAAACACGATTTTTTTTAAAAATAAAAATAATTGTTTTTTAAATTTTTTCAAAATCACTTTAAAAAAGCTTTCCTAAACACCCCCAAAGTTAGAAACTTGTCGTGGTAGCTTAGACATCTTCCAAAATGCCCCTCGCAATGCAATTCACAAATGATTTACAGATTTTGCAATTCATAACCTGAATATAGCTCGCAAAAAGTATCAAATCCTAGCACATGGGTGTATGTGGTGGTGAGTGAGATCATATGTCGACCAAGTAAAATTAATTCCAAGTATTTAAAAATTAAAGTTTTGATTAGTACATCCTTTTGCAAAAACACATTCATCGTGTTGTTTATTGTGCAAATTTTCATCCTCTACCCCTTAATTTTTTTTTAATTTGTTTGGTATTCTAGCTTCAGTTTCTTTCAATTTAGTTCTAAAAGGTTGTGATGTTTTTGTCTTGGTTTTTTTCATTCTTTTTAGGTTGCCTTTAATCACCTTTCATGGTTTTTCAAGATTGTTTCGATACCAAATAACATTTAAGGTGAGAAAATTATTGAAATATGAGTTTTTTTAATAAACCTAGATCTTGATTTTCTTATGACCAAAGCCATCCTTATGGCCTGATTGAGAGTATGATTAAAGTTGTTTTTGAAAGTGGTTTTTATAAAAAAAAATGCATTAATTTTTTTAAAAATTGTTTTTGATATTAACAATTGAAAATGATCTAAAAACACTATTTTTTTTAATTTAATATAAAAAAATCATTTTTTCTCAATTTTTTTTTGAAACACAATACTAATCAAGACCATAGAAATCTAAATGGCATAAAAGGAAAAAAAAAGTCAGTATGGAAAATAATATTCTCAAAATAGTTGATTGATTACACGTGGTCAGGTTTTGTTGGACTCTTAAAACAATTTATGAAAGGAAAAGAAAAAGAAAAAAAAGAAGAAATGATAGAATCAGTTGAACGAAGGAAAAAGTTCGAGGTCTTATTAACCAACCCTATTAGACTTTCCGTGTCTACTCTCTGAAGGAGCATGCTGACATGTTCAAACTGTTCAATTTTTGCTATTAGGAAATGAGTTTCTTGAGTTCATTGTTTGTTATTCAAGTTGTTAGAAGTTTGTTACCAATTGCAATTTCATTCTTCAACAAATTGCAGATTTCATTCTTCACACTTTCCATCTCCCTCCCCTCTCTCTTCGACAGCATCCATGACCGGTGAAGCCTTAACTATTTCGGCAACCTTTCTCCGCTCACCGGATCCGAACCGGTCCCGTTAGAAAAAATGGTCAGTGTACATCTGTATTCCCTAGTAATTTAGAATATCATCGAGGCAACATACAAATGCTCTTGAACAAACTTGATTGACACTTATCACTCCTGAGACATCTTAATTGTTCTTATGTGTATTGTTTTCTATATTCCTAATTTTTTTTAAAGAAAACAGTAGCTGTATAATGTATTAGAAACTGATTCTGGTTCTTTCATCAATCGATGCTAGTACTATTGTTATGTTATGTATGCATATGTAAAGAGCTAATGATAAACAACCTAATAATGAGGGGTGATTAAGCAAGGAGTAAGAGTTGTATGGCGGTTCAGGATTTTTTCAGATTAAGAAGGATGCTTAAGCAGATTAATCACTCGGTTATCTCTCTGATCTCAAATCTGCTCATGCTTCTACTCCTAATGATTTTTCGGCCCATCTCTTGCTGCAATGTGATCTACAAAGTTATTTCAAAGCTTTTTACCGACCATTTATCTATTGCTCGGGGGGATATTATCAGTCCTATGCAGAATGCCTTCCTGGGAGGTCAAGCTATGGTGGATAATATTAATTTGGTTTAAGAGCTGCTTCGGTAATATGGTAAAAAGAGAACCTCTCCTAAATCTCTCATGAAGATTGACTTCAAGAAGGCCTTTGACTCGGTTCAATGGTCCTTTATCCGAGAGCTTTTGGGGCTGTTGGGCTTCCCTTCTAGTTTCATCCACTTGGTCATGCAATGTGTTGAAAACCACCTCCTTCTCGAGTGCAATCAATGGGAATTTGTACGGTTTCTTCCCGGGCAAAAGTGGTATTCGGTAGGGGGATCCTCTTTCGCCATGTCTTTTTATCACTTGTATGGAGTATTTCTCTTGCATGTTAAAGGGAGTGTCTCAGTAGCAAGCTTTTTCGCTTCCATCCGCAGTGTAAACCTCATAACATTACCCATCTTGCTTTTGTCGATGACGTTCTATTGTTTGCTAAAGGTGAAAGTCTTCTGTACTAGCTTTTCTCCGTCAGTTAGAGATTTTTGGGCAGATCTCCGGTTTGGAGGTTAATCCTTCCAAATCCTCCATTTATTTTGGGGGAGTGGGTGATGGATTTGAGACAGGAAATCATTCATGTGACGGGGTTTGCTGTAGGGTCCTTCCCTTTCAAATATCTTGGCATGCCTTTAAGCCCCCACCGGCTGCTGGTGAGGCAATTTTCTCCTCTCCTTCATAAGCTTCAGGCTGCTATTCAGAGCTGGGTGGGCAAAGCATCTCTCTTATGCAGAAAGGCTTGTGCTTCTGCGCTCTGTTCTCTATGGCATGGTTTAGTTCTGGATTAGTATATTCCCTCTTCCGGACACTGTCATTACCAATATTATTCGTCTTTGTAGGAATATTTCTATGGACAGGTAATGTTCAAAAATCCCATTCAGCTCTGGGTGCTTGGAAGAATGTGTGTCTGCCAAAACAGGAAGGTGGGGTGGGCCTCTTTGACATCAAAGCTCGTAATAAAAGCTTTATAGTGAAACATCTTTGGAATATCCATCTGAAGACCGATTCTCTTTGGATTAAATGGATTCATCACTTCTACCTTCCGACTCTCTTGATTTGGGATGCCCAAGCTAAGAAAGCTTAATCTCTGCTATGGAAAACCCTTGTTTCCTTGAAAGATCAGCTTGTCCAGGATTGTGGGAGTAGCTCCTCTGTTATTGCTACTATGTCCTTCTGGTTTGCTGGTACAGGTTGTTTCTCGGCCAATGCTTATGAGCACTTTTGAATGAAGGGCAGCACAATCCACTGGGATTGGGTGGTGTGGGAGCCATGGTCTTTGCCTAAACACTGTTTTGTGCTATGGATTGCGGTGTTAGGTAAGCTTAGAACTAAAGATCGTTTGCATTTCATTCCCATTCACACTAGCTGTGTGTTTTGCAGTCAGGACCAAGAGTCATATTGTCACTTATTCTTCAAATGTCCCTGGACTTCGAACTTGTGGGAAACTATTGTTAGGTGGCTGCATGTTCATCGTCGGATGAGCTCCCTTCCTAGTGCTATTTGAGGCCTCTTCCCAAAGACGGATAAAGATGGTTTCTAGAATGCGAAGAGTCACTCTTGCCATCTCGGTTTATCTCATCTGGGAAGAGCGTAATAAAAGACTGTTTGATTCTTCTTCATCCTCGGTGGAGAGAGTTTTTCAGAGATTTCAGGTTTTGTTCTTCACAATTTTTCATTTCCATGAAAAGGATCACTTCTCCATTGATGTTGGCTAATGTATGGTCCGATCTTAATGGGGTGGTGTTGGTTGCCGGTTGTTTTTCTACTTGCTTTGTTGGGTTGTTTTACTGAGTTGGTGGGTGGCTGTCTATTTGTTTTTCTTGGCTGCCTTGCTGCTTGTTGTGGCTAGTTGTGTTTTGAGTTGTCTTGGCTTTTTGTAGTCCTTCTTCGTGTTGTTTGCTGGCAGCCGTCATCTACCTAGGTCGTGAGACTTGTAGTTTTCTTCTTATAAATATTGTGTTTCTTTTAGTTCTTGCTTTTTTGCTTGTATCCTAGTCTGCCAACTTCTTAGTTGGATTGTGGGCGGATTCTATGCTTGTTATTTTGGTCTCTTCTTAGCTTGTTCCCTTTGTTTTGGCCTTGAGAATGTGTTCTCTTGAGGTGTCTGCTGTTTTTAGATTTTTTGACTTTGCTGTTCGTAGCTTGTATTATTCTTTGATCTTTTATTCATACTTATATTTGATCAATAGCTCTCCTTGAATCACATTATTTTACACGGTGCCAAAAAGAAGGGACCAAATATGATTATCATTTTATAATTAATAAATTATTGAATGTAATTGAAATATTTTTTTTGAGAGGTAGAGTTTTAAAAAAGAAAAAAAAGGAATTGATGGTGTGTGGTAATTAGTGGAGCATCTAAAAACTTTAGCTAAAAAAATTGGTATAGTATTTTCTTATGAATGATTTATTGTGTGTATCTGTGTTTTTGGGTAGTAAGGTGTTTGTGTTTTGTGTCTGTAAGCACTAATTTGATATTGATATTTTGGGGAATAGGTTTTGCCAAACCATTTTGAACTATAATTTATTTTATATCATTGCTTGGTTTGTGTGAGTTTAGCACAACAAATTGGTAGCAGAATAGTAAGTTTGTTCCAACATCAACAAAGCCTACGTTGAATGGAAAGTAAGATTAGTTCGAGAATGAAAGCATTCTTGGATTGTTAACGCTTCTTTTTTTTTCTCACAGCAGATTAACGAGAAAGATTAAAGAAGAAATAGCCGATCTTCAACAGTTAATGGCATTGAACTTATGGAGAGACAATTTTGATGGGGCAATCCCTTAAAAGACTGGCCAATTGAAACAATTGGAATCACTCAATTTGTAAAGAAATTAGTTATAATCAGTTATCAGGTGCAATTTTCTTGAGTCAGTTGGATATATCCTACAATAAACTATATAAGAAAATCCCAACAAGCACCCAGCTTTAGAGTTCTGATGCTTCAGCTCTTACTCACAATGTTGCTCTGTGCGCGTCATTACCCTCTCATACATGCCGCGGAGAACATAACACACTAATAACAATTATGATAATGAAGAAAATGATGATGAATTCAAGAACTTGTAGTTTTGTAACCGGATTTGGTGCATGCTTCAGTCAAGTTTCAATTGCCTTGCTGTTGAAGCCTTCTTAGAGAAGTTCTTAGATGAATCAAGGGACACGTTTTATGTGATAATGTTGGGATTGCGACCATGTTGTTGGTTATGAGAAAATTGTTTATTTGCAAGAGATAAAGGATAAAGGTTTTTCCTTGTCTGACTGATTTATGGTGTAGGCTCCGATGTGATCAGTTAATGATGTAGATATGGAACCCAATATTGAGCTACCTATAACAAATTTTAAACCCAGAGCATTTAAAAAGATGAAGCTTCTTTTAGAAGTTAGAGGCTATAACCCATGTCTAATTTCTTCTAAGTCTAGCTAGGAAGAACTCTATTCTAAAACAAAGGAAAGAAGAAAACCTCTAGATTTTTCTCTTTGATTAAGGATAAGGATGCTGGCAGGAGACAATACTGTTTACACATGTTTTCACCATTTGCTATAAAATTCTCAAACTTTATTTTTTAATTTTACTTGAAGTGCATAAATTTTTATCCAAGTTAGCTAAACACAGTTATAATAGTTATGTCTAGTATATTTTGACAGATTTGACACAAAACATGAAGAATTCTACTTCCATGCACCAATAGAAAAGAAAAAAAACAAGAGTTAAAACTTCACCAAACCCACATTATAACACGCGCACACATACATTTAGTCGCTATACCAATTACTAGGGATTCTTGATTTTTTTTTTTATGTTAGCAATGTGTAACAGGTTCAAAATATGACATGGATACGCTGATGAGAGACATTGCTAGAATGACATAGTGGACAGTGTCAGCTCTCAGTAAATTCAACGGCGAAGATAGTGTCAGCAGAATTTGATAGCGAAAGCAGTGTCTACGAATACGGCAGTGCATATTAGGGATTGACTTGGCATGAATGTGTGGGACTTGGATAATGGAATTTCCAAGGTGGCATCATGCACAACAAATTTGGCAATTAGGGACTGACAGATGAGACATGTAGTGTAGTAAGTTGTTGCGGCAATTATGATCATGACTTCATGGGGGAAATGAATGTCCAGATCATAGGGGCATGGTTGCTGAACATGGAAGTATGGTTGAGAATGCTTCTCAATGACACCAAAATCATGAGATCATAGGTCAAAACCACCCACT
Organism: Salix koriyanagi; assembly: GCA_029228605.1. Classification (NCBI taxonomy): domain Eukaryota; kingdom Viridiplantae; phylum Streptophyta; class Magnoliopsida; order Malpighiales; family Salicaceae; genus Salix; species Salix koriyanagi. The sequence goes on along the minus strand of CM055345.1, from coordinate 10,820,596 downwards.
AAGATAGTAGAACATGGGGAAGAATTTGCCCCCTACTTCCTAAAATGTAGAACTGGTAGTTTATGCTTTTCAGCTATTCTATACTTGTGTATAAATAGGCTAGTGAGCCTTGGCTATGGGATATGTAAAGTATCATGTAGAGCATGCAAGTTTTGGGCATAACATGTAATATGTCCATAGCATGTCGAACTTGTGCATAGCACATACGGAGTTATGTATGTTTCCTTTGTTTACGAGAGTAATAAAAGTTGAGAGAGTTCCCTATAAATAGCGTGTGCTTACTTTGCATCACTTTTGTACTTGTGTATTTTACTTGTCTTGAAACAAGAGAAAGTGTGAGGGAACCTCTCGGGTGAGGGGAAATACTTAGTTGTGTAGGCAAACATGAGTGAAAGGTGAGGAAAGGTTGAGTCTAGCAGGGGGCTGGGTTGCCGCACGAGTTTATTTGTGGAGCAAAAAATTTACCCCGTGACACAATGTATAGTGCTTAAATAAGATTTTTTTTCTTCTCAAATCTTAGAATTAACTCTTGTTTATCTGTTTTTGTATTTAGCTACAAAATTTATTTTGTATAATGTAGGAAGTTCCTTTTTTTTTTTTATTATTAATGGGAGCTTTAGGGATCGCTTTCTATGCTTCCAATGAACCCATATTCAATTTTGAAACATCAGTTAATCAATCATATCCCATGACCTTGGAAATACTATTCTATATTGGATTTCTTATTGCTTTTGTTGTCAAATCACCAATTATACCCTTATGGATGGATTCAAATAAATATGGAGTTATTATCCCATGCCCATTCTATATTTTCTTCTTGGTTGATAGTAGTAGGCACAATACAAATAATTTAGCAACTTCAACATCTTCTAGTGAAAAACATTTAAAAAAGAAAAAATAACCTATTCTTTTATATCTCATATGGGTTTTACAATTATAGGAACTTGCTCTATAAGTGACATGTGACTCAACAAGGCCATTTTACAAATAATATCTCATGGATTTATTGGTGTTGGGCTTTTTTTCTTGTTAGGAACAAGTTATGATAGAATACATCTTGTTTATCTTGATGAAATAGGCAGAATGGCTACCCTAATGCCAAAAATATTCATGATGTTTGTTGTTACTCATTTTAGACCCCACGTGCTTGAAACGACATCCATTCTTTTGGAACTAAATGTAAGAGTTTAGCTCGTGGTTACTAGACGATGGACAAAAGTAGAAAATAAAATTGTTTTTTTGAACCCTGTCTTTGTTGTTTTATATTTTTCTTATCCTTCTTCTTTGCTGCCAAAATCATCAAGATTCTTAGACCAATTAGGAATTTTTATAAAGCTAAAGTCTTCTTTCTTTATCCAGTCTTTAAAGTTGGATGAATCCCTTAGAGTTTGCACTGATTTTGTTGTTGTTGCAATTCTTTTCGAATACCAAATTGTTCAAGAATTGATATGAACTTTTATTGAATCCTAGAGCTCACTTTCTTATGTCAGATTCTCAGTCCAATGAGGATGATCAACATTGTCAGTTTCCGAATCAGATCGGGATATCTTTTTGACCAAGCAAATTGTGGGCAGATTCTGTTCTTCAAAATAATTTTCTCTAGCATCGGATCCTTTATGAAAGTTGTATTCTTGTACGTATAAATAACTATGATTCTTTAATCGCTTGATTTTGATATCAAAAGCTCAAGATACTCCCATTTGAATGTCCATAACCTCATATAAAACAAATAAAAAGAAATCATAAAGCTTGATTCCAATCCAACCTAGTTAAAATTAAAAAAAAAGTCAGTTATAAAAAGAAAAAAAAACTTGAGTCGACCAAGTTAACCTATCAAACTCCTAATCTAGGTTATAAGACTGAGATAATCTCATAATAAGTAAATAAAAAATTATTATGAAGCTCAATTTCAGTAAACCTAATGTTGAGATGAAATGCAAATTGATAAATTGACTAAAAAGAAATAAAATAATAGTTTATGTCATTCTGGATTAACTTGTTAAACTCATAACATAAGTCATGAGACTAAGATAACCTTATAGAAAATAAGCCAAAATAAATCATAAAGTCTAACTCCCAATCAACTCAATGTTAAAGAGTGTAATTAAGAAAAAAAAACATTTATTAGGAAAATGGTAAAAAAAAACTCAAGTCAAGTGAGAATAAATTTAAACAAAAACTATGAAGCTCAATCTCTAATATATCTAATGTTGAAGAACAAGATTAAAAAAAATAAAGAATGGAAATAAAATTATTATAGTGAATACTATTCTGTGAGGAGAGGTACAATGAAATCCTATAATCTTTTTTATTATTATTAATATACACAAACACCAATATCTGTATCGATATACAATATAAGCTACTTAAAGCCTTTTTTATAATGTGTTCATTTAACTACTTGATTTTTCAGTTTTTTTTCAAGATATATACCAACTTTTATCTTATAATTACTAACATACATGTAAAGAAGAGAGGTGATTTAAAAAAGCTAAAATATGTTATTCTCTCACTTGAAAAATAACCTTACTTTATTAAAAAAGTTTTCAAATGCAAATGTTAACAAATGCAAACATGCAAGTACTAGATGTTTATCATTATGGGGTTTAGATGGGGCTTAAGAAAAAAAAAAGGAAATGAATGACATGGTTCGACTTAATTAAAAACCCCGGTCGACTCATAACTTGTTGTAAGACTTGATCAATATCCAAGTAAGGAATTTTGGTCAAAATAGCGTGATTTTGATAATTTATTTTTAAAATATTTGGGTAAACCCATATTAACTTTCCTTACCTATGATCCGAGTCAGATTTTTAAACTATGATAATAACTACCTGTAATTTTACTTGTCTTAATTATATAATTTTAAAATTAAAAGTTTTTTTATAAGGATAATTTAGGAATAAAAAAATATAAATACAAAGATTTCAAAATTATCCTTAAAAACAGATTTATGGACATCTTTTAAACCAAACATGTTAACTAGTAATAAAAATAAAAAATATTTTTTTTTTCAAAAATACTTTTATAAAATGCATTGACAAACAAAAACATATTCCTATAATAATGTAAAAACTATAAAACAGTTAAATTCTTCTAATTTTCCCACTATTCTTTCTTGAAAATCTAAAATTTAAAAAAAAATCAGAGAAAAAAGAGAGGCCATTTAAGAGGTGGCACTTAGCAGTGACAATGTTTCCGATGGTAGCACCGAGAGTTTTCAAAGTATAGGGGTGCAAGTGGGGAGCGTTGATGAGCCCGATGGTGCAAAGCTGAAAGGCAATTTCAGGAGTGCAAAAATGCGAGTACTTTGCTAGTGGACCGTATTTCCAAGTGAGTTTGTAAGCCCACCAAACCCCTCCCAAAACCCTATTCAAACCCGACCTCACACTCGTCACCAAGCAAAAATTACACAGAAGGAAGAGAGAAGAAGCAAGTGACAGCATGAGTTTGCAAAGAAAGCAAATAGTATCATCAGCTCTTAGCAAGCACCTCTCTTTATCGCCTGTAAGCTCTCAAATAACAATCCCTTTCAATTGCTGAAAGATATCTGTGATCTCTGTTTTTAATCATTCTTTAAATTTTAATTACTGTTATGGATAATTGGTGATCAATGGATAAAGAACTGTACGATCCCTTAGATGACTGCATGCTAATTTTCTTCTTCTGGGTATTTAGAAAGGAAGATTCTTGGCTAGGAATGGTACTGTTTTGCTCCTTTTGATGCCCATTTCTTTTGTCTTGATTTGTTTTTTTGCTGACACGTATTTTTTATGCCCTTTTACTTCAAATAAGTTTCCAATATAATGTTTTGAATATGCATCGTATTATTTGTTTCAATTCTTATAAATTTGGTCAATTTTTTTTCATCGTATTTTTAGCATTGTTTGGTAATGGGTCTTATTGTAATATCTTTCCTTTTTTTTAATGCTTGAAAATCAGATGTCGACATTGTTGAATTTGGGAGTTATTCTATTTGATAGTTACTTAACAGTTTGAAATATTTGATTACTGTAGGAAGCTCCTTTAGGTGACCTTGGAGGGTATGATATTAAGAGTTTGTACTTGAACATTTTGAAGTCCTCAGGAAAAAGGTCCCCATCAAAAGAAAGTGAGGAGGTAAGGTTTCTTTCGTTTGTTATGAGTATCACAGTTGCACTTCCATGCGATGTTGCTCTTTGCCATGCTTGACTCTTACGGTCCCTGTTTGGTGTCTTGATCTATAAAAGTAATTGCTTTTTATAGGTGATGAAATGGATAAGCTTTGCAGAGATTTTTCCAGTAGATTCTTCAGCATGCTTTGATGCTCTCAATGGATTGAATGAAGTTTTGGCTCTGAACTCTGTGCTTTTAGGCAATGGATTGACACCCTCTGAAGCCGACATTATAGTTTTTTCAGTAATACATTCATCTGTGGTATGCATTCTATTCCTTTCATGATAAATTATCTTTTCACATTTGCGGTCCCAGTCACTAACCATAAAGTTATTATATACAACTTTTCCAGTATGGATTTTCAATTTTTCCTTATCTGTTGTTGAAAACAATTTAAAACAACATGGCAAGGTGCGCTTGAATCTTTTCATGAATCAATTGTATCCTTTATGCTTTGCTCAAAATTGCTTTGGTTGCCTGCTTTTCTGAATTTATTGCTTCTAAAATCTGAAGGGAGGAGGCTTCAAAGTTCAATATATATATATATATATATATATAATTTTTTTCCTGTACAAAAGTTTATCATATGATAAACACTTTACTCACGTGTTTGAAATTCTTCTGACTTTTGATTGGTTACTTATTGCTAGATTGGCCTTTCACATTTAGAGATGGAAAAGTTGGTGCATGTAATGAGATGGATGGATTACATCCAGGTAAGACCATATTCATATTTTTAAACATCATTGAAGTTGGGTGATGACATGTATTAAAGAAAATTTCTTAATTACTATCTGCTGGCATGAGATGATCTATTGCATAGGCACCAGTTATGTGATGTAACTATTGAGAGCTGCTTTGTTTCTGACTAGATTACTATATTGTGTGTGATGAGCTTCAGTCTGATTTGATTGTCCCTGTCATGTTTGGCAGCTTATTGATTCAAGTATCAGATATCCTGTGGCATGTAATTGATTTAGAGTGTCAAAGCCTCAAAGGCTTGCAGTTTGACTTTGACTACTCTTATCACTGTACATATATGTTTACCATTAAATAACTTTATGCTGAGGGGTCAAGTAGTTGGCTTTTGGCATGCGATTGAGAAACTAGATCCAGCTGATAGAAAGAACAGTGAATAGTTTTGGGGGGAAATTGTTGTTTCTTCTCAATTTTGTCAGAACTTGAATCTACATACCTGCACCTGGTAGACATAGTTGTACAATCAAAGAAGAATACGTAGCACTCAAATTTTTGTGTTTTTTAAATAAATTAGGTACTAGATTTCTTGTTCAAAAAGAGTTTAGTTAATTTGTTTTATTTTTTTGCAGAGCAAGGTAGACTTTGGGAAACTATTTGAAAAAGTTTTGCTGAAAAAGGATGCATTCGAATTTCAGGTAGGTTATCTTGATATCAATATACATCATCTGTTCATTCTTTTTAACTGATTTTTTGAAATGAAGGCAAGAAGGTTTAAGGCTGAACAGGAATTGATGTATTTGTGATTTTGGGAATTTGCTATTTTCTTTGTGCATCCTTGTCAAAAGTTTTAGGAAAGGACAGTTTATTGATTCTAACATGTAAATTCATATTTTAAATGGCATTGTTGCGCGTCTTATTACTGCCTTTGTTGTTTCTAAGGTATTTGTTTTTGTCTAATTTACTATGATCTTGTAATTTGTAGTTTTGTACACTAATGTGCCATTGATTGAGTTAGAGCATCTGGTGGCTTATTTCTCTGTGTTCTTCATTTAATTATAGTTGCAGGGAATAAAAGTTGATAATAAATCAGAAATAGATACAAATGCAAAAAAGACCGTGGAAAACACTAAGAACAAAGAAAAATTGGAAGTGGACTCAAGTATGAAGAAAAGTGATGCTGGGGTATGTCTTTTTCTAGCTTTCTCTCCCCCTTTCCCTTCTTCAATTCCTGTTATTAATGTTATTCAAACCTTTTCTTTCTCCTGTTTTATTGTTTTTTACTGTTTTTCCACGTAATAGAGTTCAAACACGTCATTAATGCTGCTCTGTAGTTTTACTGTTTTTCCCATGCGCAACTCTGTCCTGTCATTATGAAGAATCCTGTTAGCTTCATGACAGAAGGAAAAAATATTTGAATTAAGAAAACGTGAAAAATCACAGCCTATTGAAGTCATAGCTAGCATCTAAAATTCTACACAAAGGGTTTTATCTTTAACATACTTCTATGCTTGCATTTGATGACGTGTGCGTGCTCTCTTTAAGTTTTAACAAACTCAGTGGCATGTGCTAGAGATTACTCAAAATTTGTGGAGTACCTGACACTATCAGCACTAAAGTTGGAGGAATGAGTTTCTTGGAGAAATGAAAGTTCTCCAAGTTTAGAATTTGAACAAAAAATGGGTTTTAATTAGTCTATTAACTTCTGTTACTTTCAATGTATAATTTATAATAACTTTGTTAATTTGATAATTACACTGAAAATTCAGTCCCTAAACTTATCATGGAATCTTGATAAAATATATGAGACAATTCTAAGATTGGGCTGCCATGTACTAGCTCAGGTCTAAATTGCCGGAAACTATCAGGATAAACACAAGAAATGTCGGCTACGCGATTCAATATTTTGCTGATCTAAAAGACTTTACATATTCTTGGTTAATGTTTTCATTCCTCACAATAAGGGATTTCATAGAGCTTCGTACGTGCAAATTTTATATCTTACTTTTTTACTGTATGATTCCTGGTTTATTTATTTGAGGAATAGTATTTCTCAAGTTGATTGGCTGTTGGTCTGGTGATAACAGCTCATGACAAACATAGAAACTTAGGGTGTTGTACTATATTGACTTCCTTATGACTTTGCTATTTCATTTTATTCCAAATCGCTTGTGCTGTAATGGTTAGGTAACATTTTTTTTTCCAACTTTGCATTTTTTTTCCAACTTCATTAATTCCTAATAAGTGCTTGTGATATTTTATAATTCTTATTTAAAGGTCTTAACCCACTTGTGCTTGCACTGAAATGGGCCCTGAGAGGATCTATTTGGAGATGGCCCTAGCTGTCAATATTTGTGCATATTGGTCTTGTTACTATTATTTTTAATCTCTGTGCAATTCTTGCTGAGTATCATGTTGGTGTTTTTGGAACTTATAGAATAAGTCTACTGGAAAAAAAGAATCAGCTCAAGAGAAGAAGAAACCATCTGAAACAGAAGCAGGTGAGAAAGACAAAGAAGTAAGTGTCAGTTTACTGAATTTACAAGTTGGCCTGATTCGCAAAGCATGGAAGCATCCCTCTGCTGACAGGTACGCTGCCAGTTCCCTTTCTTTTAATCTGAGTTTGTACTTCATCATTTTTTTAAGGAAAATAATCATGATATTTTTATTTTATTTTTGATTAATGATTCAGTTTATTGGTTGAGGAGATAGATATTGGAGTCGCTAAATTGAGGCAGGTAGTCAGTGGTTTGGCTAAGTTTTGTAGTCCAGATGACTTGACGGTATGATGATTTTTCGTGTTTGATTTAAATAATATGTCACTTCATTTTACTCTGCTCTTTGGATTGCTTTTATGAAATTATGAAGTTTAGCTGTTAATGAATTCTTTGGTGTTTGTGTCAATCTTTAAAGAACCGCCGAGTTGTCCTGATCACAAATGTGAAACCTGGAAAGCTACGAGATGTGATGTCAGAAGGCCTGGTAACTTTTTACTTTGACATTTTCATTTTATCAATGCCTTTTATATTCTATGTTTAACCAGATCCTTGCTTTTATTTCAAGATTCTTCCTTTTTTCATTCCTGAAACTCTTTGCAAGAAAATAAAACTGGACAATATGGTTAGAGTTTACTGTGTATTGCTGGTGGAGCTACGCTATCTTAGATAACTGTACAATGGTCAGGTTGTTGTGATGTGATTGTTTCATCTCAAATGAAAATTATTATACTCATCCAGCTTAAAAAATAGTCTTCTAGTTGATCCACTTGTCCATCTCCAATTACATACAACTTAGAAATGGAAAGGAAAAACAGATTTTTTTTTTAAAAATCTAATTGTTTGATTATTTCAAGATGCTTGTGATACCTGCTTAGTTTGTAAAATAATTTTGAACAAAGCAATATATCTAACTTCTATGGTACTTGCGCTCTAATTGTATAAAAATGCCAATTTTGAATTTGAAATGATTTGCTTCTGCTTTTAATTGACAGTGTTGTTGAATCCTTAATTGTGTTTATTTCCTTATGATTTTTTTTATATGAAGTACTTTTGAACAAAGCAATATGTATGTTCTGTCATTTCACAAGAATATCCCCTTTTGTTTTTAGATTGCAATGACTGAAGAGTGCAGTGATGTCCAAATGCATTCTATAATTCCTAATTTTTCAGGTCCTTTGTGCATCTAATGAGGATCACACCGTTGTAGAGCCTTTGCTGCCTCCAGAAGGTGCCAAAGTTGGAGAACGTGTGTCATTTTTGGGGTATGTATTTAAAGATTACCTGGAACTACATCATAATTATACCATGTTAACACTTACTGTTTTGCTTTTTTGAATTATTTATGGGGAACAATTATTTGTAGGATACTCTTTAGAAAATGCTATTTGATTTTCATTATCAAAACCAATTTTTTTCACATCCAAATAAAAAAAGAGGAAGAAGCTAAAACTAGTCCTGTAATATTACCTATGATGTGCCCTTTGTATATATAGTTTGTTGTCAGTACAATATACTGCCATATAGATTTTACAAATGTACTGTTGAATTGTCTTCTCATAATTGGTAATGCATGTTTTAGAGAAGCAAGGCACCTTTTCTTTTCTTGTTTTTGATAATGAAAAACATTCTTTTTATTGCAATGTTGCCACTAATGGCACGGCCACCGTTTGGCATAAATGTTAATGGGAGCAGGATTGTTTAAGTAAATGTTGGAGAAACTTCATTTTCACAATTCAGTAGAGAGCAAATGAGGGGCACAGGTCATTGGTCTTGGAATCGTTTTGACTTTGGGCAGCCGAAGTGCTTTTAAACGACCAAGTTCTGTGCCATTTCGATTCTCAAAATTAGGAATAGTGAACTGTGATGCCCAGTGTCTGTCTATACATGGCTTATATGCATTCGTTTGGCTGCAATAATCGTAGTGTAATCTTTATTTACAGCAAGCTTTTTTTTTTTTTGGCTGGATCTTCTATTATTTTCTCTAAATTCAAAAATAAAAAATATCTTCTACTGCAATAAAGTTTTCCTGTATAAATGTTAAATGTCTTCATGTAGGGATTGACGGCAAGCCAGAAGATGTTCTTAACCCAAAAAAGAAGCAGTTAGAGAAAATAACACCGGTATGATGTTCAGGTTTAAGCATTTTTTTGTTATCGGTTTATGTTCAACAAGCATCCTCATGATATGCACTTGCAGTTTAAATTCTTGATAATTTATAAGAATCATGGTTGTGAATTAGTCAGCAAGTCACTACTCTAGTCTCTACAGCCTGTTTTTGCTTTGTACATGGTTTCAGAATCACTAGAAATTTCAGGTCAAGTTTTTGGGTTACCTTGAAAGAGCTGACTGGAAAGTTCTGATGCATGGTTGAACTGCTTTGTCATACCTAGCCATTAATGCTGTGATCATCTGTTATGCAATTATTGCCCCTTTCCTTAAAGTTTGTTTTAGGAATCCTAAGAGTATCATTCATTATTTGATCATGGGTGTTTCATGGGCGGCGCAGTTTCTTTTCACGGATGACAAGGGTGTGGCCACATTTAAGGGGAATACCATTTATGACATCTGGTGGGCCCTGTACATCATCCATTCCGAAAGGCAAGCATCAAATGATGCAAATCATCAACTGCACCTTAAAAACGCCATGCAGTTTACCACTTAGGGAGGTTCATATTTCAGCTTTACATGAGAGAAGATACACCTGTGAAACTGCCATTCAGAAAAATGTTTAACGAAGCCTTGTTTTAATCAGATTGTTGACAACAGTGTTAAGTTAAATTTTGTTGTCCCGACTCTTCAATGACCATTGTTTTAAATCTTTTCCAGTATTCTTACAGAGAAGTTCAATATCCCGCTCTGATTGTTCTCATAAATAAATTATGTAGTCTCCTTCCCCCCTCGTTGTGTGCAATAGATTGTTCTTGAAAATGGCCAGCCATTCTTGATAGTGAGTTCATCAAGTCCCCCTTTCCCCAATTTGCTCCATCCATGGCAATGGATTCGACAAGACACAAGGCTAGATGTGCCCATTATTACCATGCATGCAGGGAACGGCCACCACAGGTGGGCACACACTAGCTCACTTATTTATTGCTAGGGTTTTTTCGTAGGATATATCCTTTCGACTTTCGAGGCAGTATATTTCCTCTGGTTTCTTGAAAAGAGAGGACTGGAAGGGTATGTAGAAGCGGGAGAGTAGCGCCCATCCTCGTTCACTCGAAAAAACAAAACAAATAAAACCCCGCTGCTTGCTCACACGCTAGAGCTTTGCAAGCAATAAAAAAAATCGTTTTTATATTTAAAATCAAATAAAAAGCGATGATGTTTTACTGTGTTTCTAGATATAGATTATTGTGGATTTGAATAGTAAAATTATCATTTTACCCTAGAGCTGGAAAATTTAACCCTCGGAGCTGGGGGTATTTTGGACATTTTCAGGGAGACATGTGCTGTATTTTCATATTGTTTGGGGTTTTCTGGTGAAACTACAATTTTACCCTTGGGAGCTGAAAAAAGACGAGGAATAATTGGGGGTATTTTTGTTTTTTCACATATTCGTGCACAATAAAACTACGCAAATACCCCTAGAAAAAGACAAAAACGAAAGGTCCTGACACTGAGGGCATTTGTGGTACTTTCATGCTCAGTTTTTTTTCGTGGTTATTGTTGGGTATAGGGGTGTATAAGTAATTTGGCATTTTTCTATTATTTCTTTTTGGAATTACTGAAGGGACATCATACGAATGCGTTAGCAGTGTTTCATGTGCACGCGCTTTCAAGTCTTTGTGTCATCGGGTTTGCCGCCATATCCTCTGCCTCCTGGTGTGGGGCGTGCCTTGTGACGGTGGTCAGTTAATTGTCGGTGGATGATTTGTAGTTTTTTCTCTTTTTTCTCTCTTGTCACGGGAAAATATATGGCAGTCCTTAATGTTTGTGATTGTTTTATTTGAGTCCATGTTTTTTTATTTCGGTTTTATTCCTTATTTCTTCAATGAAAATTTTGATTATTTTTAATTGTGTCATTCAATTGAAATTGATTATATATGTTGATTTTCATTTTTGTCCTTATTCTTTTGATTTTTGGTTTGTTTTTTGTTCCTTTAATAATTTCGGTATGCAATTTTTAATTTTATCATCCAATTGAAATTGGTCATATATGCTACATTTTATTTTGGTTCTTATTCTTTTAATTTTTTAACAAAATTACACAACAATGTTTTTTTTAAATCTTTTTATTTGTTTCGATCCCAAGGTTTTTATTTGTTTCAATTTTGTCCTTCAATTGGAATTAAATATATATTTTATTTTTCATTTCGGCTCTTATTCTTTGAATTTTTTATTTGGTATTAATTCATTTGATTTTTGGGGTCCTTCTTAGACAATGTTTATTTTTACCCGTATTTATATATCTATATTTTTAGTTTTTATTTTTATTTTTTGTCATTTTATTTTTTTATTGGGGTTTTATTTTTATTCGGTCCAGTCCTGAAATTTTAATTTATGTTGGTGATCATTTTAAAATTAATTATTTTTCTCCCCTTTTCCCTTTGTTCTTTTTTTTGTGTTTCGTGTTATTTTTATTTGTTTTTTCGGATCATATGATTTTATGGTTTCATTATTTATGCAATAATAATGATAATTTTAGTGATTATTTTTTTTTTTGTAAAAATGTTTTGCTTTTTTTTTATTTGGTGCAATTTAATGATTTTACATGTATAAAATTCTAGAGCAATCATAGAAATGTAATGATATTGAGAGATTGATGAATGATATTCTCGTAATACTATACATGTTTCATAATTTTCGTTCAGAAAAATCATTTTATTGTCTTTTTTAAGATTATTTTTTTTCCAATTTTATTATTAAACAATGAGTTTATTACGAATTGAACTTTATAATTTGATTTGATTTATTTTATTTAAGGTTATCATGGTCTTATAACGGAGATTATACATTTGAAAGGTTAACCTAGGTTGACCCGAGTTAATTCAATATATCGTTGTTTCAATGTTTTTTAAGATGAACTTGATTTTTTTAGTTAAACTATACTTTTATCAATTTTTCATATCATCTTTGAACTCATCAAGTCAATTAAGTTATATCAGTTCAACTCTCATTTTTTTATTTATGTTCATAATTTTATTTTTAGATTTGAACTATTTTTTTAAATTAATATAAAAAATATATTTAATTATATATAAATACATAATTAGTACAACCTCAAAACAAAATACTGAAACACTTCAAACTAAATCATTTTGTTTCAATTGAAAAAACAAAAAACAACCAAAATAGAATTGACAACCTTCTTACATCATCCGAACCAACCCTCTTGTTCTTCCCAGCAGGGGTCTCGCGCCACATGGTTTGGATTCAATGCCACAAGCTTCGAGGACATCCCTTGTTTCAATTCTCTGCAAGACCCCCGGAGTGAAAAGATGTTATTTACCAGAAGCAATTAAGAACAAGTTGAGTTGAGGCCCCAACGTTTGAGTGTTTAAGGATGTGTTATAGAATCTTAGCAGAGAAGCATCATTCGATGGTGTTGCAAGAAATCATGGAGTACTGAATGGCCAAGAAAGGGACAGGGCTTGGCTACATAATCAAGCCAATTGAGAGAAGGAAAGAAATAGAGGAGAAATCGTGCATGGCTTGGCGATAAAAGGAAAGGCCACTCAAGTCGGGAACTGGCTGTGAAATCACTGCTATTTATGTGATTTATTCTCTGGGCACCAAACCAGAAGAGAGAGAGAGAGAGAGAGAGAGAGAATCGCATTGGATTTTGTTGCGAATCATACTAATCCTTAATTAGCAAGGCCCCGGCTCTCCATAATCCTACACTGTCCATGATCAGAGACTAGAAAGATTCTCTACTCCTAAGAAATTAGAAAAAAATGGCCACATATTTTACAGTCCAAAATGATTATTCTGCAAATCTGTCCAGTTGTGAGGTGGAGATTTTATATGGTCAAGAAGAAATTAGATCTTCCAGGTAAAAGCTTTGATCCTGTAAACCAATCTGAAAATCATTTCATATCATATAGAGAGGATCATGGCTACTATATAATCTCACTTTCTGTAGATTTTATGGTAACAAAATCACTGTCATTTTTTATTTTTTTTATTTTCTTACAATTAATCAATGGAACCCACAAAAGGGTCTCTCCCCCCAAAAAATTAAATGAAAGAAATTAAGTGGGGAGGTGTGATTTTGTCAAGTGCTATAACCTAGCGCCATTGTTTGGAAGGATAGCGTCCATAGTCATTTGAAGACTCGAGTATTGAGAAGATCAAGATTCAAATCTACCCTTAATTAACACCTCAACAGGACCATGAACACTTTAAAGAAAGTCAAGAGTAATTACACAAAAATCATGGCAATGTCTCGAAAGTTGATTTCAATCTTGTTAAGTTAGGCGGCCCAAAATCCATGAAATGCCTGCTAGCAGGTGCAGGGCAACAGCGAAGAAGATCTTGCAGGAAGTGATGATATGATATGGTTGGGTGGGATAATGGAGACTGACTGAATCAAATCCATAGGAACCCAAAAAGGATCACGAAATATCTGCGATCTACTTTGATATTACCCAAAAATTTGTCACTCAAGTCTACTCACCTAACAACATATTTCACATTCATTGTGCTGTGGGCTTCTCATTCTCACTATAAATACGCATCATAAAACGTTCATACAACTCCTGTGACTCTGTTTCCTTCTCGTTTTAATTGTAAGAATATGTTAGAGAATAAAGGGTTTGTCTTCTCTAGTCTCTGTTTTCGTTAGTTGTTGCAGGAAAAGCTTTTATTACTGTTTCAGCCATTCGTACACAGGGCTCGCTCTTGTTCTAGCCGGAGGGGAAGAAGAATATGGACGGTGGATCAGTGGAGGATGCGATGGTGGGGGGAGGATATACTGATGATACCCCCATGTTTTAGCTGTCGATGACAATCTCATTGATCGAAAACTAGTGGAAAGACTGCTCAAAAACTCTTCTTGCAAAGGTAAAATCAATCTATCGCAGAACATATATGTAGATTCTAACACATTTTCTCATTGGATTCTGTGTGATGTAGGTTTTGTATATATGCGTAGCTGTGCAAGATGGCATCATTGTTAGAACACTCTTTTTCTCTAAATTTACCTGATTTTTGCTGCAGTGACTACTGCGGAGAATGGGCTGAGGGCGTTGGAGTATTTGGGACTGGGAGATGAGAAGAGGACTGCCTTGGAGGATAATGTAAGGAATTCCCATCATAAATCGCATGCACAATTAAGCTGAAGTGAAGAAAAACATATTAACGGCTGTCTTCCTGTTTAATTGTCAACACTACAGGTCTCAAAAGTGAATTTAATAATTACAGATTATTGTATGCCAGGAATGACAGGGTATGAGCTACTCAAGAAAATAAAGGTATCCTTATCCTTATCGTTTTTTTTTTTTTTTTTTGTGGGGGGTGCTCAGCCAGGGCCATTGAGTGATGATAAGTGCTGACCACATATTATTAACACGTCGCCTTGTTACAAGCAGGAATCATCAAGTCTGAAGGAGATTCCTGTTGTGATTATGTCTTCAGAGAATATCCCAACCCGTATCAACAAGTAAGAAACTGCTATTTCTGATGAACATGTACTGCAATCTCTTCTTTCATTTTTTTTCTCACTTTAAGTGATTCACTTCGCCAAAAACAGGTGCTTGGAGGAAGGAGCTCAGATGTTCATGCTGAAGCCCCTCAAGCAATCAGATGTGGCGAAACTGAGATGTAATTTGATGAACTGCAGAAGTTAAATCATGATGTTCATGGTGGGTTTTTTTTAAGAGCATCAGTGAACAACAATATTACCAGTGGAATGAAGGCAGAGAATGAACAATCCTCCGCAAGCCACATTTTGTCAATGACTAGATGAACTTGGTTTAAGCTAAAACAAATTGATGGTGATTTTGTTCTCAAGTTAAAAAAGATTTCAATGACTTGGATTTTTGGTATTTAGATTGCAGTGGTTAGATTTCCTTGCTGCTGCATTTTATGGTTTCCCATTTCTGTTCTTCAGGCAGGGCGTTGAGCTTTGACCTTTCTGAATCATTAAACGATGGCCTACTTTTCAAATAACGATGAAATTTTGCAACCCATATCCATCTTTGAATCTGCACATCCTTCTAACGTGATGCTTTTGGAGAAAACCAGATGGTTACTCGAAAAAAGATTCAATCATGGTCATAATTCACTTGCTGTGTTCATCAATTTGTTTTTGATTCTCCTTGACTACAAAAAGCAAATTTCGACAAAACTGCAGCTTATGTTTGATGTTTTCAGAATCAAATCAGAGATGGCCTTCACCAAAAGTCTTAGTAGAATTCATTCCCAGGTTACCAGGCAGCTCTGCCTGGCCTTAATCCACAAAAACATGCATACATTATTCTACCAGCTGAGACAAAAAAATGTTGCCACGAATGTGCAACACCTCTCCAAATCCACCAAAAGAATCATAAAACAACTTCTCTTCTTCATTAACCCTGGTACAATCTAAAAAAGTCGAGAAAGGGACCAAACCTTGAGAAAAAGTGATGCAGAATTCAGAATGAATGAAAATGCTTGTGGTGGTCATGCTGATGTCTGTGGTCATCCAATCGAAAGCAGTGCATGACAGGGTAACAGCTCACAAACAGGCATCTCCCGATCCTTCTAGCTATCGACGAGACTGCAAAACAAGGGCAGCAGCGGGACGCCATGCATTCAGGATTGCCATGACTTCTCCTCTTCTTCCGTTGACCATGGATATCACCGCCCTCTGCTCTGTTCTTCATTTCGTGATCGCCTACACCATTAAAGACCCAGCGAAGAATCAAGTTTTACGAAAAAGAGAAGGGACTAGCTAACAAGAAACAAGAACATGGTCAAATCGATTGCCTGAAAATCGTGCTTGATGGTGGTTTTGGCTCTGACGGGATGGCAGTAACATTAAAGTCCAGGCATGGAAAGAATGAAGAGAGGACGAGGATGGAAGAAAGGGAGTCATTGTATTTTATGAAAGAACAGGTTGGTGCTTCGTTAGTGGTGGGTGGTGATGTGGGGTTGGAGAATATTCGCGAGGATGGGAGTGATTTGCTCGTCAAGAAAGCAGAGCTCTGCCATACGCGTGGATAAACGTATCGATGGCGTGTTCGGCTCTTCCCTTCCCGGCTTTGCCATGGTCTGTGTGTGTGGAGAATTACAGCTTGTCTTTTTCGAGTTACAACTCGATGATCTCGACAGAGCTAATTTGGTCAACACCCAAAAAGTGTATCTGTGCAGAATCTTGACCGAGACTGAGTGTATGCAGAGGAAGTCATGGCAGTGCATGCTCGAAAGGCAACAAAACATGGTCAAAGTTCTATTTTAGTTCATTTTTTACACTGCGTTTTAATAGTATTTTTAATAAAATTTAATTTTTTTTAATATTTTTAGATTATTTTGATATGTTGATATCAAAATTAACTTTTAAAAAATAAATAAACATCTTTTAATATATTTTCAAATAAAAAATACTTTGAAAAAAAATCTTGCCGCTTAATCTTGGTAGTCATTCCTTTAAAAATTACTTTAAATAAATATTTTTTAATATATTTTTAAATAAAAAACACTTTAAAAAATATCTTTGTCTACACTTTTAAATATGATGTAATATTGGTAGTCATTTCTTTTATGAACCTCAACTTTCATAAGGGCTTTTAAATATGGGCTGGGCCACCCAATCAAATTGGGCTGCAACAATGTCTTGTTTCACAGACATGAGTATATTTTTGTTTTGGGCTAGACCCATCAGTGAAACCACAAAAAAGTTTCCATTCCTCTTTTTTTTTCTTGTTTTGCTAGTATCCCAAAGCCCTGTTTCATACTTTTTTTTTAGTGTTTTTGAAAAAAATAATTTATTTATTTATTTTAAATTAATATTTTAATATTTTTTAAATAATTTTAATGTACCACGTTAAAAATAATTTTTTTAAAAATAAAAAAATATTATTCTGATATTTTTCTAAATAAAAATTATTTTAAAAAACAACTTCTAAAAAAAACCCTAAATAGTTTTGCTGATAACGCTAATTTGAAAGAGAGAAAAAAAAAAAGACAAGTACCTGCTTGATATTCAAAGGGTAGGGGCCCTCGGTGACTTTAATTGGTGAGCTTCTGCATGCTGCAATTAGGCGGTTTTTAATTTGCTCATGTAATTGACTTGTCCTATCAGTTAGTAATCAAAAGAGAAAAAACAAAGGCCGGTGCACCTCAAAAGATGTTTTTTTTTTTCCAACGAGGGCAATTTAAATGATAGAAGGAAATTATTTTTATTCAATTTAAAGCACTTTTATTAGTTTTCGAACATTGTTTATGATGTTTTATCTAAGTATAAATAAGTCTCTAAAATCAATTTATATCACTTTATCATTTAGTTTTTGTGGTATTTCACCATTGTTACAATTCCATCTAGATTTACGGGTGGCATAAGAAAAAGTATATTATTTTCTATCTAGTTATTTGTAATTTTTTTTATTTAAAAAGGAAAAAAATAAAAGATATAAATCATAAAACTAGGTTAAGTTCTGAAAACGAGTCAACATCCAAGAAAAATGGTGATTCAAGGTTGAATTATTTTGAAAAGAGGGGGGATTGTATTGTAAAACTCGAGAATATAACATACAAAGAGGAAGGAGGTTTATAATAATTAAAAATATTGTTATAATATAAAATTTATGTATAAATAAATAAATTATGCTCCATTTACCCTTTATAGGGAGAAAGATTAACAGATAAACTAATAGTAAAAAGGTTTTGGGTTACTATTTTGTGACCCGTAACTGTTTTGATCCTATTACTGTTTTGGGATGTGTTACTGTTTAGGGTTATGTTACTGCCCGCTTGTCAATGAGATAAAAAAAAACATAGTCAATGGAATTAAGAAGAGATGGGTCTATAAGTACCCATCCCTTCTCTCATCCATGGCTGACTAGTAACTAGAAGAAGGAGGGGGGAGAATTTCAGATTTTTCCTTCATGAAAACTAAGTAAACACTCAAAATTAGTAAACCCATATAAACCTTGAAATTCTAAAGTGGAGGAACACAATTGGGTGGAGAATTAATAAGAAGAAAAGTGAAGAATTGAGGAAGAAAATGAGGGAGAAAAGTGGTTGGTTATATACAAGGAGAAGAAGGCTAAGATTCCTCCAAAATTGTGAAGTAAAGTCTAGATTCCATCCAAGTTAGGAGTTCTAATTCTAATTTCTATGAAATTAACTTCAATTTGATTAGAAGTTCATGATTATTCTTGAATTGTGAGGGTTTTTAACACAAAGTGTTGGGAAAATACAGAAATGAGTGCATAGAAGAGAGGAAGGGAGCTCTTGTTTCCCATGGGTAAGTCTCAGCAGAAACACTACTGAGAGAGAAGGGGAATTTATGAAATTTCTTAACTAACTTACTTGGTACAAATGACCTTAAGAGGACATAAATGAGTAGGGTTTTCATGAATAAAAGGGAAGACATGGTTGTGATTGATGAGGAAGAAAGGATTGAAGATGAATTGGAGATACTTTCTCTATTTTTTCAAAATAGGGTAGATTCGTTGCCCTTATTTTCGTGGGGGAATTTGGACCTGAAAAATACAGAATCCAGGGAGAGTCCCTTCATAGAAGTTATAGCTGGGATTGTTATCTTTCCAACGTGTCTAACCCCGTCTAATTTGGAGTTCTAAAACTCCAGATACAGATAAAAATCTAAGGAGAGGTTGAGATACCACCCTTGTTGGTAGATTCGGCCAAGTTGATAAAATAGCGAAATTTAGCCATGTTAAGGGTAAAATTTGTTTTCTTTCCCTTTATAAAGAGTGTCTTGATCTTTAGGAAATAAAAATAAGAGAATAAACTATGATTAAAATTGAATTCATGATGTCTGCTTGGACTACTAATGAGCTAAAAAGTTAAAGGATGATAATGAGGAATGTAAGTGAGAAAAAAAAGATTGGTAAAAGAAAAATGAATACTATTACCATTGTTGTTGTTGTTGTGTATAATATGTGGATTAATATGGAATAATGGTGGGTGTTTATGGTTTTCAGGAGGAATTGTGGGAGGAGTACAACAACAAGGGGAACGTAAGTCAAACGTTTATAGCAAGTAGGTACTTGGTACCTATATCTTCTTAAGTCAATAATTATTTTAACAAACTTTTGAACTATAAGAAACAATTTGATGCTTATTGATGAGGAAAAAAAAAAGGGATAAAGGAAAGGTTAAGTGATGGAATATATATATATATATATATATATATAGAAACAAGCTGGTTGACATTGACATTACCAGTACGTGGAAGGAGAAATATAAACTTTGATTAACTATTCGATTTCAAAATAGTTAATGATATCGGCGGGTGACGTTGATATCGACAAAATTTATAAACTTGATTAACTATTCTGTTTCAGAATAGTTAATGATATCGGCGAGTGATGTCGATATCGGTAAAATTTATAAACTTGATTAACTATTCGGTTTTGGAATAGTTAATGATATCGGCAGGTGACGTCGACATCGGTAAAATTTATAAACTTGATTAACTATTCGGTCTTGGAATAGTTAATGATATCGACGGGTGACGTCGACATTGACAAAATTTATAAACTTGATTAACTATTCGGTTTTGGAATAGTTAATGATATCGACAGGTGATGTCGATGTCAACAAAATTTATAGACTTTATTAGCTTTTCCGAGGCGAAAGCTAATGATATCAAGAATTCTTGACATCGGCACACCCAAGAACCTCCCAAGGTAATATGGAAAAATGATTAACTATTTTTGTTTTTTAAAAATAATAGCTAATGACACTAACGGTTACGTTCGTGTCGACATTTTCATGAAATTGATTAGTTGTTTCCAGGAGAGGCAACTAAAGACACTAATAGGGGTCGCCAGTGTCAGCTATAGTTGTTTTTAGAATCTCTTATGATTTAAGTAGATTGATAGATATGTTGTTTAAAATTCTTTCTGTAAATTGCTTGTATTTACTTAATTGTTTTTACTTATATGTAAAACCTATATTTTGCAGGGGAATAGATTTTAAGTCCTTGATCCCTTTTTGTATAAGTTGGGAACTTAGAGAGTTATGGTGAAATTTTGTCATGAAAAAAAATATGTAAACTGTATAGAATATTATATTCGTAATACTTTGTTTTCTGGAATATTAAATGTATCAGTCTACGCTTGAGATATTAGAAACTACTAGATTATGTTAGAATATTAAATTGTGTTGTGTTATATATATATATATATATATATAATGTTCATGTTTTCGAATTGGCTCTTTTAATTATTATCTTATGCATGTGATGTAAGATGAAGTTTGAGAATGAATATGGTCCTGAACATATTCTGGAAAGAATTATGCAGTTGTTTCTACTAAACATGGATGTGATTGTGGATGAGATGTGAATCAAACCGTGTGCAGGTTACATTGTCGATAACTTGGGATCTCCCGATATTGGGGAGACTCTGCCGAAATTTTCTAACAAAATTTCGGCGAGAGAAAAGAAAAATATTATGTTTTTTTTGACGAATGTGTATTAATAAGATTACGTGGTTTGTCCCTAGGAGTAGGGGGCGTTACATATATTATACATGCAAGACTTGGACAATCAGATTCAATTTTGGGTTTATTTCTCCTAACACACAATTTTACTCTAATATGCAATTTTTTTTATTCAACCATTGAATCAAGCTAGATTGTTACCAGAAAGTTTTAAAGGTCGTTTTTTTTTTATATACAATTAAAATTTCAAGTCAATTGGACATAAAACAATGTCATGCGACATAGTTCGAAAATTACTATGCAGAAATTATATTAGTTTCCTAGTTGATTTAAGATTTTTTTTTCTATTTCCTTTGAAGTTTTTTTTTATATATTTTCTCAGTGTTTTTTAGAACTCTTTACCTATTATAAATAAAGTTATTTAGCTTGCATTTAGATTTTTGAAAAATTAATAAGAGTTGAATTGATTATTCAAAAATAAATTTTTTGTGTCAAAGTTTGCTCTTAGGTTTTGTTTGTTATGGAATTGCTCTAACTTATCAAAGAATTTATTAAGCCTCATGATGTTTTTCATACTTCTCGTTTATGTCTTGATTATAGGTGTTGATAGTCTTAGTATCTCGATACAAATTATCGTTTGTGTCAAGTTGAATTTCGAAATTTGATATTGGCTTTCTTGGAAATAATCAATTTCATTTTAAGTTTTTATATTTTGATATCCAAAAGTTTTGCATTACTTCTTGTCTACATCTCTATTAACCTCATCAAATAAAAAAAAAAATACTAAATAGTTCTAATTGTAGTTATATGATATCTTGTTTCTCCTTATTTGGCAGTGTCTCAAGCAATCTATGTATATTTTTAATACGATATGCATTTAATTATATTAAAAATTTATATTCTTTTCTTTCATTAAATTTCTCTATATAAAAAACTATTATTAACTTATAATGTTATCATCCCCATTCTATATAAGCATTTACATTATATTATCACTACTTACTATAATTTTCATTATTTATAATAAAATAAATATATTTTAAGTTTTATATTATTGTTAAAAATATTATTATTATCATTATTAATTTAAATTTAATTTTGTATTACTACAACAATCATCATCCATATAATATTGTCATAGTCACCATTAGATCTACCACCCACCACCTGAACAGTACCATCATTTTGCAAGTGGGGTCTTGGCAAATCCCTTTCTTTGTATCAGAGTTCAAGGCTCATCATACACGTCTGTCATCTTTTGCGATGTTTTATCATCTCACTAGGCTTGCAGGATGTTCAATAGATTTGAAAAATTAGTTGTGGTGCACGTATGCTGGCCCAGACATTCAGGGTATAAAAAAAAAAGTACCATCATTTCACTATCATAGTTAAATGTGACATATTATTAATTTTATATTGTAACTAGCAATATATTTTTTAAAATTAAATAAAATATGTAGAAATTGTTTTCCTCCTAAGCTTTTATTAGAAAACACAAACAGTTTCTAGAAAACTATAAATAATAAACAAAAAATAATTTTTAGTTTTATAAAAACAAGAAATAGTGCCAAACATCCACAAATTAATATCAAATTTATTTATTTACATGATATTGTTAATGTGATTTCATTATTGAAAATCACTTAATAATCTTGAATATAAATTGTTAATTTGCTAATATGTTTTTACTTGAACAGGAGAGAGCCACTTGTAAACATTCAAGCTAATAATATACACATGATTCTTTATTACAATAAATTAATTATATAATTGATAATTAAAAAATATTAGTGGCATGCTAATAGCTATTTCATCTTCATTTTGGCAAGAAGTGTCTATATATATATATATATATATATATATATAGTTTATTTTGACTGAAAAATATATTATATTATAGGCTAGTTTGAGAGTATAATTGATGTTATTTTTTTGGTTAAAAAATATATTAAAATGATATATATTTTTATTTTTTAAAATTTATTTTTACATTAGCATATAAAATAATATAAAAACACTAAAACAAAAAAACTAAAAATAAAAAACAAAATAACTTTTTAAAATTATTTTCAAGAGTACTTTTAATACTCAGTGTAAATAGACATTATATGATGGTGTTTGGCGCTGCGGTTTAACCTGTGATTGCGTTGAACCGTAGAGCTAAACACAATAACTACCAAATTACCAAACAGTACCCCAATTTTTTTAAAATAAAGGTTGGGCTGCAGCTGCAAAAGCAGTTCTCAGCTGCTTTTACAGCTGCAACGTAAATTAACAAATGTGCTCATCAAACCATCCTCTCATTGGGCAGTAGGAAGGTTTGAGGAGATCTTCACCACCATCTTTTCCAGCTTCTTCAAATTGGCAAGTCAACTCATTAAGCCCCATTAACATACAACAAATACTAAAAATACTCAACCTCTTAAACAATCAACCTGAGTTGTTATTCCTTCAAAACTTGCAAATGCGAAGAAGAGAGCTGCTGAAGCTTTCAAAATGCTTCATCCCTATGAAAGAATGGAAGATGAATGATTGTGGCTATAGAATTGAATGTCGACGTCGTTTTATGCTTCATCCCTATGAAAGAATGGAAGATGAATGATTGTGGCTATAGAATTGAATGTCGACGTCGTTTTATGCTTCAACAAGCACTAATGGGTAGTTGTTGTTGGGGATTGTTCTAGTAAGGATTTCAGGTGGGTTGGGAGGGGATGACGAAAAGGGTGGCATGTGGTGACTTGTCTATACTCTTAATAATAGCCAAACATTAACTTAGAGATCTTGTCTCATAAAATCTTAATAATGGTTTGGAAGTAACAATTACCAAATGGTACCCTAATTTTAAAAATATTTATTTTAATTAATTTTGTTTCTAAATATATTTTACCAGATATTGTTCATCGATAACATAACCAGGAATCACAGACGCGTTCATGTATGAATTTAGTTTGTGATAGAATTGCAAGTAGTTTGATGAGAGAATAAAAACAAGTGTCTAATTTACTTGAATTATTAATTACATTTTATTTTTATGATTTTTAATCTACAATATTTAAAAAATAATATATATATATATATATGTGTGTGTGTGTGTGTGTGTGTGTTTCTTTAAAGTAATTTCAAAAGTTGACAACAATATAAAAAACATGGTAACCAAACATACAAAACTGTTTTTCATTAAACTCAAACTCAACCATAATTTTAATCAAATACTAAAATTTTAGTTATGAACCGCAGCTAAAAATACTTTTCATAAAACTATTATTTTTCAACTTCAACTACAACAACCACATAACCAACATTTACTTCTAATAAGTTTATAAAAATTAACGCAAAATAAAACCCGTAATTTATTTTTTTTATATTTATTTATCAAAACCAACGTGGCTTATTCTGTAACCATTACCTTCGAGGGATATAGAAAAAATATCAAATTTTGTCCGCAAGACCTGTCGTCGGCGCTTATGGATGACAGGGTTTAAGAATCAGGTGCAAAAACCCTAAAACTACAGGTTTGGGGAAAAAGAAGAAGCAACCCTCCCTCTCAGCGTCTCTCTCCATTCCCTCGTATGGATTCAAAAAAGAAAAAAGTAGACGAAGGCAACAAAGATTCAGAAATATTTGCATCATGCTCTTTCTCTGCTCTCGGCCTACACCCCTCTCTCTGCAATCAATTCCAAGGTCTCTCTCTCTCTCATTAATATTTGTGTTTTCAATTTCTTTTGATTTTTTTTTATTAATCATTGAATTTGTTTATGTAAATAATTATAAAAAAATCCCAGAAAGGTTGGGTTTTGAAGCTCCGACTTTGATTCAAGCTCAAGCTATTCCAGTCATTCTCTCCGGCCGTCATGTGTATCCTTCTCTGTCTTTTTTTTTTTTTAATTTTCTTTCAACAATTCATGTATCTCATTTTAAGTCAACATGTTTTTGTCTATACTTAACTGAAACTAAAATTTATAGACTTGTCAATGCGGCGACTGGTACTGGAAAAACTGTAGCTTATTTAGCTCCGATTATTCACCATTTGCTTAGTTACACTTCGAGAATCCACCGTGAGAATGGAACTTTTGGTATGTGAACTGGGGCTTTTTTCCCTGAGGTTAAAAATGAATGTGGAACTGTTGAATTGATTATATTTTTGTTGTTAATGGACTTGTTTATGACTGAATCTGATATGGTTGGTGACAGCGTTGGTTCTTGTACCAACACGGGAGCTTTGTTTGCAGGTTTATGAGATTCTGCAAAAGTTGTTGCATCGGTTTCATTGGATTGTACCAGGCTATGTAATGGGTGGTGAAAACCGGTCTAAAGAGAAAGCTAGGTTGCGCAAAGGTAGGAAATTTGCTTTGGTTCTTCTACCTTTGTTAGAGGGTCTGAATGCTATGTTTTACTTCTTAAAAGCATGTGACACGTCATCGTAGGAATCTTGATCAGATGTGCTATGCTGGATGCTTGAATTGGGCTGGAGAACTTGGTTGTCCCAGTCAGTTCATTTGCCCAACAACATGTCTTTGTAATGGTTTCAATTTAATAAAGTCATTTGTTTTAAACTTATGAATGACCTAGAAATGCCAACATAGATTCTGTTTCATGTTGGCTAGGTTATTAAATACATGGAATGTTTCCTTTCAGGTATATCTATTCTGATTGCAACTCCTGGTCGCCTGTTGGATCACTTAAAGAATACAGCATGTTTTGCTCACACAAATCTGCGCTGGATTATCTTTGACGAAGCGGATAGGTATTCTTTGCAAAACAAGTTGGAGATACGGTAATTTGCCCATTATGCATCCCTATGACACCCTTAACTCTGTTTGAGCATCTTGACAGAATTTTGGAGTTAGGATTTGGCAAGGAAATAGAGGAGATACTGGATCTTTTGGGATCTAGGCCAACTGGGTCTGTTGGAAATGGAAATCAAGTTTCAAGTCTTTCTAATTTTCAGGGACAAAATCTGCTTCTATCAGCTACCTTAAATGAAAAGGTAAATCATCTTGCTAAAATCAGTCTAGAAAATCCAGTCATGATTGGTCTTGATGACAAGAAGATACAACCGGCTCAATCAGTAGATCATATTGAAACTGCGGAATCTGATGAAGATGATGGTTTTGATTATAGCAAATTAAAAAAATCTTCAACTGGAGATTATAAGCTTCCAGCTCAGTTGGTCCAGAGATATGTGAAAGGTATGCGTTCATTAAAGCACATTTGCAAACCTTTCCAGCTGGATGGTTGATTTTGGAGCCCTGATTGAATTTCCATGTAGTGCCCTGTGGTTCACGGCTTGCAGTACTTTTATCCATTCTCAAGAATTTGTTTGAGAGAGAAGCTTCACATAAGGTATGGCTGCTTTCCTAATTTGTACTTGATTTATTTATTATTCATTATGTTGCTTTCAAGATGCCCTACATGCAGGTATTTGAAATCTGTGTGCATTGGTGTTGTTTTAGTCTTTTTTCTTTTCTTTTTTTGTCGCCATCACTTTTTTCTTTGCAAGATCATTGTAGTCTGGTATGGGTCCTGCCATCAGTGCTGTCAAAGGTGTAAGGCACTAAAAGACGGCTAGTCTATAAAATGCTCGAGGCGCTAAGTGCTCCCTCAAATGAACCAAGGCGAATATGCTTCAAATTAAAAAATAATATATTTTATATTATAATTATAAAATATAAAATATATAACTTCCCAATCGAGATTAGATCATTAGAAAATCAAAAGAAAATATTAAATACCTTAACATAGTCATATAAAGTTATATTTGTCACCATTAAAACAAAATAAGATAATTTAAAATACTAAGTAGCCAAATAGATTAAAAAGAAAAATTAAATATCATCATCATTATTCATTTATCTTCAAAAACATCTTCATCCATACTTTCCTCATCCCACTTGAATCCTCTATCCTCCATTTCATGATTATAATTGAAATCCTCACCTCTCAAACTATATTGTACGTGTCTAGAAAAAACTAAAGTATTAACTATATAGATGTGTTGTTCATTGACTCCCACTTTTGAAAACGAAAGTGTGGTTCGTGTTTCTCTTGTAAGTGTCCTTCATTGTCTGTCTATCTACCAATTTAATGATTATTTTTTGAAATTTTCTTACCTTAATCTTTGTTTTTTACAAAATACCCCTACGTTGTTTCTTGTGGTAAATAAAAAAATGGACAAATAGGGCAAAACATAATCATTTCTTAAAAAAAAGAAAAAAATCAAACATAAGAGGAAGAACTCCAAGCAAGCGCTAGCCTTAGCACCTTGCACCCACTTACAAGGCGCTTGCCTAGGCTGCGCTGCATTGAAATCCAACGCCTGAGGCTAATAAAGGCTCTAGGGCCTCACCTTCCCTTGCCTTGCCTGGAGCGCCTCAGCGCCTCTTGACAACACTGCCTGACATAATAAGTAATCCCCAATTTAGTGAATTGTAATTGAACTGAAGTTAAAATACATGCCCAGTGCTTGCTGTGAAGTTATCTTGGTTTATGAGGTCCAATTCCTAAGGAGACCAGTTTTGGATTTTGATTATTATTAACTCTTGTCATATATCAGGAGTGTTTGACACTGCGTTTCAAAAGCGTTTTTGAAAAAATATGATTTTTTTTACTTTAAATTAATTGTTATTGTTGTTTTTAGATCATTTTCATGTGATGATGTCAAAAATAATTTTAAAAAATAAAAAAAACATCATTTTGATGCCTTTCTGAACGAAAAAAACTTTCAAAAGCAACCGCAACCACACTGCCAAACAGGCACGTCCTCTAGTTGAGATATGTAAATTCTGCACTGTTTCACTTGTTTGGGGATTATGTTCACCCTCCAATTCCGAGTCTAAGCAATCGTTTTACTCTATAATATTCTCTTGTCCTTATTTTACAATGATTGCCCAAATTTAAGCAATAACAAATTTTAACACTTACTCAAACCTGAATGAATATTTCTTGCCTTAATGATTACTCTATGCTTGAGATTACGTGCACAGTTCTATTTACTTAATTTCTTTCACTAGTTACTGGCTTATTGAGCTTTGACTTGTCAAATCACTCACATACTTATTTTACAGATTGTGGTGTTCTTTTCAACATGTGATGCAGTTGATTTTCACTATTCCCTCATAAGTGAATTCTGCTGGTCACCCAACTCACAATCAGAAGCAGAACATACAGAGAAGTTCTTGAGATGTCACACTCTTCGGTTGCATGGGAATATGAAGCAGGAAGACCGAAGGAATACATTTCAAGCCTTCAAAACAGAGAAATCAGCTCTTCTTTTGTCCACAGATGTTGCTGCTAGAGGCTTGGATTTTCCAAAAGTTAGATGCATTGTTCAGTATGATTCTCCAGGAGAGGCAACTGAATATGTTCACAGGTTCTTAGGGACTTCTTTCTCTTGTGGTTATATGCATATTTTCTCTGCCACACTTAATCTTTGTTTTTGTTAAGATTGGATAAATGGTTTGTTTGAGCTTGATTACATCAATAATTCATGGTGCAGGGTTGGTCGAACTGCTCGGTTAGGTGAAAGAGGAGACTCATTGCTATTTCTGCAACCAATTGAAGTGGATTATATACAAGACTTGGAGAAACATGGTGTATCACTGATAGACGTATCCCATCCTCAAAGTGTTGGGCAGTTTCCCATTATATGGTCAGGTGTACCGTGCCAGAAAGTTTGTTTCTTTAGATTTGCATCCTTGGGTTCTCTATTTGCAGAGGGCACTTGAGTCATTTATCTTGAATGAGGTATGAGACTCCGATATCATGTTATTTTGTTGAGGTTTAATGCCTGCAATCCTTAATATTCTTTTTTGGTGACACTGGGTGTAATCTTCTATCAGCTCCCTGGTTGTATTTTATCAAAGCTGTATCTTTATTTTTTCAATCATTGCATCTGACGTTTGATATTTTTTTCAAAGTTCAGATATTTTTTATAAACATTGCATTTGGCATCTATATTTTTTGTCTGTTATCTGTTTATTTGCTGTTCCCTTGACCCTGAGTTTCTTCTTATGTACTCCATAGTTGATGTATTGCTTTTCATAACTTTCTTCAGCCAAAGATGAATAAACTGGCTCAGAATGCGTTTTGCTCTTGGGTGCGTGCATACACAGCCCATCGTGGTGACCTGAAAAGAATTTTTATGGTGAAGAAACTACATTTGGGGCACGTTTCCAGAAGCTTTGGACTGAAGCAGCAGCCATCATTGGTTGGACAATCATTTCAAACTGAATCAAAGAAGAGGAAGAGAGAAGGGAAGCAAAGGGGACAATCGAAGCAGAAAAAGTTTGCTCGTAAAACGCGAACCTAAAACATGAAGAAGATGATTTTGAAACATGGCAGATTGATGAGACTATAGACAGATGCAGAGGCTACAACACTGGACATGTTGCTAATGGTAGGCATGCCCATCAGAATTGATTTGCTGCCTTTCATGGTTATTGAACATGTAATTTGCCACTGGGCATGAAATATCTTATGCACAATATAGGCTAATCATGTTTTATTGACTCAAAATCATACAAGTAAAAGTAGCTGTGGCTTGAGGTTCTGTACTGAAACTCATCAAATTATAATTTTAATACATACAGGTTATTGTTTTGATGTTTTTGGTTTCAGATAATTTATACGCTTCCAACTTCTAATAAATTTGTTTACTGATCTCAGAATTTTGGTGATTCTTACTCCTCCCTAAGCCAATGGCAAGCAATTTGGTGTTTCGAAATCATTACCATGTCAAAACAAATAGAAGAGCCCAAACGAAAAGTAGAGAAATTTCCCTTCTTGCATAAGTTAGCTGGCGTGTTTTGTTTGGCAGACAATGCTAACATGTATTTCAATCAACACAATTTCTCGCAAACTTTCAAATCTAGCACAATCACAAATACAATTGATCAATTCCAAAATCATAAGTTGAGCTCAACAAGGCTCAATTTTTGGTTGAAAATCCATCTTCAATCAATAATATCATCTTGCAATTCGATTGGTTGATATGATTTTGGTAGTTTGATTCATGTTAGAGTTAGAGAAAAAAAAAGATGACCTATTCATAGCAAGGTTGTCAATACTATTTTTGTTGATGCTTTTTATCTTTTCTTTCTATTGATACAGAATATTTTAGATTTTAGAGCTTTGTTACGCCGTTTCGGGGTTGTAATATTCATATATAATTAATTAATTATATATATGAAAAAAATTAAAAAGAAAAAATTAAATATACTTTTTTATTTTTTATAAAATCAGTTGACACAATAATTTTTTTTTTATAATACATATATTTTTTTAATTTTATTATTTTGATTTTGGTATATATATATATATATATATATATATATATATATATATATATATATATAAAAGTAGAAGATAAAACTTTGAAAAGCAGGAGATGACAATATAAAATTATATATATAAACAGGAGATGAAAACTTTGAAAAGCGGAAGATGACAATTTGTCAAGCGACGGGAGATGAAAAGCAAGTTAGGCGGGAGATAAATTTTTTATGTAGCCGATACGGCAAAGACGAAGCAATATTGGCACATTTCGGCTGGTATTGAGCCGAAAAATCCAAAATAGGTTGAAATTTAAAACAAGATAAAAATAATGTTGTTTTATCTTGTTTTTTAAACTGATATAAAACATTTCAATCAAAACGATATTGACAACTATGATGCAGAGTATTCTTGCTTTACAAAGTGCTCTATTGACCATATACTCGAAATAAGGTGTTAGTGGTGATGCTCATTTAATTTTTAACACAATGAAGTGAAGGGATGTAATTGCATGGGGCTCCATGATATCAGGTTTTTGCCAAAAGAGGAGATATAAGGAGGCTTTGGAGTTTTACAACTCAATGGTGGCATGTGGGGATAAATAAGATTCTGATAGTACGGCAAGCATTGTGAGTGCCCGTTTGGCATTGCGATCCCACCAGCGATTGCAAATTTGCTTATTGAATTGAGTGTTTGATAAATCCGATAAGTAGAATTTGGACATGGGGCCACGTTCATTTTTGTGCCAAATGCCGGTGCAAGAAAAGCAACTTGCTGCTGCTTTTCTTGCTGCGGTTCGGGGGGATTAGCGATTCGACTTGCTGGGGAATAAAAGGGAAACGACCATTGGCTCTCTTTTGCTAGAAGTGAAGCTTTGTCTGTCTGTAAAAATTGAAACAAAGTCAAAAGATTGATTAGAAAACCTAGCTAGCTCTAGTAGACTTCACGAACAATAAGAAAAAAATCTATATATAAAATCCCCCTGTGTGTGTGTGTGTGTGTGTGTAAATCCCCCTGTGTGTGTATATATATATATATATATATATATATATATTAAAATTAAAATAATCAAAAAATATATTAAAATATAAATAATATTTATATAATATGTGTATTAATATAAAAAATATATTTTTATCAGATATTATAGCGCGCAAAAATAGTCAGGGATTGTAGAGACCTTCACGTATGGATATTGTTCATAATGACATTGCAAATAGTTTGATGAGAAAATAAAAAGAAGTGTTCATTTTACGTGAATTATTCCTTATATTATGAAATTATGATTATTAATACAATATAAATATATACATAAATATATAAATAAATATGTGTGTATATGTTTATGCCCTTTGAAGTAATTTCACAAGTTAAAAGCAATATGAAAAGCTTGGTAACCAAACACTTAAAACTGCTTTTTTTTCAACCTCCAACTCAACCACAGTTTTTAACCAAACACTTCACAACTTATTTTGAACCGCAGTAAAAACGCTTTTTTTTTAAACTGTTTTTTTTCAACCTCAATCACAAAAGCAAAAGCAATGCCAAACACACTCTAAGTGCTTGCACTGGATTCTAGAATGCAATCTAGGTTTCAGGATCCATGATTTCTCCATTAAAAAAGTGAGTTGGAACATTGTTTTTGTTGCAGGTACCGTGATGGATGTGTTATTTCCCAAAAATGGCTGGAAATTTATTTTCCGATATGCCACTTAAGAAGCTTGGAATTCTACAGTATCTTTCAAAACATGACCCAGAGAAACTTGGTGACCTGGAATTCAATGATTGCTGGCAATGGATCGCATGGGTATTGCTTGAAAGCATTGGGATGAGAAGTTTTGAAACCGCACCTGATGGTATTTCACATGCGCAAGATTATCTAAAATCCATTTATTTACTGCGCAGGAGCCTCATTCTGCATCTAGCAACCTGGAAATTCTCATTTTCAACAAACATGACCCAGAGCATCAGGTTGCTGTGAAAAATCAAAATGGGCCACTCTCCCAAACTATAAAAGCAAGATTCATACCATGAACCGAGAGGCATAAATCATTTCCATCCTCGAGTCAAAAAAACATCGATTCCTCTTCTTCCTATCACCAGAAAAATCAAAACCGTGTATTTGAGGAGCTCAGCAGAAAACCATGAAAGATGGATAATAAATTCGCTCAGGAACACGAACACCAACTAATGTTTGACATAACAATAATCAACATCCAAACCATTGAAAACATTTCCATAACTTTTCCAATTAAGTGAATTACATCTCAAGTATGTTTACAAGCCTTTTGAGCTTGTTAATTCGAAAAAGCTGTGGCAGAAACTAATTTACCTTCTCTACATATATTGCATATTGTTCTAGCAGAAAACAGTTACATTAAAGGGAGAAACAAAGCAGAAAGAATATGATGCAGACAAGAATGATATTACAAATCAAATATGTGAGCAGAGAGTAGCAGATATAACTCACGTCAACCAGGATCAATTCCAATTTAATGTCAAAACCAGTCACCACTTTCTTTTTTTTTAAAAAAAAACCTTCATTTTGCTTCCTCGTTTCTTCTGTTCCTGAGTTACATCCCGGATGAGGATGTCCGGTTTATCCTTTGTGCACCCAATTTTGGAGCAGCAGGTTTACCTCGGCCTCTACCAGCTGCCAATGGTCTGGCCCTAGTAGTAGGCGGAGGGGCGGCAATGGAAGCCCAGGGGTCATCATCATCAAGTGTTGTAGCTGATTTGACATTCAAAGGTCTTGTCGAGGTTTTTGGCGCAGGAGCAGCTATAGAACCCCATAAATCATCATCTTCATCTTTTGTCACCTTCACAGTACTTTTTGGTCGCAAACTTGTAGCTGAGGAAGTAGGGGTAAAATTAATAATTAACGAGATTGACTGAAAGTCTCATCAAGAGAACGGACGGATGACAAGGAAATGCATAATATCTAATATTAAAGTAGGTTCTAATAGACAGACATCTACGAGAGTGTTCGTTTGCATACATCATGAATAAATGTTAAGACGGTCATTAACATTTTCATATGCATAACAAT
Source organism: Salix koriyanagi (assembly GCA_029228605.1). Classification (NCBI taxonomy): domain Eukaryota; kingdom Viridiplantae; phylum Streptophyta; class Magnoliopsida; order Malpighiales; family Salicaceae; genus Salix; species Salix koriyanagi. The sequence continues at coordinate 10,787,377 of CM055345.1, read as the reverse complement.
ATGTTCATGGAAGCAATCATAATAAAAGAAATAACACTGCACACTAAGTAAAATAGGACGTTCATAGAAAAAAGTAAGGCATAATTCTCTAAATAATAAAGTACCCCCCAGGAGAAGTCCCCAAAGGAGGCCTTAAACTCATCCCTATGAAACAAGGCTTCTATACCATCCCTTTTGATTTATTGATTTTCTGATAATTCATTAATGCAAACATATAGAAATGCAATTGTGCATACAGTTGATGATAGAGCCATGCAATCGAGCCAGATGGTCAAACCATTCAGTCAGAAGCTTAAATTTTTAATTAATAACTATAATTGCGAATCTGAGTTATGTGCATGCCATACCTTGGGCTTTTGGCTGGGGAACTGGCTGCGAGACTGGCCGCTTTTGAGCCGCTTGAATGTTCACAAGAGCTGGAGAAGGCTTTGATTCTTCAAAAGGTTCAATATCATCCCACCCATCTTTGTCACTTCCCTGCTCTTCATGAATTCCATTTTCAATTTCTCCCCAACCATCTGTTGAAGTAGGGGACTCCGGTACAGGTTGATCAGCCAAGTCTGTGCTGGAATTTATCTGGACTGCCGCTATACTTGGAGAGTCCACTACAATTTCTGTACAAAACCACCATCCAATATTGAATAGTATAAATGCATCATAATAAAAAGCAGGCACAATCAATGATGAGGCAAGCATTGTTGAATCAACAGTGCATTTCACCAACTAATATCAGCATGCAGTTAAGGCTTCATGATTGGCATGCCAGAGAACAAAATGGCCATTAAGATACTGAAGTCAATAGAAGCTCTCCCCCATTTAAACCCATGTAAAAATGTAAAACAAGCTATTGAGATCTATACCTGAGCTGGCATTGGATGTTCTGGAAGATAGAGGAAGACCAGAATTTGCAGAAGCAAGCGGAGCTTGTTCCAAAGGTTTACCTTTGATTGTCAAGGAGCTCATGGCCCATCTGAATGGAAAGGAATGGCTTCAGATTGAATACAAAATTCATGGAGCAAAAAATGTAAGGAGAAATGATTATGGAAATCAAAAACTGAACAGAAACATCATTAATGGTTTAGAGTTACTTTATGCATTCTTAAATTAAGTTACACACGGAAAACAGAGATACATCAGTCAAGGAGAATTAAGAGGGCGTTTAGGAGTCCTCCAGCCATTGCAACAAGTGCAAGTAACTTGTACGCATCTGAAGACACAATTTTGATCACGTGAAATTGCTGCATATTCATGTTCACCACTAAGAAAAAATAGATTGATTTGCAATGGATTAAAAAATATAGAATATAAGATTACAAAGAAACTCTAATCTGAACCTCTAGGAAAAAATGGAATACAACAAAAATGGGGCAGAAGAGGTTTAAAAGGGAAATACAACACACACATACACTTTCAGAACATATAGATGTATGTGCTCCTACAGATGGTAGTATATAGAAAAAACAACTCAATTGACCTGCTACACCAATGCTTAAATCCCAGATTTTTGTAAGGACTAGAGTCAAGTAAGAGCATTTTGAACTTTTCCAATATGACAAATTCACGAATGACTTACCCAAGTAAACTAGCATTTGCTGGTATTGATGAGATTCCTGTGCTTGCAGCTGTCGTATCCCCAGCATTTGTCTACAAATGATCAAAGGGGAAAAATCAAAATAGCCCAATGCTTTGAAATTAAACAGTTTCTTGCCAGAAGTAAAACAATATCATGGACACCTAAATTATGGCCATCTTTATCATGAAGAGACAGTGAAGGATAAATAACAGAGTTTAGTGTAAAAAAAGGGGGATTTTCATCTATATAGGATGCAGACACCTGACTATATGAAAAGACTTGGAACTTCTTTAACCAACATTATTAAAATTCATTTTTTGTGGAACTGTTTAATAAGAATGCCATACAAATTTGATGTTTGGTTGTTACTGCAGCAAGCAGAAGATTAAACATGTGAGTGGCAACCAAAAAGCTTTTCTCATTTGTTATCATAAACTTCTCCAAGCCAGGCATACTAACAAATCAGCAGCTGCATTTAATAAGGTGCTTTTCCCTGGGTAAAGCAGGGGAAGGAAAAGAGGGCACTGAATGGGCTAGCAATTATGTACTATTATAACCAAAGTTATCAAAATAAAGATTTAGAGCATAATATCATATGATATTAAGATTCAAAATGCAGTGACTGTGTTACGTCAGCAAGAAATTGCAGCTGAGTTGTGATGCAAAACTGTAAGGTCACATTTTCATCGTTTTTGTTTTCTAGCAGCTTTCTTTAAATATATTATTAGAAGAATATATTTGAATAATAGCTGTAATTTACTAATTTCTGTTCGGGTTGATTTGCCAAAGCAGTACTTTTAAGGTAATGTCGTTTGAATTTTATCTCTTTCAGTAATGTTTTTCACATGCATATTATTTTTTTCAGCTATTAAAATCATGTGATTTTATGATTGGACCCTCTACCGATCTAATATAAAAAGCAATGTAAAGTTTGCAAATGATCAGTAAACCACATACCAAATATTCACATGAGAATACAATTTCTACATAAGTGTTTTCCAGTATTGACTGAGAAAAGCAGCATAACTTAGTTCGTACAAGTTATATGGTCTGATATCCTTTACAATGCATGTGCCCTTAGTAATCTCTTCAAATTTTTATATGTCCATATTGAAAACAGAGAGCATGTTAAAACAAAAGGAACAGCAATTCAAAAGCATACCTTCTCATGGTATTGTTTCACTATTTGCAAAAACTGTTCAACTGCTTGAAAACGATTTTGATCGAACATCACTGTTCAAAAGAAAAGAAAGCATTTTAGTTCATTTTCAATACAGGGAAAACACAATATGTATAAATCATCCATAGAAAACACTAATGTATAAATCATCCATAGAAAATATAACCTGTCAGGATCAATGGTAAGTACAACAACATTTGGAAGAATCCGAGTTGCAATCTCAGTGACATCATAATAAGAACTAGTGGCACACAAAGCCATTAATCCTGCCATAATACACGTTTATTTTAGCTGGTGCACAAAACACTAGGATGTAATAGAGTGAAATAACATCTGCAAATAAAAATTGGCATAGACAGTAGAAAATAGAAAAAAAAAAACCTTGAAATGTATGAAACCTTTTCACAAACCAAAGAACTTGATCAAAAGCAAATAAGAAATAAACAAAAAGTCAAATTTTGTACCTGCTCCTCTGGCAGGAGAAAAAGTATCACGCAGAGCACGGACTGTAAAAGCATTAATTAGAACTCTCTTCCTTGTCTGCTTGTAATTCAAATAAACAAGAGAACATTTTCACAAAGAAAATCTAGTAAATTTCTATTGATAAATGATTACAGAAAACTAATAGAATCATCAGATTGAGCATCTTCAACATGAATAGAATGCAGTTCTTGACAGGCAGAACTAAAGACAACATGGCAATTCCCTGATTCTTACCCCTTCATTCAAGTAGATTGCAATATTCCCAAGTAATATGGTGGTATTTGTTCTAATTGCAGGCTCTTCATCAACCTACGGAATAAATAAATAAATTAAACCACAGACTGCACAGTGTAGTAGAATCCTTTTGCTTCCAAATAGAAGGAAAGAGGGGAAAAGGATTGTCAATTGAATGAAAAGAACTTCAAACTAACCCTAAAAGAAATGCAGATTTGGCAGTCTAAATAATAACTAAGTAATTGAAGTAGACTTCAGTAGTATCAACAAATAAATCATGCAGACCTGTAACTTTGAAAGATATTTCAACAAGGAGCCTGAAATAGTACGTTGAGAAAGCTGCAATTTCAGGAACAAAAGCAACATTCAGGAAGGACTTGAAAGCCACAATTAATTGTTCAAACAAGCATAGCACAGAATGAACCAATAAACCTAAACGGAAAAACAGAAGACAATAACAAGAACCACATTTGGCCACTGCAAAAGTCATACAGATACCTTAGGTGCCAAGATCAGCATGGATTTAAGAGTCAATTCACGAAGCAAAGCTGATGTATCAGAGAACCCAGTAGCAACATGAGAGTAAACCTAGCCACATTATTCCAATTTTCAGAGTTACAAATATTATGAAGACCACATCCCAAATAAAAATAGCTTGCTTGAATTAAAAAAAAGAAGAGGTCATTTAATCAGTGATGCATACTTGTTCATCAACTACGTGTGCCGACAATGACTCTCCATATTGATCAATATGTTGCAGGAGACTAACACGAATAGCACGATCATTGGAGGAAAAAAGTTTTACAATAGTCGGTAACACCTGCAAAAAAAGAGAAGGAAATTACCTCTATGACATGACAACACTATGCAAATGGTGACAGCATCATGGCACTTCAAGAGAAGCATTATACAAGTCTTAAAACCAACCCATGACCCATAAAAATAAGATAATGTAAAATGAGGTAAGGAAAAAGACCTTGACACTAAATTCTTCAGCTGAAAGCCAAGAACCCATTTTCAACAACGCGGTCAAAGCAGGGGAAGCAGCAGAACCAAATTCAAGGGCAGAAGCTAATAAAGGAAGTAACTGCAGAAACCAGGACAAAAATCAGAAAAAAGGATAATGAATAGAATTCATGTTGACATGCACATTAGAAATTTGAACTTTCCCACCTTTTTCAGTACAATTTGGCGAGGAAGTTGCTCCGCTAAATTTGGAAGTTTGCGGAAGAAGGTGTCCTTCTCAACACTGTCTTTCAAAGTAAGAATTTCCATAAAATGTATGGTGTCCACCAACTTATTCTGGAAATATTCTGCAAAAGTTCAAATTCTTAAAAGTTTTAGTAAGGCACAACAGAAAGCTAAACAGATTTAGAAGCTAATGAAAAAATGGAACAAACACACAGAAGAAACTACAGAAGAAAAACAAACAGGAGAATGGATCTGAACTCATGCAGTCTAATTGAGCATGGAGCTCTAAATTGAGGCAAGGAGAAAATAGCTTTTTCCTATAATAAGTACATTAAGAACCATTGAAAAACATGAAATTCAGCTTTCACTATTCCATTCATAAGAGTTTCCAGAACCAAATTTAACTCCTACTTTCTCCTCTCTTCCTGCTGAAGGGGCCATATCAATTAAAGCTCCCCATCTCTCTCCAAAAGACAACAAGCCACTGACTACAATAACTTAAGAGACATAGCTAGAGAACTTGAACAATCTGGTCAGCCTACCCTATAGATATCCATTGGTTACCCAGTCGTTTTAGTGTAATTATAGATTTGAGTGAAGTCTTCTTCATCTTACTATCTGTTTGAAAAGAGGACAATATAAGTCATCTTAACATTTTCTACTTCTCTTCAGCAACTGCACAAACCTGTTGATGTTAATATAACTAGACAAATTTTTACCTTTAATTGGTTAAGATAGCAGCAGTAACTAGACTAGACTAATCAGTGCAGAAAAATCCCTAAACTCATTCTATAGAGGTTGTTTGGAAAGTAAATGATAGAGGTGAATTCAAACAAATTCATCACTTCTACTTGATGTTTATTTTTTATTGTGATTGATTTTTATTAAAAGGAGCTTGAAATGGCTTTTAAAAGCCAAGATTTTTGTACACTTCCAAACCTTTGTGAAAAGGTCAAATTTACTCAAGAATTCAGCTGGTGCAGGGTCCCAGTTTTAGAAAATCAAATCCCCTAAAGCTTAAAGAAATTTGATCAGCACAATTACTTGTCTCTATATTGTTGGTTGCCCAAATTTTCTTTAAAGCCAAAATTATCCTTGAAATCTTATGATTTTGAGATGGATAAAATAGGGAATTTCATCAGTTTTTTCTCTCAATTAACAAATTCTACTTCATCGAATTCTAATCCTTACATATTTATACAAATTAAGTACTTTTAGCAAAAAACAACTTCAGTTCAGTTGAATTCTATTATGGATCTGATGGACATGCGACTAGTAGGACTAGAAAGTTCCTCCAAGAATATAATCCTTGAAATCTTATGATTTTGAGATGGATAAATTAGGGAATTTCATCAGTTTTTTCTCTCAATTAACAAGTACTTTTAGCGAAAACAACTTCAGTTCAGTGAATTCTATTATGGATCTGATGGACATGCGACTAGTAGGACTAGAAAGTTCCTCCAAGAATATAAACTACAATCAACTCCTAATAAGAACTCACCACTATTTTCTAGGAGCTTTGCTGTATTCATCCTGCGAGAAGGCATAGAACTCAATAGGCGCTGATAATCCTGAAGTAAGGACTGGGGAAGAAGTAGATGCAAATGAAAATAAATCATGAGTTGAAATCAAAGGAGTCATCAAGGACATAATAAAACGCAGAAAGAAGCCATGAAACAGTATTTAACACTACCATTATTACTAATATATGCGAATAAATTCCTCAAGACAAACCTTTGGGATGGAAGCAGTGTCACGCAGCTCTTCTGTTTTTCCCAACTTCATACCAGAAAATAGTTCATATATAAGACATCCTAATCAATTAAAACCAGAAGGAAAAGGAAAACAATCAGATTGTGTGCAGAAACTTGCATGGAAGAAAATAAAAATAGCTATTTGTTCCCCTGCATTTCTTTGCCTCAACGAATGGTAATTTAACCAACTTTGTTTGCAAGAGTTGCAATGCACGGTGCATATTATAATTTGATCGACTTTGTTTACAAAAGTTGCAATGCACGGTGCATAATGATGATAGATGAAGAGTAACTGTAAAGGAAAACATGTAACATTTTCTCATACTTGATAAAATTGACCAAAGCAAACGATGCAGAATGATTGTCTGGTGTTCTAATAATCTAAAGGGTGTGAGGAAAGATAGAACATAAATAATGAAGGGAGGGCTGTTTAAGAAGACTAAATGGAAAGTGAGGAGATCCTTGGGATAATGTGGACTACGTAGCAGAACATAAGAGTATAACCAAGGGGAACTGAAATATAAGTGGATAGGAATGTGGGTAAAGAAGCTATCATTGGGCTTCAACTGTTATCATGGATCAACTACAGTAGCATTTGAAAAAGGATCAAAAGATTTTTAAAAGAGGACTACAGAAATTTCAGGGGTTTTATTCAAGAGCTTGTCTTGGACTTAAGGAACAGAGAGCTTCAAAAGGACTTAAATTAGCATTCCTGTAGAAATGATCTGTTTGAAATATGGGTTGAGAGGCAGTCCCTTTGTCCATTGGCAAAGTGAATAGACCAATAGAAACACTTGAATAATAAAGTAGCGACAAGATTGTTATTCCTGAAGAAATGATCATGTTTCTCTAAAAACACATTGTTTTATGTGAACGTACATGCATCTTAGATCACATGTTTAAGAAAAATGCAATATGGTGCCCATGTGACAATCATGGAGATGAGTCTATAGAACCAGCATCATATTCGCATAATCTCCATAAAAGGATCTAAAAGGAAATAAAATGAACATGTATTATCCTGTCCTGTTGAGAGGCAGAGTTTTCAGTTAATTGAACAGATCAGAATAAGCATGCCCAACACACAAATTCCAAGATATCAAGGTCATAATGACTGGGGCCACAGAACTAAGGATATAAGCACAGCTTTTTGTTGATGAATGTCATTAAGTACAAAGCTAAGCCAACATATTAATTAAGCAACAAATGGAGCAAAAGAGACTTACCCAAGCCCCAAGAATCAATGGCCCAAGGTGGAGATTTTCTGATTGCCACCCAATCAGATTTGGCCAACTCCATTGGTTTATATTGTGATCCAATAAGCCATTCATATTGCTGATGAAAATAAAAGAAAAAAAACAAACATAAATAGTATGCTAAACCCATTCAGCTATAACCATTGTTATTCTTTGAAACAAATCCACGTTAAAAACTATGATAAACAAAAAGAATATCAGCCTTGGTAATTCATACTCTATCATCCACCACCATAAATGATTCTATAGTTGAGTAATGGAAGAATGTGCTGAAAAATTATAGCATCAGAATAAAGTAAAACATTTTTATCATTGAAAAACACAAGGTTACAAAGAGCAAAACAGGCTGCATTAGCCTTAATCTAGATTAATCAAAAAAAATTCCTGGAGAAAAAAGGTTTATTAGTCAATGTAAATCAGTTGACAGGAACAAAATTCTCAATGCAGTTCTCCAGAAGCAATTAGAGTATTGCTGTTCACAAATGCTGCTCAATTTTGAAATTTGGAAATATAGTACAATATAAGCATGATATAGGAGTAACAACACTTCCATCAATTGTTCACTTCCAGACACTTGAATTACCAGCATTGGTCCAGTTGCATTCCCATTGTTTCCATCAAACTCGGATAGAACATCAAAAGCATGCAACTTCCAGTCTAAAGTTGGTGTGACGACGACACTGGCCAAACAAACATTACCGTGAACCTGCCGTGGCCAAAGCTAGTCATAAAGTGATGCAAACAAAGAAGAAAAAGAAAGGACAAAAGAAGCTTGTAGAGATGGCAATGCTTACAAGTTTACAATCATTATTCAAAAAGCTCACAGCTTTAGCTATCTGATTCAGCCCCCAAGCATAATACTCATCCCTGCAATAAAAGGAATTATGAGAAAAAAAATTAAGGAGCCCCATTAATTGAAGGTTATCAAAAGTAAAAGATAGCCCCAGAAAGGAAAGAGGAGGAGGAAACTGGCCAAAACACTCTTGGATAAGGCTTAGTTTGATTGAGAGGAGTTCAATTTCTAATTGTTGTTTTCAACAAGTGTCACCATTTTATGCATTGAACGTGTTATCTCATGTAGAGAACATCGTAGAATGATAGCAAGGAATTACAGAAGGAGATTGTCAACATCGAGCTAAAACAAAATGATCCTGAAACTGTGCCTAGGCTGTGTTTTTCACTACCAAATCAAAAAGTAGTTATAAATGGAAGTTTAGAATGTCAATCTGCATGTCAAAAGAAAATATATTATCATGATAAGGGGAGAAAAAGCATGTGTTAGGAACTGTTTAATATATATATATGTGTGTGTGTAAAGGGAGGGCTGCTGGAATTAGAATAGGCAAAATAAGAAAACAACTCCAGCAGTTTAGAGCAGTCATACCTTTGCGTGCCTTCTAAACCTAGTTCCTTAATCTTCTCAGATAGCGGCATAACAGGCTCAGTTACTATATAAATAGTAACTCTCGAGCTAGAACCTTCAACGGTTTCAACTTCGGTACTGTGAAGAAACGATAGAATATTTGGATGTCTGACCTGAAAGAAAGAACAGCATCATCAAAACTAGTGGGGTCAATGGTTTGAATATGTAATTTTAACAATTAAGGATAGAAACAACCCTTTATGATAAGATTACAAGAGCTTTAAACAGGTCAACGATTGTAAGCACCTAGTTTTATTGCAGGTTGCAGAAGGATACAAGAAGCCTTAAAAAGGTAAAACTCCTATCATAAATTATAGATCACAAGGAAGCAAGGATGAAATTAATATGTATCATAAAACAAAAGCTTTGAATCAGATAATTTTAGAAAGCAGCCTAAAAAATACGTAGTCTTCTTAGGCTGTATTTGATTATTGTCTCAGAACAGAAAAACATAAACACAAAAAATGTATTTGGTTGATGAAACAAAAAATGAAAAAATAAAAGTAAATCGGTCCGAGGGACAGATTGAATTGAATTTTTGATTCTTCAACACTGAAAATCATATATTTTAGAGCCTATTTGATATCATGTTAGCAATTAATTTTCAAATTACTTTTCGCTTGGATATACATTAAAATAGTTGTTTTTTTATTTTTTAAAATTTTATTTTTTAACACGATAAACATTGAAAAATATTAATTTAAACAATTGGAAAATACAAACAAGCACTTAATTGTCTTTCTCTCTTCTATCCCGGAAAGTAAACGAACGCTAAAACAGAATCAGCAAAGGCAGAAATGAGATCAATTCTATAGCAAATAAAAAAAAAGGAAAAGGAAACTGACAGTACGAAGACGCTTGACACCGTTACGGGCAGCAGCTAAAAGGGAATCCTGTGCATTACTTGCAGAAAGAGAAAAGATGGACACCGGAGATCCATCACCATCCTGAACATCAAATCAAAACCAGCTGCAATTAAGCATCACAAGTGACAAATAAAAAATAAATGAAAACAGTGATTTATTAATAGAAAGAAGATAAGGAAAAGGAGAAGAGTAAAGGGGTGAGAGACTCTGACCTTGCAGGAGGTGCCGCGATGGTGAGTCCAAGAGCCCCAAGCGGAGGGATAAGGATCGCCGATATTGTAAGGGAGATCTTTCAGTCCAGTACCAGACACACCACCTACCACTCCTTTTAAAAATCTCAGCATCTTCTCTTCTCTTCTCTTCTCTTCTCCTCCTGCTTTCTTTATTTAACCCGATCACTGGACGAGAGATCTAATTCTAGACAAATCGGAGAGAGAGGCTTCTTTTCCAGGAGGAGGGAGGGGCAATAGCATAAACAAATAAAAAAACAAATGGACTGAACTGGAGATAGCCATACCAAAAAAAAAAAAATTGGTCGTTGTGATTAATGATTAATTGGGCATGTGCTCCAACCGCGTCGAAATTTGGGCTGGGCTGGTGTGGGCTTGGTTCGAGGATTAGATTTTGGATTTGTATTGTTATGGGCTTTTTTTTTTTTTTGCTTATGATACTGTTTTTTTTGGTGTTTTGAAAAAAATTAATTTTTTCATTTGAATAATTTTTCTATATTGTTGGATTATATTGGTGTTTTCATATAAAAAATAAAATTTTAAAAAAATAAAAATATATATTATTTTAATGCATTTACAAGTAAAAACACTTTAAAAAACAATCGTTATCAAAATATCAAACACGTCCTTTATCACCAAGAAAACAAAATTGAAACAAATAAAAGAAAATAAAATAAAATTATAGAACACAGTATAAATCAACAAATGTTTTTTCTATTTAAATTCCTTGTAAGCAACAAGAGGGAAAAATCATCTAAGCAATTCTATAAATGCTTTAAGAATATTTTCTTGAGCGATTATATTTCTAGAAAGACCATATGCTACAGAAGATTTCTTACTCTATGAATTTTAATGGCAATTGATGATATCCAAAAATCCAACATGTTCAAGGAACAAGTTATTTTATATTTAAATAGTGATTAATCAAATATTCATGTCATAAATTTCTTTCTCATTAGCTCAAGAAATACAATCTTACATGAGAATAAAACCTCTTTGTAGAGGACTTAAGTAAACACAAAAATATTCATCTTTTTTTTATTCAAAAGCTTTTTAAAAGGGAAGAAAGTTGTGTCTCATGAGGGAGACTTTAGTTTTAAATATGAGAAGGGAGAGATATAAATCAAGAATCTATGATTTATTTTAGGAATCTTTAGTAAAATTTTGACCTGCGAAGCCATCTTTATTTTAGGAATGGGCGCAACCTAGCCACGTGGGCTACACTTCCTAGCCCAAGGCTCAAGTCCAAAAACATTACTTAAAATGGGCTCAGTCCAACTATTTGGCATGGGCTACCTAACCTATGGTCCAAGGAAAAAAAACACAACCTAAAATATAACAAAACTAATGAATATCAAACAAGAAGTGTGTACTAAAATTCATAAAGAATACTTTTGAAGAGACTTAGAAAATATGGAATCAATTTCAGACCAAATTTTGTAAAATTGGAAGCATAAACATAATTCAAGTAAGATTTTAAGTTTGGATTAACATATAAACACCCAAATATCATAATCATTTGATTTTATAAAAAATACAAAATGAAGCACCAAAGATTAAATGCCAAGATTTTAGTGTTTTTAAGTTGTTTTGACCCTAGATTAATGATCAAAAACTTATATGCAAGTTCAAGAAACAAAAACTAACCAAAAAGATATGCAAAATCAAGGACCTAAAACAATCTTCAATGAATGAAAGCAAAACCCAAAAACCTAGAATCTCCCTAAAACCCTTAAATTATACAAACCTAGAAAAGTAACCTAGGGCTTGTAACTCTAGCTCTATCATGCTTACTATAATTTATTTGACCCATCCAAAACAACAAGAAATAAATAATCGATAACAAAACATCAAGGAAAGCTAATAATGACAACAAGAAAAAAATTGCACCTCTTCGTGCATAAACATTGTTTCATTAATTATTTTATTAGTATGAGCAATAATAATTAGAATATAAATTATTTATAATAATATTTATAATGACAGCTGTAATAATTGTAATAATTTAACAATCAAGATAATAACAATGACAATAATAATAATAATAATCAAAATCATTCCTTAGTTGATGTTATTGTTCTTAGAGATTGACTTTTGTTGTTTTTTTATGTATGATATTTCATATCTAACATTACATGAATAAAAAATATATGAAGTCATACGTAAATGAAATAGGATCGAAAAATTAGGGCAAATTATCTACAATGTAAAAAACATACGAGTCAATTGACCTCCACTTCGTCGTAGCCATAAAAAAAAATTAAATGCAAAAAAATATTAATAGTCTTAGATTTTTTTTATAATGCTATATATCTGAGCAAAATAATCAGCCTATAAACCTTTTGGCTCTTACTATAGCAAAACTATTTACAATAATAATAATAATAATAATTATTATTATTGTATATTAGGTATTTATATATTCATTTTCTTATGGAAAATACGTTTTAAAATAATGATAATGATTATTTTTAAGGATTCTTCTCTTAAAAATAATTATATATTTTGATATTTTTTAATATGAAGACCTTAATAAATATATATATAAGAATTTAGGTAAGTTATTTTTTAAAATTATCAAATTAATTTAGTCTTAGTATTTTGAAATACTTCAAATAAAATAATATGAAGAATAAATTCTGGAAAAAAAATTGAATTTCTTCTTATAACGATAATGATAGTGACGATGATAATATTGTCAGTAATGATTAGAATATTAATTATTTATAGTAATTGTTTCAATAATAGCTATAATAATTGTGATAATTTAACAATCATGATAATAACAATAAGAATAATAATCAAGATAATTCATTAATTTATGTTGATTTTGTGAAAAATGGACTTCCACAATTTTTTTATGTATGATATTTCATATCAAATATTATATGAATAAAAAATATATGAAACTACACACATACAAAACAAGTTAAGAAAATTGGTCAAATTATCTACAAATAAAAAATATATGAGTCAGTTGCCCCGCGCTTTGCCGCAGACAAAACCAAATTTTATAACATGTAAAAAAGTATTAATGGTTTCTTAATTTATTTAATAACACTATACATTAGAGTGAAATAATGAATCTACAAGACTTTCAATTATTTAGTTTTTTAATATTTTTATTTTATTATAGATAATGCATTTATATTATTTTAACTCTTAAAAATAATTAAATATTCTGATATTTGTTCAATATTAATGCCTAAAAAATATTAAAAATAACTAACAATTGAAGACTAACTATACAAGCATAAGAGAAGGTTTTACTTTCATTTATTCTGTTTTTTAACCAAAGCTACATTTAATACAAATATAAATTCTACTAAAAATTAAAAGTCAAAACTAAGAGCATGCATACATAAATACAAATAAATTCTTTAGAGTAACACCAAAATTATCTGAAAAAAATGAATGGATCGAAATTAAATCAAGAAATAAAAGAATCAATTATATTTTCCTTGGAACACTTTTAATTGTTTTCATTTGATCCTTCGGTTAAAATTATTTACACATTTTATTTCCATTTCGACCCATATACTTTTAATTCTTTATTTAATTCCTTTATTTTTTTTATATATTTCTAAATAGTCCCTATTTTTGTTAATGTTTATATATATACGCTCTTAATTTTGGTTTTTAATTCTAATTATGTCCTCTTTTGTTTAAGTTTTATTTCTTAGAAAAATTTAATTCTTGAATTTGAGGTTGTTTTTTTTTAAAATATTTTACAATATTTTTATGTATAATATTTCAGATCTAATATTACCAGGGAAAAAAAGCAACTTATAAACAAAATGGGTAGACAAATGTACCAAATACAATTAAAAATATACAAACCACTTCCCTTGCATTTTGATTACAGTGTTTCTTATAGGCGGAAAAAAAAATCATTTCTAACATATTTTATCTATTACAATTTTATTAATTAAATATTAAAATAACCCATTACAATACGTAAAAAACTAATCAATTTTCCACATAGAAAAAAACTCAGCGCAGAGTACGGGTAAATTATTTGGTTAGAGTACTAAATGGTGTCATTCACAATTTGAATAGGTAGAGATCATTAAAAAAACATTTCTTCCAAATGTTTTCAAATTGTTAAAACTTAAAAGAGCAACATTGAATGACACGTTTTTTTTCTTAATTATTTTGTATATACAGAAATAAAATTATTTTAAAATGGTGTTATATATAACTTTTAGAATAATGAAAAAAGTTTTAAATTTGTCTTAATATTTATATTTGACGGCAAACCTTAATTTACCCGAGAATACAAGAAATCAAATTGATAGTATAATATGCCATAATAAACCTAATCCAAGTCGTTGAGACTTAAACTTTGATAATTCTTGAGCGGACTTTTTATTTTTGCTTCCTCTGCGTAGAATGAAGGTTAAAATGACAATTTTGGATTTGTATTGATGTGTATAGTTAATTTTATAGCATAATACAATTCTACAAATACATCTTTTTCATACTTTGCCTTGTACTTACAACTCTCTCTCTCTCTCTCTCTCTCTCTCTCTCTATATATATATATATATATATATATATATATATATATTCTAGAATGCAAGTACAAGTCAAACTATGAAAACTATTGCAATACTAGTTATTTAAGAAATTAGATATACAGAATTTTCTATACTTTTTTTTGGATAAAAAATGGTAAATATATATAAAAAAAACTTAAACAATCATCAAATTAAACAAATGGAGAAAATGTGTAGGAAAAACATGTCATCAATTATAATAAAAAATAAAAAATTAAGAGATATCTATATATTAAAATATTTTATTTCATAATATCGAATATTTTCCAATTGTGCTTACTAATTTTTTTTTGAAATTAATTCTTATTCAATCAAACAATAATAAAATAGAAACACTTATAAAATTGATTGAACAAAATAAAAATAAATTATACAAGATTGCACATACTATAAATATTATTTAAAAATAAATAAATTTTGTTTTAAAAAATAAAACTTATCTATATAAAACAAATAATAGAGAAGGGGGTGTTAATTGAAACAAAAATCATATCATTGTATATATATAACAAATATATATAAACAAATCATTTCAAAATGGTTTCATATATAACATTTTAGACCAACGGATATCATTTTAATGTCAAATATGGCGATAAATCTTAATTACTCTAATAGTTATTAGATTAAATTATCAAGTCAAGTTTCATTTAACCATTATCCTAATAATTTAGAGGTAAATTATGCTATTAAATCCTGTTTCGTACTGAGTTTCAAAGGTTTTTTTTGAAAGAAAATGTTTTTTTTTTGTATTTTTATTTTTAATTTAAATTAAAAAAAATTAATATTTTTATATTATTTTTAATTTTTATATTATTTTACTATACTAATATTAAAAATATATTTTTTTAAAATTATATTATTTTAATATTTTTCTAAATAAAAATAATTTTAAAAAAAATCTCAGCTACGTTATATAAAACATACAGTAAATCCAATCTAAGTCCATCACACTTGAACTCTGACAATTGACCTTTTATTTTTGCTTCCTGTGGGGGAACAAACTAATGACTAATGAAGGCTCCGAGATCGAGAATAATTCTTCTAAGACATAATTTAATAGCATAAAAATTCTACAAAGACATATTCTATCCCATATATAGTTACTATTATTATCTTAAAAACTAAAACATATCGTTGTCCGATTACTGTTTACAATGAAACAAATCACTATAAATGATAATAATAATGTTTACTTTTCGGGTCATAAAGACAAAAATTGCCTCTGCCTAGAGGGGTTCCATGGTAATTGCACATTTTTTGATCCGATTCGAGGTTACCAGTTTATTGATTTCTTTATATTTCTTTGCATAGTAAAATAACTATTTTATCCTTAAAAAAAGATAAAAATTAGGCCTGGCCAGGAGGGGTGTCACAGAAATTTCATAATTTTTAAAAATAGCTAAATAGGGATATAACCCCCAATAAAACAAAATTGAAGAGTTCGCTGCAGAGGTGTCCCGGTAATTTACTAGTTTTTTTCTTATAGATATATGAGACAAATTATATATTTTAATATTAACACCTTAATATATATATATTAACTATTTA
Source organism: Salix koriyanagi (assembly GCA_029228605.1). NCBI lineage: Eukaryota > Viridiplantae > Streptophyta > Magnoliopsida > Malpighiales > Salicaceae > Salix > Salix koriyanagi. The sequence goes on along the minus strand of CM055345.1, from coordinate 10,771,077 downwards.
TTAGTTTTGAAAAATAACAATTTACTATCATTATTCTAAAATATTTTTAATATAATAATATGAGAAATAAATTTACAAAAAATTTATTTTTAAAAAAAAATAATAATTATGATGTCATTGATAGTATGACAAATAATAATGAGAATATTAATTATATATAATAATATTTATAATAACAACTATAATAATTGTGACATAAATTAATTGGTCAATGTTATTTTTTTGAAAAATGACTTTTGCGTCTTTTTTTATGTATGATATTTTAAATCTCATATCATGAAAAAAAATATAAGACTACACATTAACAAGACAGGTAGAAAAATTGATTGGTGCATTAAAATAAATCACTCATCCATGCTAAAATTCAATGAATGTAATTTTATTATTTGCTAATTAAAGAATTCATGAAAGCAAATAAAATATACACAACAATCAATCAGTATGTTACACGGAGCACGTGGCTCATTTTAACAGAATTTTTTCGATTCCAATTGTACAATCTACTGATATAATAATTATCAAAACAATTTTAACAGTAGCAATTTTACTTTTAGGTGGAAAAAAAATCCCCTTTCTAACAGATTCTATTAATTACAAGTTTACTAATTAAATATTAAAATATATGATAATGATTATTTTAATATTTATTTTTAGGCATTCAAAATAATGATAATGATTATTTTTATTTTTTTTCTCATAAATATGTGAGACTAATTATGTATTTTAATATTTATTAAATATTAGCGTCTGAAAAAATGTATATATAGAGAGAAAAATGATCTAGAATTTTTTTAAGAAAAAAACAATTCATATTAGTGTGCTGAAATACTTTTAATATAATAATATGAGGAATAAATCTTATAAAATAAAAAAAAAGAATTATATATTTTGATATTTATTAATATGAATACCTTAAAAATATATATTTAAAAAATTAAGTTTACTTTTTTAAAATTCTCAAATTAATTTAATCTTAGTATTTTGAAATACTTTAAATATAACAATATGAAAAACAAATATTGGAAAAAAAATAATTTTTTTTATAACGATAATGATAGTGGCATCTATAATATAGTCAGTAATGATTAGAATATTAATTATTTTCAATAATTGTTCCAATAACAACTATAATAATTGTGATAATTTAACAATTATGATAACAATAAGAATAATAATCAAGATAATTCATTAATCGATGTTGTTATTGTGAAAAATAGACTTCCACAACTTTTTTTATGTATGATATTTTATATAAAATATTACATGAATAAAAAATATACGAAGCTACACATATACAAAACAAGTTAAAAAAATTGGTCAAATTATCTCCAAATAAAAAATATGAGTCAGTTGCCCGACGATTCGCCGCAGACAAAACCAAATTTTATAACATGTCAAAAAATATTAATGGTTCTTGATTTGTTTAATAACGCTATACATTAGAGCAAAATAATGAATCTAAAAGACTTTCAATTATTTAGTTTTTTAATATTTTCATTTTATTATAGATAATGCAAAATAACTAGAAATATTATTTTAAAGATTGTTTCTCTTAAAAATAATCATATATTATGATATTTGTTCAATATTAATCCCTTAAAAAATATAACAAATAACTAACAACTGAAGATTAACTATACATGCATAAGAGGAGGTTTATTTTCATTTCACATCATTAAAGGTTAACTTACCTTGTTTTTTAACCAAAATTATATTTAATACAAAGATAAATTCTACTAAAAATTAAAAGTCAAAACTAATAGTATAAATACATAAATACAAACAAATTCTTTTGAGTTATACCAAAATTACTAAAAAAATAAATGGATCGAAACTAAATCAAGAAATAATAGAATTAATTATTTTTTTTCCTTGCAACACTTTTAATTGTTTTCATTTAATTCTTCGATTAAAATTATTTACATATTTTGTTTTCATTTCAACCCATATACTTTTAATTCCTTTATTTTATATATATATATTTCTAAATAGTCCCTATTATGTTTAATTCTAATTTTGGTTTCTTGTTTTAATTTTTGTCGTCTTTTTTTTAAGTTTATTTCTTAGAAAAATTTAATTCTTGGATTTTAGATTGTTTTTGTAAAAAAAAAACTTGCACAATATTTTTATGTATAATATTTCAGATCTGATATTACCGGGTAAACAAACAACTCATAAACAAAATGGATAGATAAATTTACCCAAGTTATGCTACATTTACAAAAATATAAGAACCACTTTCCCTACGTTTTGATTACACTATTTCTTTTAGATAAAAAAAAACTTTGTTCTAAGAAATTTTATCTATTACAATTTTACTAATTAAATATTAAAATAATTAATTTTTTATATAGAAAAAATCCTAGCGTAACACACGTGCAAATCACCTCGTTTATTCTAGAATGGCAAGCAATGAGTGGAGTAATATGATATTTAGACTTTTGCTTCACTGGTTATAGCTGTTTTGGGCTAACTTTCGTGTACATCTCTCTAATCCGATAACAGAAAAAACATATCCATATTAAAACGAGAGAATTCATGGAGATTTTAATTATCACCAACCTAAATTTTGGATGTTTAGCTTTATTGATGTCGTTCATGAAGACGGTATTTTACATTATATTTCAGAAATATTTTTAAAAATAATTTTTTTTTAATTTTAAATTAAAAAATTAATGTTTTTAAATATTTTACTTTTTAATGTAAAAAATAAGCTTTGAACTATATTTCTAAACGAGCACATGGGAAGGAGACCGTAGTCATGAAGTCTTGCTTTAACGAGGCGGAGAATCTGCTGGAGGAAGAAGATTGGAAACCGCTTTCACAAAGCCAACTCAGAATTAAGAAAACCCGAAAACGACAAGGGACCCATGGAGGATTGACCCTTCGTTTGCCTACATGGACCCTTGTCCTTCAACGAGTTCATACCATTAACGGTCATCACGCAGGTGGTCCAACTTATTATTTATTTTCTCGTTCATACATTCTCGAAGGTATCTTTAGAGGTCAATCTTTATATTTTTTTACAAGTGTATGACATTTTCTTATATGTCACAACTCATTTCTAAGTTTTTTTCCCCTGAAATTTACACCTTTTTTATTTTTAAAATAAAAATAATAATAGAGCAACAAATATTGATATTGCAAGTGATAGAACATTCATTCATCTTACAATATATTGTTGGGAAGGTCATGGATCTATGTGTTGGGGTAGTAACTTCCTCATTGTACCAATGCTTAAAATATATCATGAATTAAATTTTGATATTGTCAAAGCTGAAGAGGTAATTTCCGTAGTTGGAAACATGACCATACTATTCATCAAGGACGAAGACTATAGAGATGAGAATATTCACGCATTCTTAAAGGGGCAATGCTAAGAAAGCCAAAAACCTTAGAAGCAACAAAGATGGTTGTTAAATAAAGAATGGGGTCTTTTTCCAATATGATCTTGAAACTGTGACATTTGAGTGGGTCAAATATGATGAAGTTGAAGTGTGAAGACTAGAGATTTGGGCTTGGATATAAACCCAAAAAAAATGACTACAAACAAGTTGTTAAGATCAAAAGGAAGGCAAAAATAACAAGGATTGAACAACTAAAGCATTAGGAAGTGGAAAATGTAATCACACTACTTCAAGCAATTTTCCCATGGTCTATGAGGGTGATTGAGTCTAGCATGATTGATCTTCACATTAGCACCTAGAGTGTCAAGATGAGGGCCATATTGAGGAAGCAAAAGCAAAAATAAAAGACAAAGTTCTACTATAACTCTCTATTCTCAGTGTTGATGAGACCCCTATAATAACTTTCATTAGAAGTTGGTTGAAGGAGAGGTGTATCAGAATTGAAAGATGAAATCTACTTATATGGTGTTAAATAAATAATGGCCTTTGTTTAATTATATTTGCAAAAATGTTTTTACCTGCCTTGTTGTGATATTATAACTTGTTTTAGTCTTGTTGACAATTTAGCTCATAATGATCATTTTTTTCCCAATAAGATCATACATTTTTCGTGTGCTCAAGATGTGTCTTCATTCTTTTATTTCTTGAAAATAACACACTTATACGAGGACATCTTACACTTTTAGGATCATGAAAGTCCATTGATTCATAAAAACATTACACTAAGAATAATTAGACAAAATTTTGATAATATTATTTAATGAGTGATGAAGATTGAAAGAAAAAGACATGAAAAGAGTTCACTAGGTTGATGGAAATCTTTGAGAAATCTTGGAAACTTGCTAATGAGGAGTTAGAAATCATAAATTTAGGAAATGAGCAAGAAAAGAAAGAATTAAAGATTGACACTCTTATCGCTACCGAGGAGATAAATAGGTTGGTATCTCTCATATTTAAGTGTGCAAATTTCTTTGCTAGAACTTATGCAAATATACATAATTTGGATGTAAATGTAATTGTACACATGATTCTGCTAGTGGAGAGATGTAAACTATTTAAACAGAAAACCAAATGAATACGCCTAGATATGATGCTCAAGGTAAGAGCAAAAATATAGAAATTGTGGGATGTATTTATGGATATAGCCCACTACCCTTAATAAGTATCTAATATGGTTGTAGTCCCTAACCTAAGAAAATGACAAGATTTGAGTATGTGTGGACTATAGAGACTTGAACAACGCAAACCTAAAGGATGACTTTCCCTTACCTCACATAGATATTGTTGTTACCTAACAAAACAAATTATTGTGATATGACTTTAAAAGCACTAAATAAAGGTCTAATTGCAAAAGAAAATTAGTCTTTGGATAATTTAGGCTTCAATTGAAAAAAAAAGTTTGGGGGGACCAAAATTGAACTTTTAAAAGACAAATTGGTGAAAATTGGACCTTAATCACATAAAATACAAAGTTTGATACTAATTAAGGACTTAATTGAACAAATCTAAAATCAAGAAAAGTTTGTGAAAGACATTGACTTTAAGGAATAAAATTAAGGACCCAATTGAAAAAAAATGAAAGTATATTAACCAATTAGGAACTTAATTGGTTAAATAAAAAACCAGGAAACGAAGTGGAAAAGGTGCTCATATTTGGAACCAAAATTTGATTTCAATAACAGTTGAGATTGCAATAACTAAAAGTTTAAAAATGATTAAGGGTACACTTAAACATATTGGAAAATAGTAAGGGTACAATTGTAATTTGACAAATCACAAATATAAATTTAAAATTTTTAATTTAGGGATTAATCAAAATGGTTCCATTTCATAAAAAGTGTACACCTTGATCAATTTTGGCTGATTAGAAAAGCATTTTCAAGCGGTCGAATATGATGTTTCTTACCATCTTAGAAGCTTAAACCACCATATTACCTTAAATCAAATGGTTATAGCTTTATTCATCATTAATCAGCTCAACATCTTATCTTTGATCAACCTTTATTGCCTATTTAAGAAAATATTGATCAGGTTAGCATATTTAAGTAATTAAATATGGATCTATAAACCTCCAAATCAATCAATAAAAGATCCAACAAAAAGGTTTGAAACTCCCTCTATCAAGCTCAAAAGGTTTTAAGCAATTATGACATTTTAAATGCTCTAACGAGACCATAAAAATTAAACAACCCAGTCATCCTTAACTAAGACACATGGTAGCTCGGTTTATAAGCCAAAAAGTAATATTTATTTTGTATCATCAGTCGTGAATCGAATCAAATTTTTTTAAACTTTAAAGAAATCCAGGTTGGTAATGTATTTTCAAGAAAGAAAAATACTAATTGTGTAGGGATTGACCATATGTGACCTAGTTGATATGGTAAGTCCAAAGACAACCTAAACAACAAGAAAAGAAATCATAGTTTGACAAAAAAAACTTATAAATGACATTATTTTTGAAAACAAATATTGAGACAACATTTTAAATTCACTCATGCCAACTAGGTGAACATGTAAAATTCACGACCCAAGTCATGAAATCATGATAATCTAGTACAAAACAAATAAAAAAACCATATTAAAATTCAATTTTCAATGAACCCAATAAGAAGGAATCAAATTGATAAAATCAATTAAAAAAAAACTAAGTTTGGCAAACTTGAATCATGAGAACATGATAACTCAATATAAATCAAATTGAAATAAATTATGAAGCCTAATTTTCAATCAATCCAATATTGAAGGATAAATTTAAAAAAGAAATTTATTTTTAAAAAAATCCTAAAGACTCAAGTTAACCTAGTTTAACTTGTTAAACCTTTGACTTTATTCATGAGATTGAGCTAACTTCATAGAAAACAAACTAAAATAAATTATAGAACTTCATTTACAATCAACCAAAGTATTGAAAGATAAAACTGAAAAATAAAACTCAAATATAAAAAATTACAAAAATAAACATGATATAATAAAGTTAATTTGTAAAACTTACAGTCTGAGCTATTAGATTGAGATAACTTCAAAGAAAGAAAATCAAAATAAATTATGAAGTTCAATTCACAATAAATTCAATAATAAAGGATAAAATTGAAAAACAATACAATATTCATTGGAATAGCAATTTATGCCTTCTTAATTAAGCATAGTTAATAATAATAATTTATCTATTTACATGTTGTGTTATCTTCTTTTGTTTTCTCTAATTGTGGTCCTTTAATTTTTTTCATTTACTTAATATATCTTTTTTACTCCTATAATAATAAGATAATTCATATTTGTAAAATAAAAAGGAGTCCAATATTTGGTTTTGGAACTTAATTGTGTTATTGATATAGTTTTTTTCTTTATTAATATTACATATTTGATTGGGTCTATTTTTTAATATTATGTTCATTTACAACAAATTTTTTATTTAATCACAATCCTATATTTGTATATTATGTTAAAGAAATTGCTTGAAAAAACATGCCTCAATCCATATAGACATCTTTTTTATGCGTTTTAATTTCCAAAACTCTATATTATCATAACCAAAATATCACATAACACCGATGAGATAATTCATTAGTGTTTAAACACTAGTTTTATTGGAAAACAATTACCAACATGATCATGAACAAAAATATAACATTGGCGATTTATATTATGTTTAATCATTTTGTTGGGAATATAATTAATGATGGACTTTTAGATAAAAATAACATGATAAACAAAAAAAAACTTTATCGGCAACTATTCCATTGATAAATTCATATGTGATTATGACATACTGCTGATAAAATAAACTATTAGTAAGTCCATTGATGATCATATGCATATTATCCATGAAATTAAACTGTCAAAGAATTAGATCTAATAATGACATGTCCTATAATTTCTTTCCAACACTTTAGAACTTTCTAAGAGATTTAGTCTGTAGATAATTCTATCTATAATTGTTAAAGGTAATTTTTTTATAACTCTCTATAAATTATTGAGTGACTTTGTATATCGATCATTTTGCTAGTATTTTAATTAATATTAAAAAAAATACAAGAAAAAATTAAACTAAAATAAAATAAACAAAAAATATAATATTAATCTACAAATATAATTAACTATAATTTGATTAGAGGAGGAGACAAAGATGGATCTTTACAAGAACTAAAAGGGTAGTGAAGTAAACCACATGTAATTTTGAGAGTTGCCAACAATTGCTTGAGGACATTCATTCCCCCCCAAAGTTAGCCACCTTATACCTAAATTGGGTTATCTAAACACTAAGTTAGGTCATTTGAATATGAATGTTTTCTTGTACAATCTCTTGGATAGTCAAATGTTTATAGCTTGATCTCGGTTGCATGGAACCAATGATCAATACACTGTGGTTGATCCATACATACTCAGTCATAGTGTTGGAGATACTACAAACCTAATTTCTATTAGGTCTATCAGACAATCCAACCTTTAACCACAAATCCATATTGAATTTCAAATAGATTGAAACATCATCTTTATATCTCTCATACATACAATCAAGTGTAATATGTTTTCTGAAAAAGAGAACAAATCAGCAAATTTCTTAAAAACATAATAGCATAATTTTTTTTTGTTGAAATCTAACTTATCATGAACTTCTAAGTTTGGTTATCTCTCGGTTGTTTTACCCTTTTCTAATAGTCCTCATTTCGTATGTGGGTTTCAACAAAAAGCTCTAGCGGTCTTAAATCTTGTCCAAGCATTTTAGCTTGCAAAATAAATCTATTATTAGACAGACTTTTCATATAATACAACAATTATAAAAATATAATATAAAACAACTTACATCCCATTTGCATGCAAAACAAACAAAACTGATGTGTTGGTGTATGTGGTAATGGAAATGTGAATCTCTTTTGTCTAGTTCTCTACACTAGATTGCGACTGCCATATGAAATGCTCATCATGTGCTAGATATAGTCATCTCAGATAGCCTCTAAGATATGTAAAGTTCTAAAATCCCTCCACACAACCATACTTTTGCATCATGCAAATCCTTTTTTTGCATATTTCTTTGATTTATTTTAGGCCTCATATTAGAAATCATGTAACTTGGTTTGTAGAAAGCAATTATCTGTTAAACTTTTTTTGAACATTTGTTTTTAAAAATCACATTTTGAATTCAATTTTACCTAATGGCACCATGATTTTTCCACTCTCCTGGCAACAACGTGGACACCCTCCTCCCAGTAAAAAAAACATTTTACACATCAATTTATAAAATGGCTAGTTTATTAAATTAAAAAACTACCAAATTAAATATTAAAAATATATTTATGTATATATTAACCATGATCTTTCCCAACCAGACATCAATCATAAACTTATATTCATAATTTTTATATACCTTATTCCATAAACAAATGCATTTCTATCAATGATTTCATCACAATGTTATCTTGCGAGCAACCTCCAAATTTGTAATCCTGAAATTTTACTTGTTCATTGAAATGAACTATTCAAAATTTATTCATTTTTTTACCGTGTAAGAAAGGAAAACAAAACTTATGTCATATATGTTAGTAGGATACTTCTCACTATATACATCCTACTCTAGAAAAGACACTCTCTCTTTGAGTTGACCTTGCACTTGACGAGCGTATGATAAGAGAGAGTGTTTGTGTCTAAGGTTCTTGGTAATGGCCGACACCTAACAACTAATTATCATAAAAAGCACTACTAGAAGAACCACCATATATCTTATTTGTATTACTCTTTAATGACCTTATTTTAATCATCTAAACAAATTAAGTATAAAAAGGTAATAACATTATCATTACACTTTCTTTTAAAAAATAATTCAGCATTAGTTTTTCTATATGAGAGATTATCTAAAATTTATTGCCTATAAATACTCATTAATAAATAAAGTCACAAACCAACTGATTTTATTTATGACTAACACTTAATTTAAAAATCATTCTAAATATCCAATTAACAACCTAATAAATTTTATAATGATTGCATGTTATTTCTACCTATTGAAATAAAAAAGAAGGCATATGAATGATAACATTTAGAGAGAACGAGTCAATTGTTCTCCATTTCGCCACAATTAGAATCATATTTTTTGAAATGTAAAAAACAAATCTTAGGAGTGTAAGAATTTTTCCATAATGCTATAAATTTTAAATTGATATGAATTCATTTGTTTAATAGGTTTAAACTAAAATTCAATATTTTAAAAAAAAATTAATGTTAAGCAATACATTTAAAAAAAGAAAGATAACATTAAGCCATAAAAATTTGAAACCATTAATATGGGATTTCTATATAATATTAATTGATGATTTCAAAAATCCATTGATAATTTAACAATCATAATAATAAAAATAAATAATAATTAAAATAATTCATCAATTCATCAATCTATATAATATTCTTATTGACATTGATTGATGAATTATTTCAATTATTATTTATTTTTATTATTATGATTGTTAAATTATCAATGGATTTTTGAAATCATCATTCTTATTCTTATTGGTATTATTATCATTGTTATTATCATTATTGTTATTATTGTTGTCATCATTATCATGATAATTATTATTTTTTAAATAATCATTACAGTTATTATCATCACAACTATAACTAATATTACCATTATGTTTATTTTTATTATTACCATCATCATTATTATAAGTGAAATCATTTAATTATTATTAGTAGTAGTAGTATCATCGCCGCCTCCACCATTGTCATTACGATTATAATCACTATTATGATTACTAACACCACTATTGTTATTAATATCATTATTGTGATTGTTTTTGTTCTTATTGATATTATTAATATTATTTTATGAGTTATTGTTATTATTATCCTCACAACCATAATTATTAATATCATAAGCACTACAACCATTACAATTGTTATTATTATTATCATTAGTAATGTCACTATTATTATCATGATTATAACAACTAAAGTTGTTGTTGTTGTTATTATTATTATTATTATTATTATTATTGACTAAATAATGAACATTATCAAATTATTTCGAAGAATAAAATAAAATAAATAAAAAAAACAAAAAATAAATACTATTAGTATTAAAACAATCATTTGATTTGAAGAACAATAAAAATAAAAATAAAAAACTAAAAAAAAGAACAAAGAAGAAAGAAAAAAAAAGAAAAAAAATCAATTTTAAAATGATCATCTATACAAATTAAAATTTAACTAAATTGAATAAAAATAAAACCTCAACAAAAGAGAAATAATGATAATTAAAAATCAAAACTAATAGTATAGACACATAAATATGAACAAAAAATAGGGAATGCTTCATAATGACTGAAAAAAATCAAAGGAATTAAAATCAAAATATAAATTAAAAGAATAAGAGCCAAAATAAAAAATAAAATATATGACCAATGTCAATTAAAAGGTGAAATTGAAACAAATCAAAACTTCTATAGAAGAAATCAGGAAGAAAACAAAAATAAAAAAACAAAGAACTGAAATGTACAAACCATAAACAAAGAGGACCTATATGCATAATCATCTCCAGGAGAGAGAAAGGAAAAAAAAGTCTCTATTGTGGTAAAGAGGACATAGCGGCTCATCTGGTGAGATGGCGGTTGGATATTTTTTGGCACCGCATTACACTTTATATGCTGCCTATATGGAACAGATGGAACAAAACTGATGGCGCATTAGGCAGACGCACCAACAGTTAAAAAAAAACATTAAAAAATATGAAATCACCGAAACACCACTCGAAGATCGTCTTAAGAACAAAAAAACACTGCATACACAAATACCAAAATACCCCTTGGATCAACTCTTTGTTTGTCTTTTTTGGAGGGTAAGTTAGTGATTTCACCCAACAATACTCTTGCTGACAACTCTATTTTTTGTCTTATTCAAGGGTAAAAGAGTTATTTTACAATTCATAAAAAATCAAAATGTCAAGAATACCGCTTGCCCAACTAATAGTTTTTTTTAACTAAACCTAGGGGAAAAACCATAGTTTTACTATTTATAAGAAAATAAAAAAGACACAAACACCCTCAAACAATTATTTAATGACATAAGGTGAAGAGGAAAAGTCTAAAATACCCCTAAACCTAAGAATAATTTTTTATAAGCTGAAGGGCATAATAATAATTACACTGTTAATATGAAAAAAACAATAAATAAATATTTTTTGAGCAAAACATACACATTTATTCTCTTAGAAATGAATATAACCTAAGTACATAAGTTCATAAATTTCCATACTAGTTGTACAAACTTAGCCCATTTCAGACATTACAACCATGCATAAAAATTAATCTATTTTCAACAATAACATTAGCATATTTGACAATTGAAACTCAAACACTTTTGAACATATATGGCTATTAATATATACACAAACCATTATTCTTTTCCAACCATAATACACATATGCATTGTTTTTGTCATGATAGCTCACTCACACTCCTTCATGATTATCATAATAGTTTATAAGTACTTACAATTTGTTTGTCATAACAGATCATATTCATGCACTTTTGAGTTATCATAACAACCTATATTTTCATATATTAATATTATCATAACATTCTATATTTTCACACATATGAAGGTGGGTCATCATTACAACTCTAAATTCCTTATATTTAATTTATCATAACAGCCTAAATTTTTCAAAATTATTCAAACACAGTCTTTTTATTTTCACACTACCAATTTGATCTTCATAAATCACTCACATGTTACTTCAAAACATGATCTCCACACTCCTATATACAAAAAAATAGTAATCAACAACTAATATTATTTTTGTCAATTCCATAATTTCCATTTCTTCAAAGCATAGAAATACCAATCAAACTCATAACAACCCAATTTATAATACTTGCAACAAGTATAATGCATTCACAACATTATTAGGAAATGCGAATACCTGTAAATTTATGAAAACATGTCAGTTTGCTAGTAAAACTAGCTTATATTTACACTATCAATTACCCATTAGTTCATTTCAAGTTTTTATTGAATTTATCCTTCCTATATATGCCAAACATTTAGGATGTGTTTAATTTCCTCTTTATAAACATACATACATACATAACTTTCCCAAAATATAACAACTCATGTTCACCTATCAAAACCAATTTACCATGATTGAAATCAAATTTAAGAATTTCTAATATCATTTAAAACATCATAATCCTACACATTAAACAAGTTTATATAAATTCCTCAATTTCCATTATTATACTTTCCAAACATGTAACACAACATGCCATCATCCATTTAATCAAGTATTGTAATTCTAATTTTTAATTTTCTAAGGAAGCATTTATATAACAAAATCACATAAATTGTCACATCCAATAATTTTTTTTCCAAACACACATACAACATGGAAATTAATATATCTAAACAAAACCTATCTCTAATACAAATTAACAAAATCAAATATTTATTGAATACAACACATCATATAAAATCAAATCAATCTTTCATACGTTTCAATATCACTCATTGACATCATTTTTAATTAAATTTTACATTTTCATTCACACTAACTATATGCTTGATCCATAATTCTATTCTATTCTATTCTATTCTATTATTGCATCTAAGGCCTTTACATTAATTCTATTATTGCATGAGACTTACCTCATTGGAGGCATGAATACTTCTCACTTGTCTGGCATGAATGTGTTAAGGGTAAAGAAATTAAAGGGAAGAGAGAGAGAGAGAGAGAGAGAGAGAGTGAAGAAATTGTTAGGGAGATAAGAGATCGATAAAGAGGAAAAAGAGGAATAAAGAAAAATAAAACAATGTTGTTCTTATAAAATTAAGGATTATGGTTTATTATTAATAAGGTTTTTATTCATGAAATTACACTTTTATAATTAATTATTTATTAATTTTTAATGTCCATATATAATTATGTTGGTAATTCATACTAAAATTTATGAATAAACCTGAACTTTTCCAACCCCCTCAAAATTCTTTGATGAAATTTTGTTTCATCGGTTACCTTGTATGTAGTTCTCAATAGTAAAGTCATGCTATTTTTTTCCCAATTATCTTAAACTTTCTAAGGGACTAGTTTATCAATATTTTGTTTGTAATTTTTAGTGACAAAGTCTTGTAATTGTTTTCAATTTTCTTGAACTTTGTGAAGAACTTAGTCCATCAATAATTTTGCTTCTAATTGTTAGTGACAATATTGTAATTCTTTTCTAACTCTATAAAACTTTTTAAGGGACTTGGTTTATTGATAATTTTGATGGTATTTTATATCATGTTAGTAATTACATTGGTATAAAATAATTACATTTTTTTAGTTTTGTTGTATTCCATGTCCATAAAACTTATTGCTCAATAACATAATAATAAAATTACAACAATAAACATTTCAATTGTGTTAACAATATTTTATTGTAAAGCAACAACTAAAAATATTATATTAGAGTCAATTTCATTACATATAATGCTTTATATTTAAAAATCAGTTTGGAATATTTTTAATTGGAATTGTCTTGTTCTTTTCCTTTCTTTGATTTCATCATCATCATATCTATCATAATCTTTTTGTTGAATTGAAGTTCACCAACATCATCATCTTCATTGACTTCTGTATATGTAACAACTCTCATTTTATCATTTAACCTCTTAATATCAACACTAACAAAAGTATTATCAATTGCATGAAAATTTAAATCTTCTTTTAAGCTAGTAGAAAGAGTAACTTGATATGCATCAACTAACTCATAAAGTTGAATATATCATCTTCCATAGTTACTTTATCGCTACCATCCTAAGTAACTTGGACATGATCTCTAGGTTTGGTTTTCACTATAAATAACCAATAAACCTTAGTCCACATCAAAGATGCCTTCATTTAAAAATTATGTTTTCTCAAGACATTATACATAAAAGTTTTGAATGACAATAATTGATTTAATTCATCAATGATTGAGAAAAAAAACATTTATATTCCTACCTATACTATTACAAGTAGGTATGATTACAGATAAAAAAAAACTTCATCCTTATACACATCCTTGGTGGAAAGTTGTAAGCTATGAGTATTTGATGCAACATATTATCTGATAGTTGTACTCACATTCACCTAGTGTTTTGCCTATGTTTTTAAATATAAAATGCCTTTATATTTTTTGATTTATGTGTTTTAGGGTACTTTTGGATGAAAATTTGAAAAGTAAATTATAGGCAATTGGCAGATTTGACCTTCAATTAATATTTTGTGTAGAGCTTGAGCTCTAGAATTTGAAATGAAGTAATTCCAGTGGAATTAGAAAGCTAACATCCATAACTTTCTGTACATCTATGGAAAGAAAAATAAAAAATAAAGAGCATGGAAATCACAACTTTTAAAGTAAATCTTGTATTCTGCTAGTGTTAACCTCTAACCATTCTAAATTGAACATCTTGAGCTACATAAATCCATTTGATGCAAACTTATTTTTTTTGGATTCGTGATTCAAAGACATATTAGCCTACCAACAAGAATGAAAATGAGATTAAAGAGAAAGTATATGATAGAATATATCCATTGATTGAATTTGAGATATTTAAACATATAAGTCGTAAAAACATGAGTGTTGGATTGTGTATCAATTAGAGGACCTATCACTTTGGCATGACATAAATTTCATTTAAATCCTGATGATTAATTGATTTTTGAAGTTTGCATGTAAATAAATTCATGAAATACTCTTTATCCTTCTTGATTGTATTCTTGTTTATAATTAATATATTCTTAGACATTGATAGGATATTAAGAGATTGGTCATAGTTATTTTCAATTTGAATTTATCTATCCTTTCTCGAGGATGAGTAAGAGCTATGTGTAGGGGTATTTGATGCACTATATTATTTGATAGTTTCACCTACATTTAACTAGTATTTTGCCTATGTTTTATATATAAAATGCCATGATATTATTTGTTTTATGTTTTGAAGATATTTTTGGATGAAAGATGCAAAGAAAGTAAATTGGAGGTAACTGGCAAATATGATTGTCAATCAATGTTTTGTGTAGAATGTGAGCTCTAGAGGTCTAAATGAATTGATTTTAGTGGAAGTAAAAAGCTAACATCCATACCTTATGGAAAGATAAGGCAAGAAAATAAAATAAGAAAGCGCATGAAAATTGCAGCCTTCAAAGTCAAATCTAGCATTTTGCCAGTGTAACAACCCTAAATTTTTCTTCTATTTGTTTAATTTTTTTAATCTTTCCCCCTCTAAAAAGGGTAGATGAAGCATGATTTTTTTTTTCTCTCGCCGAAATTTCTAACGAAATTTCGCCATAGTCTCCCCTATATCGGGAGATCCCAAGTTATCCATAACACAACCTGCACACAATTTGAATCACATCTCATCCACAATCACATCCATTTTTAATACAATCAACGGCATAATTCATTCCAGAATATGCTCAGGACCATATTCATTCCCAAACTCCATCTTACATCACACACATAAGATAAAAATTAAAAGAGTCAATTCGTACACGAAGATTTCACATATAGATACATATATACATATATACATATACATCAAACATAACACAGTTTAATATTCGAATATCCTGAGCGTAGATTGATACATTTAATATTACAGAAACAAAATTTACAAATATACTATTCTATACAATTTACATGTTCTTCTACATAACAAAATTTCACCATAACTTCCTAAGTTCCTATCTTATACAAAAAGGAATTAAGGCTTAAAATCGATTCCTGACGAGAATGGGAAGAACCTGCAAAATATAGATTTTTCATATGAGTAGAACAATTAAGTAAATACTAGCAATTACAAAAGAATTTGAACAACATATCCATCAAGTTACTTAAATCTTATGAGATTCTAAACACAACCATATACACCCTTTTAAGGTTATATAAAAGAAGATTTATTTCTTTTGACTGCTTCTTTCCCCTTTTTCACATCGAAAAGACTATAGTCGACACTAATGACCTCCAATAGTGTCTCTAGTTATCCGTCCTGAAATCAACTAATCAATTTCATGAAAATATTGACACGAACATAACCGTGGGTGTCATTATCTATATATATGTATTTTTATTTTAAAACAAAACCAAAATAGTTCATCTTTGTTCCGTTATTTCCTTAGGAGGTTTTAGAGTATGCCGATGTCAAAGATTCTTGATATCATTAGCTTTCATCTCAGAAAGCTAATCAAGTCTATAAATTTTGCCGATATCGACGTCACCTGCCGATATCATTAACTATTCCGAAATCGAATAGTTAATCAAGTTAATACATTATGCCGATATCGACGTCACCCACCGATATCATTAACTATTCTGAAACTGGATAGTTAATCAAGTTTATAAATCATGCCGATATCGACGTCACCCACCGATATCATTAACTATTCTGAAACCAAATAGTTAATCAAGTTTATAAATCATGCCGATATCGACGTCACTTGCCGATATCATTAACTATTCCGAAATCGAATACTTAATCAAATTTATACATTATGCCGATATCGACGTCACCCGCCGATATCGACCAACTTGTTTCTTTCTATATATATATCTATTTTTCCATCCCCTAACTTTTCCTTTACCCGTTTTCTTTCCTCATCAATAAAGCACCAAATTATAACTTATAGTTCAATAAACTAGTAAAGAAAATAATTATTAGATAAAGAAAATATTGGTACCAAGTACCTACCTGCTGTGAATGTTTGACTTGCGTTACCATGTTGTTGTTGTTGTTGCCCTTCACCCGCGGTTCTTTCCTGAAACCACAAATACCCACCATTTTTTTTATATTAATCCACATATCACACACAACAACAATAAAAATGGTAATAATATTCATTTCCCTTTTACCAATTCTTTTCTTTCTCACTTATATTCCTCATTATCATCCTTTAATTTTTCAGCTCATTTATAGTCCAAATGGACATCATGAATTCAATTTCTTATCACCATTTATTCTCTTCTTTTATTTTCTGAAGATCAAGACACATTTTATGAATGGAAAGGGACAATTTCTACCCTTAACATGGTTAAATATTTGCTATTTTCTCAACTTGGCCGAAATTGTCAACACATGTGACAGCTTGACCTCTCCTCAGAGTCTTACCCATATCTGGAGTTCCAGAACTCCAAATTAGACGGGGTTGGACTCGTTGGAAAGCTAACACTGCCAGCTACAACTTTTATGAAGGGACCCTCCCTTAATTATGTATTTTTCAGGTCCAAAAGTCCCTAAGAAATAGGGAAACGAAACTGCCCTGTTTTGAAAAAAAAAGAAAGTGTCTCCAATTCATCTTCAATCCTTGATTTCTCATTAATAACAGCCATGTCTTCCCTTTATTCATGAAATCCTACTCATTTATGCATTTTCCTAACATTTTGTGTTAAAAACCCTAATTCCCAATTCAAGAACAATCATAAACTTCTAATCAAATTGAAGTTAATTTCATAGAAATTGGAATTAGAACTCCTTACTTGGATGGAATCTAACAATTTTGGAAAGAATCCTAGCCTTCTTCTCCTTGAAAATACCCGGCCACTCTTCCTCCTTTCTTCCATAATTTCTTCACTTTCTTCTTGTTACTTCTCCACCCAATTATGCCCTTCCACTTTAGAAATCCAAGGCTTGTATAGGTTTACAATTTTTTGGGTGTTTACTCTTGGTTTTTATGAGATGAATTTCGAAATTCTCCCTCCCCTTTTTCTTTTGTTTCAGCTGGACATGGCTAAGAAGAGTGGGTATTTATAGTCCCATCTCTTCTTAATTCTATTTTGACCCTGTTTTTTTCCCCTAAATTTTGTATAATAACAACATTTTAATTTTTTTTTTAAATATCCTACCTCTATGTATACTTTATTCTCGGGTTTAACAGCTAGCGTTGACCATCAAACACTCTTACTTGAATATCTTGAGTTACAGAAGTCCAATTTAGTGTAAACTCAATTTTTTTAATTCTGGACTCCAAGGTCTATCAATGCTCAAAATGGAAGAGCAAAATGATGTCATATGATAGAGATATTATTTTGCAAAGATGACAATTCAATTTCGCCAGCAAACAGGTTTCGTGAAGAAATGTGTCCAAATTGTGTTCCAAAGCATCCAAACCGACATCCAACTCTTTATTTAAGCACTTTAGCTCCTCTAAGTCAAATCTTGAATGTAAAACTGTCAATTTAAGGGAGAACTATTTTCTAAAATAGAAATTAGGATTTTCTAGGATATAAAAAAAAAGTGGAAAAAGAAAAGAGGGTGGTTGATCAGAAAATGATAAAAAACACCCCTTCTCCTCTACAAATCCAAAATCATCTTTTCTTCTTTCTTTTCGACTAGTTGTTTGACAAGCATGCAAGTCTAAACTCTTTTTCCTAATTATAAGGACAAAGAAACCTTCAGCTTTCAAGAACTATGACATCTATTTTACCTTTTCTAGTTTATATGATGAATATGTTTGCTCTCCTATTCTTATTTTTCCTATGTTTGTTTATTTTATTTGCTAGAGCGGACTCTAAATTATTATTGTTGACAATATATTGCTAAGTTTGATATCAAAACCAGAGTTGTGGTATATGAGCTTGTGAAGTAACTGAGTTTAATAATTGTGGCGGATCTCCATTATTAACCTTAGAGAGAACATTGAATCAAATCAAACATAGATTACGGACAATTATACTTTCTTGATTAATCAACTTATCTAGTTCTTAAGGTTGTCATTCAATCAAATTACAAGTGCGGACACTTATGTTATTTGATGGTTAGGGTAAGTTATACGGTAGATCCGTTAACTAACCAATGCTAAGAAGAGATAGAGATTGAGAATATAAATTGATGTTTCATTTAAATGATTAGATATGATTTCTATAGGTGGATGTTTACATGTAATCAAGGTTTGTTTTCTTAATAAATTTTAGTTTGATTTAATTTTTGCTTGATAGTTTTCTGTTTTCTTTTGTTTTAGCCTAGACAACTTCCAACCCCTCCTAAATTGCATATCATATAGTATAAATATCTAACTTGAACCTTCCTCATGGGATCGACCCCTTGCTTGCTTTATACAATCTTACGTGTTGTGTTTTAAGTTAGGGTAATTAATTTGTTTGACCGTGATATCGCAACACAGGTTCTATGAAGAAACATGTCCAAATTATGTACCAAAGCATCCAAACTGATATCCAAGTCTTTATTTCAGCAATTTAGCTCATCTAAGTCAAAGCTTAAATATTTCATACAAAGTTATTTCTCATTTCTTTAGGAAATTAGTTATTAAAGTATTTAAATGTAAACTATCTACTTAAGAGAAGATTATTTTGTAAAATAGAGATTAAGAATTTCTAGGATATAAAAAAAAAGAGAAAAGAAAGAGGGGGAGACCAGAAAAGAAGAATCACAAATCCTCTCTCCAATGAACCTGAATTCAAGCATTCTTCCATCTTTCGGAGTAGTTGTTCAATAGATATGCAAGGTTAAACTCTATTTCTTGGTTGCTAGGACACAAAAACCTTCGGATTTCAGGAATAGTGAGAATTATTCTTCCATTTATTTTCAGTTCATTTAATGAATAAATATGTTTGTTTTTGTATACATATTTCCTATGATTGTTTATCTTAATTGCTAGAGTAGTCTCTAAGTCATTATTGTGAACAATTTATTACTAAGTTTGTTATCAAAACCAGAGTTGTGTATAATCCCGTAAAACAATTGAGATTAATAATTATGGAGGATCTATGTTCTTTTTGTACTTATGTTTGTTGTTAAGAACAGGCAGTGACAATCAAAAATGATGTTTTGTCGTCATTCATCAGTGTGAATGCATTGTTTTTTCCTATAGTATAGATTATGCTAGTTTTCCATTCATGCTCAACCAAAAAAGCATTTTGTAAGTACACATCAAAGATGTCTTCATCTAATTTTTTTCCCTTAATACATCATAAATTAAATCATTGATCACAATTGCTTCAACTTATCAATCAACGGTTGAAGACAGACATTGTTGTTGCATCCCAGAGTATAAAGATCGGTTATGATCATTTAATAAAAACATGAAAATTAGCCTCATACACATCCCCGGTGACATGTTGTATATCGTGAGTATCACCGGCCAACAGGAATAAGAAGCAGAAAATCACCCAAATGGATTGAATCCATCTACACATAAACCAAGACCTACATTCTTTGCTTTCAAAAAATTAAGGATGCACATGGTTAAAGTGTTTAGGTTTCACCATCGAAAGGGTGTGTCATCACTCATTCAACTTTATTATGTGAATAATATCGTGTTATATGCTCAACAGTTTTTAGTGACATGAATAATCTTTACAGTCTATGTCTGACTGGAAAGTAACTAAGTTTTTTGTGTGCGATAAGAGTTCATCCCCTTCCAGTTTTATGTTTATAATGAGGATTCCCACATGTCCTACACCCGGTCAACTTTGTATTTTCAAAATAGTACAACATGAATAAGTTTGGACACTTGCCAATTTCCTGGTACCCTAGCCCGAAAGGTTTCATTATGGATTTGGCAGCATAGAAGTTCTATTTTGGCTTATTCCCTTCTAGTAATATACCTCTCACTCATTCGATAATTCTATCCTAATCGGCCTCACTTAAACCATAATCAGACATGATGGTCAATACTTGTCACAACTATAATTTACTGTGATTTGTGCAATCATCCCATAATGATTCATCGTAGTCTTTTAAAAGATAAAAACATAATTGCATCTGTATTAGGTTCTCCATCTATGATTGAGCATTTACCTTCACCACTCTAATTCATTTTCATTGCATCCATAACCATATTTCTATAGGGATTATTTTTGGCATCTATAAGTCTATGCACATTACTGGAACTAGAAGTTGAACCAACCATCTTTTTTATCATGATCTTGTCTATGTGAGGAACAAATTCTTCTCTATGTACATACCAACACATTATTTTATTCCTCTATGGACCTTTATTTATAGAAGATGCATCATGACAACATCTGGATTGATAACTTTTTATTTTTGCACCTTCTATATAGACAATCAATATTGTCTTCACGAATGTATCTCGAATTGTATATTGGGTAGCTAATAAAATCCTGAACCTATTGCAATAATTCATCCTACGCAACCCTTGGGGTGGTTCACAATACATCCATGAATGATCCTCTATTATTAATATCAAAACTATATATAATAATCATGTATTAATTAAATACATTAACTAAACAAATATAGTCGTACATAATCTACAACAAACCCTAACATGTACACATCATAAATTCATACAATAAATTTATATGATAAAAAAATATAAGGAAACAACAAACACTAAAGCAAAATCAATGTACTTCAAAAATATACAAAAACATTAACACATTAAAATTAAATTTTAAAAATATATTGTAGATTTACTCACTTAAAGTGAAATTTAAAAAAAAAAATCAAATCAGAACATAGATGCTCATAAATTTAGTGTTATGGTTGCTGGATTTGTTATGAGAGGTTGAACTATGATGAAATTAGGGAGAAAGTGTGGCTGGGGCATGTAGAGAAAATATACAGAAACAAGGAGAAAGAGGTAAGGGGGAGAGGAGGGATGATGATCAGGTCATAAATTAAAAATTACAAATAGATTTATTGATACAATATATCCTTTGGTAACGTCATCAATAGTTCTGTTGGTAACAATGTCATGTCATCGTACTTCATAAATTTTTGAATTCCATTGTAATTCCATCTACATATCTGTCAGTATTTACCAATGAAATTACCAAAAAAATATATCTATTGGTAACTCTGCCGGTAATTCTGTCAGAATTAATATCACGTCATCATACATCATAGATTTTAGAGTTCCACTATAATTCCCTTAGTGTTTACCACCGATATTTATCGATGAAACCTCATCTGTAATGGTGTCTGCAAAATACCAACAAAAATACCCAACAGTAAATAAAGACGACGAAAACAGCAATGATATTATTCCATCAAAAATATTATCAATCAATGAAAAAATCCATCAATATTTCCACATGAATTAACTGTAGGTGGTTTAAACCACATCTTGGTACCATCGCGAATCTACCAGCCATTACTTCAAGTGCATAAGAACCTCTAGGAACAAGAAATTGGGTTTTCTTCATGTAAAACAAATGTCACTATTGATGTATAAGATGGGTCGTTAGTCGTTGACAATTCCCTAACTAATTACGAGCTCTTTATATTCCAAAGAATTTTTGTAGTAACGCAAATATTTTCCTATTTCAAAGTAAAGCATGGATCTCATTGAATGATTCATCAATGACAGAATATGGGAAAGTGTGGATCTTACGGCTAATGGTCATACTAGGAAAGTTCTTCAACGTCCAAAACGAAGTGGGTTTCAATTAATGTGGGGCACGGTCTTCGTCTAAACTCGCTCTAAGGTTTGAAGTGGATGCTAAGGAGACCGTGACTTGGTCAAATTTTCCAAGTTCTAAATTCCTCTTTGTACCGTGTAATAGATTCATCAACACTTTGAATAATTACCCACTTTTTTCTCTAGGATGAAGCAGCGAAGCACTAACACAGAAACCACACCAAAAAGCTCCATTATTTCACCCATTTAAATATCTTAGATTTTCCCATCAAAGATCATCCAAAAAAGTGCTGAAAAAACAACGAGAAACCATGGATGACACCGTTTCTCTTATTCTTCATGGGTGCAAGTTAGCTGAAGAGCTTGCATTAAACCTGGCAAACCTAGCCAACCAGCCAGAAAATCTATCCAAGTCATGTGAAGAAATCATTAGGGTTTTTGCTGATGCTAAGGAGAGGCTAAGTTTCCATCAACTAAGCACCACTTTATACCCTCATCCTATGTTGTTTCGTGAGCCTCAGGACTTACAGCACCAGCAGAATATTGATCCTATCTTACAGGAATGGCTAGGGTCTAGCTGCACATCGGCCATGGAGACGTTGCTTCATCAAACGCCAGGAGTCATGGCTGAGAGGAGTGCCTTGGGGTTGATTGAGAGCAAGGTAGGCGGAGGGCTACAGATGGGATCAGGAGGTTTATTTATCGAATCAAGTAGCAGATCAGATGCTCAGGCAATGGATCCATCAGATTCTGGCAGAGGTTCTTCATCATCCTCAAAACGACCGCGCAAGAGGTGAGAAGATTCAATGCTAATTATGTTCATTTTGATTCCTGAATATCATCAAAACTTGAGTCACTGCAGCATTTTCCTGTTCGTGATATATATAGATTACTTGTGTTTTAATTCAGAATCGTCTTAATTTCTGAACCAATTAAACGTAGCTCAATGTGTTTTACACCTCACATGCCATGCCGAAAGAAAATTGCATGGAAAGTATATCATAAAAGCAAAGCAAATTTAATCCTTTTCCTTGGAAAAGAGGGTCGATCGGTAGCATTGTTTGCACCTTACATATTATTTTTTTTAAGAAAATGTTGAATATACAGACCACGGTATGTGTATTCATGCATACCATATATACTATATATTTTGTATATTCTGCTTTGGAATCATAAAAATAAAAAAATAAAACTCATCTAGGTAAGGAGATGGATCAAGCTTAAGCGGGTCATTAAGAAGTTCGATCGAATTCGTTTTTTATGATTCTAAACATGTAGGAATGATGATGCCGGGAAACGGACGGTGAGGGTTCCTGCTCAGCTGTTCGGAAATACTGAAATCCCACCGGAAGATGGCTTCACTTGGAGGAAATATGGACAGAAAGAGATTCTGGGTTCAAAGTTTCCGAGGTAATTACAATATGAATGTCCGAGAGGATATTTTATTCATTTAGATTTCCAAGAAAACATATGTTATATGACAAATTCAAACCATAAAATATTAAACTCGCGTTCTCTTCATGCTAGGTCTTACCATTCTTTCATGATCAGTAGACAGCAATTGACTTGGTACACAGCCAACTAAGAGATTGAGTCATTGACTGCTTATTGGGAAATAGACTTGAAAGAATGAAATTTAGAAAAATCAAATTGACCAAGTTGATTAAAATCATATTATTAATTAGGACCACTAATGCCCTGACATATGTTCTTTATTTTAACTCTACACGTACGAATACAATATATCTGATGTCTCTTTCAGGGCCTACTACCGGTGCACGCACCAGAACTTGTACCATTGCCCGGCCAAGAAACAAGTTCAGCGACTCGACGACGATCCCTTCCAATTTGAAGTGGTTTACCGCGGCGAGCACACTTGCCACATGTCGGACACCGCGCCGTCATTTCCACGGCCAGCTACGGGAATTGCTCAAGAGATGGCCCAAGCTATGATCAGCCCAGCCTCCACCATCTGCGGCGACTTCTCTCTGCAGATGGGTGGATTTCAGTCTGGGTCCTGGAGGCAGTGCTGGCAGCAGCAGCAGCAGCATGGCTGCAGGTAGCAGCGGCGGCGCAGCTGGTCCCTCCACTGGTGGTCGATACGGTAAAGAAGCTGATTACCCTATAGCAGAATTGGCCGATGCAATGTTTAACTCCGGCAGTAGTAGCACCAATAGCATGGAACTTATTTTCCCTGGGGATCAGCCAAGTGACAAAAACAATTGACAGGCCTACCAGGAGTGCTATTTAGTTAGAATAAATGAATTTCCTTTAATTTGTTGTATCTTCGAGGGGGGATTTTTTTTTTAAATGTGGGTGTCTGGTCGGTTTGTACGCACCTTCACTAATCTTTATAGGGTCCTGAAATTAACAATCATGTAAAATTACAGTGAACTACAGGGCTGAAACCTGAGAAATATAGTTACTTAAATTGATAGCAATTTTTTTGTTCGTTCAAATTGGTTGATAGCTTCATGTTAAGGCAAGAAATCCCATCATAGTTTATGCAATCATCCTTAAATGTGTAAATGTCATTCAGATGCTGATGTAGTGGTTGTCTTTACTGAAGAACAGTGTTGCTAGCTAGCCTATAAGAAAAAAGAATACTAAGTTTCTTTCAGGCTAAGCTTCTGTTAAATTCTACACTGCCGTAACTCCACTTTTTTTGAGGTAGCACTACATACCTTGCTCATTAAGAAAAATGAATTTTCAAATACACTTTTAAGACTAAACCAGGACTAAATTTAAATATCTTTTATTATCTATAAAATGGTTAAATCAATCCCCCGTCGTAAAAAATGTTTTTTAATTGATTTAATCAAAGGATTTTTGTCTGCGTTCATCACTATTGACCACCCAATGACTGAATCGAAAGGGTTGTTTTTGTCTTCTTGGTATAGGTTAAATAACTATATTATTTAAAAACTTAAATTATTATAATAAAATTTATATTATTATCTAAAATGTTTTTCTAAGGAAAAATATGGAATTTTTTTATAATTTGATTCGACTAGAGCCCATTTGGCACTGCAGCTAAACCGTTGTTTTGCTGAAATTCAATTTTTTTTTTTCATTTTAAATGAATATGTTTTGGTATTTTTAGATCATTTTGATGTACTGATGTCAAAAATGATTTTTAAAAAATAAAAAAAACATCATTTTGATGTATTTTTGCACGAAAAGTACTTTAAAAAGCTACCGCAACCGTTCTCTCAAACAAGCCCTAGAAGTTGTTTGGATGAACACGAACAATATGGATGATTTTGCTTTCTAGTTTTTTTGAATTTTAATATTAAGGCTGTGTTTGTTTTCCGGAATTCACTTTCCAGGAAACCACTTTCCAAACTTTCCTGTGTTTGTTTGCCTTCCAGAAAGTTGGTCAACAGAAAACACTTTCCAGTCAAAGAAAAATTTGGCTTGGTTTTCATGAAAGTGTTTTCCAGAAAATTTAGGCGGAAAACACTTTCCGGAAGTTGTGAAAATTTAGAAATGTCATTATTTGCTAATTATATCAAATTTGATCCTCAAACTTTTGATTGCTATATATAATTTGTTTTGAATATTTATTTTTCAATTCCATCTCTTAAAATTTAATTTTTATATTAATTTTGGTCCTTATTTTTATAATTGCTATTTTCTTTTTTCTTATCATTTTTTTATTGAAATTTTTTATCTATCAAATTTGGTCCATATTTTTTTTATTGTTACTTATTTTATTTGAAATAATTTATGAAATGTTAATTATTATTATTTTAATTTATTCACCTTTCATTTTTTTTAAATTTTTAGATTTGATCTCTATTATTTTGATTATTATTTATTTTATTTGAGATAATTTATGAAATTATATTTTTTTTTCAATTTCATTCTCATTCAATTTTTTATTTGTAAGATTTGTTCCTCATTATTTTAATAAACTTGAAAAAAAATTAATTTATTAATAAATTATTTTCCAGTTTATTTTCCATAACACAAACAAACACTGGAAAGTGTTTTCCAGTTCATTTTCCATAACACTGCCAAACATCGGAATTCACTTTCCAGGAATTCACTTTCCAGGAATCCCAGGAATTCACTTTCCAAAAGAAAACCATTTTCCAGCAAACAAACGGAGAAACTGAAGTGATCCAAACCAAATAAATTTGGTGAGATATGGTTTTGAGGTTAGGAATGAGTTTATTGAGGTTTATGGGGGTGTTTCTTAGGACAAAAAAGGAGGGGTTTAATATTTTTAGTGAGTTTATGACTACCTTAGGTGGTCAAAATAAAACTAGTGAGTAACACATCATTTGCTTTTTTTTAAAAAAAAAAAATTAATGGGTAGGCAAAGCATTGTCCATCCATTTAAGAAAAAAATGAAAACATAAGGCTCGGACATTATTTTAAAGGGTTTGTATATTAGGTCACCCAAGCATCCACACTTAATTTATTTTTTGCCTTTATTTTTAATTTCTTAGTTTTAAATATAATAGATTTATTATTTAATTAAATGCTTAAATTAATTTAGGACATATTTGAGGTCCTATTTTATTAAATATCATTCAATTTTTACTTTCTTCTACAATAATTTTTTTTTTATAATATCAGCAAGCGTTATTTTGATACAACCTTTTATAATATATTTTTTTTTAAATTAGCAGTGATTTTCTTGTGAGCATCTACTTTTATTATCAAGTAATTTTCAAAATATTTTTTAAAAGAAAAAAACATTAAACAAAGTTGGGTCCATGACTTGAGTTGTGAATTTTATAGGTTGATTTAAGTTATAACTCGAGTCAATCTAAAATGTTGTTATCTTAATATTTAAAAAGAAATAATTACAAAAAAAATTGCAGTTTACTCATTTTTTCATTGTGCTTCCTCCATTCTTTCAAAAATTACACTTTACATCCTTTATCAACTAAAGTTTTCCAATTAAAAGAAATGAAATGGCTAAATTACCTTCATAAATTAACAAATAACACCTTGTCAAATACCTTAACTTCATAATACCAAGAAACAAACATATCATAAAACCACAAAATTAAAGAAACCATATAATTATTTTATCTACTTTTTATCTTCCTTATTATCAAATTTTCAAATTTGTTTGCTCTTATTGTTGTTGTTGTTGTTTTGTTTTTTTCAAATGGGTTTGGATCAACTTTGTGTTTTGGGTTGATGAGAAATGGGCTTTTATTTTAGTGAAAGAGAGAAAGGAAAAAGATGGTGTAAGTGCAATTATTATTTGCTTTTCTTATGAATATTATACTTCTTTAGACTATTTTTTTTTCAAATTTGTAAATTTGATCACCAGAGTCTCCCCTTGTATCGAGAAGTCTCAAGATATTAACTTTAAACTTAATACACTTTAATAGTCAACCAATTCACATTTAAGTCATTGTTCAATCATTCTATACTCATCATGTTGCATCCATCACATTTCATTATGGTTCATTGCATATATAAATTTATTAATATAAAATGTTCAAATTTTCAAAGGAAAAGTAAAAATACATAATCACACACTAAATATCCATGATATAATGAAGGAAACTAACATGGCATTATAAGTTTACATAATTAACTTAAGTGGGACAATTAGTATTTAAATATAGAACACATTGCATTATAAAAGGGGCATTTAATACAAGCAAATTACTTAAACAAATACAACAATTATAACATTGCATTTAAATTATAACTTATCTTTGTCAATTATTTCCTAATTATTTAACAAAATGATCCATATATTAATCTATGTTTTTTTGTTCACTATATAGAGATTTCTTATTAGTCATTAATTTTATAAATCATTTTTTTCCTGACCTTTATTTTCTAAAACTCAATCCTTCCAAGTAATACCTAACATTGGGTAATTCCTTAGAAACTAGTTCTATCACTCGGAAACTATTTCCTGCACCTCTTACCGGGCATTAGTCTCATCACTCGGAAACTAATTCTTTCAATATAAACCACAATTTAAATATAATATACTAGAACATTTTCAATATATTAGTATGATAAGTTAAGGAAGAAAATGACAATATGTATGACACTTACCTACTATCGGGGATAGAATAGTGTCTTTTTGGTTTCATGTATCTCTCGTGGCCTCACCCATATAACATATTATTTATTTATATATTTTCAAACAAGGTATGAACTAGTGAATTCCAAACAACTTAGACCATTAATTTAAGATTATCATCTCTCATTTAAATCATAATTATAATCATAAAAATATAGATTTGATTGTAACTTATCTTCTTCAACATCAAACTATATTTATACTAAAGGAAAACGGACTTATTTTAGCTTTTAATGCACCTAATTTACTATATATCACAACGTGATGAAACTATCCAACACAATTCTCACCTTGACACCTCTCACATTTTTGTCAATATCCAAAGTCTTATAACTTTAAAGTATGCAAGAGTAGTTTCATTGAAAAGTTAACATTCTTGCATGTAATTTATATAAAAGATACTAATTTTGAGTTTTATCATTTTCATACCCCAAACTCCTTTAGAACATGAATGGTAAAGTTGTCTGGCATTTTGTCCAAAAATTACGCAACCAACAAGGTGTTACATTCACTTTCTCATTAATCAAATAAGAGTTTTTCTCTTATATTTGTTACAATATCTCTAGTTTCATCCTTCTAAGATCCACCAACCCCATTTATTTTTTATTTATAATATTTGCAACTACTTCATGAAAAACATAAGCATTAATGTAATTTATAATTATATTATGCTTCACATGCCACAATTATAACCAAATTTTCTTTTAAATATCTCTTCTTTAACTGGTATTACCATCGCATTTCAAATTACGATTCATTTTTGAGATTTTAATCAACTCTTTCTAATATGAAAAATCAAATATTTTTTCAATAATGCCTTACCTTTACATGTATCAATCCTTTTTAGTTTTAAACTCTTACATTATGGTATTTCAATCACAATTTATATGAGAAATTAGATTCTTTTAAAAAAAAAAACTTTCCTCACATATACTTTACTTCACTACTATTTCACCTAACTACAAACAAATTTACTTCATGAAATTTGGTCCTTTATTGGCCAACCATTGGGCTCTTAAGGACCTCATGGTTTTCATCATTATTTCTACCTCACTTAATAACCAACACAACCTAATATAACCTAATTTGATCAATTTATAATTAATTCACATTTTGCATAAAATCCCACCTTAAACCCTAGAATTAATTTATTAATTTTGACCTCAATTATTATTCATTTTCCATGAAATTTCTATATTAGGCTTAGAACTCCTTACAAAAAGATAATCTAGTCTTTAAATACCAACTAGTAAAAAAATTTGAGTCCCTCCCTTAAATGCCTTTTTTTTATAGTGATTGTCAATTGTTCCTACACTTCCTTCATTTTCCTATCTAGTTTAGGTGGTTAAAGGTGTGGCATTGAGTATTTTTCTCAAGCCCTCTTAATTTCTTTAATTCTCTAGTGTTTTCTCTGATAATCTTTGAAGAAAAAAACCAATATTTCTCTCTTTTTTTTGTTCCAAATGCTTTAATTTTGAAGAAAGAGAGAGAGGAAATGATTGGTTTTTATGTGTTTTCTTCATTATTTACACTTTAACCCCTTTTTTACATATAATTCTAATATATCTCAAAGTTTCTAATTAATTATATTTTATTAATATAAATATAAATATTCTAACATTTTTTATTGACTATTTTATTGTCAATTCTATAAATATTATAACATTTTGTATTGACTATTTTTTAGCGTACTAGAGTGATTTTATAAAGTGTCATGAACTTATAATCTTAAGGTGTAAAGTTTATTTATTTTTTAAATGATTAAACTATAAAAGGTTTTTCTTATAATCATTCCCTTAAAAAAATTAGTCTTTTATTTAAAAAAACAATCAAGTTCGATTTCTATTGCTATGCGGGTTGCTTTTATTTAGATTACATAGGATCAAGCCCTTATAGGTTTGAAACTTAAAGTGAGGCAATAAACAAGGTTGAGAGGCCTTTAGGTTGATCTATCATACTAGGTTGAATGATATTATCAAAGAATTCCTGATGGCAATGCTTGAGCGTTATATTATTCTTACATTTTTAATTGCACTCATGCCAAAATTATTAGAATGTTGTTTTTTTAATTAAAACTTGTTATTACAATTATGATAAAATAATTTCCAAAAACCAAATATTATAGCAAAAAATCTCCCAGAAACAATGAGTGTAGTAATAAAACATAGAGGTTCTTGTTAGAAAGTGAACTTTTCTATCCTTAATTGTTTTTTATTTTTATTAAATGAATGACATATAACAAAAGATTATATTTTTTTCTAATGAAAATATTATTAAGAAAATAAAGAATTAAACTAGCTAATTAGTTTGGTTTAATGGAGTTTAAATTATTACTCTTCTTATGAAAAAAAAATTAATTATTGAGTAATTAAAAATTATTAAAGGGTTCATCGCAACATATGATTGAATATCTTAGGCCTTGTTTGTTTCAAGGAAAGTGGTTTCCGGGAAACCACTTTCCAAACTTTCCTGTGTTTGTTTGCCTTCTGGAAAAGTTGGTCAACGAAAAACACTTTTCAGTCAAAGAAAAATTTGGCTTGGTTTTCAGGAAAGTGTTTTCCGGAAAATTTGGGCGGAAAACACTTTCCGTAAGTTGTGAAAAATTTAGAAATGTTATTATTTGCTGATTATATCAAATTTGATCCTCAAACTTTTGATTGCTATATATAATTTGTTTTGGATATTTAATTTTCAATTCCATCTCTTAAAATTTAATTTTTATATTAATTTTGGTCCTTATATTTATAATTGCTATTTGCTTTTTTCTTATCATTTTTTTATTGAAATTTTTTATCTATCAAATTTGGTCCTCATTTTTTTTATTGTTACTTATTTTATTTGAAATTTTTTATGAAATATTAATTATTATTATTTTAATTTATTCACCTTTCATTTTTTTTAATTTTTTATATTTGATCTCTATTATTTTGATTATTATTTATTTTATTTGAGATAATTTATGAAATTATATTTTTTTTCAATTTCATTCTCATTCAAGTTTTTAATTTGTAAGATTTGTTCCTCATTATTTTAATAAACTTGAAAAAAAATTAATTTATTAATAAATTATTTTCTAGTTCATTTTCCATAACACAAACAAACACTTGAAAGTATTTTCCAGATCATTTTCCATAACACTGCCAAACATCGGAATTCACTTTCCAGGAATTCACTTTCCAAAAGGAAACCACTTTCCAGCAAACAAACGGGTCCTTAATATGCATCTGTATTTTGACTTTTTGACTTAGTGTTTGGTGAGGATTAGCTTTTTATTTATTTATTGGTGCATATAATATTCAATCTATTTTATTAAATGTATGCAAAAAAAATTAATTACAAATTAAGATTTTTATTAAAGTTTGTCACATGTGGACATTGAGGTGAACTCTATGTAAAAAGGGGAAAAAAAAGAGAAAAAAAGGAAAAAAGGGGTCACGACCTGGTTTTATAATAACTACAAACACTAACTAGATTTCAGAACTTATGAGTAAAGGGCTAGTTATACAATAGAAAATATAGACATCACTCTATATTCTTTATTTAAGATATGTTACATTGTTGTTTGCTTTTAATGATAAATGTGTTTTATAATTTGCCTAAACTAGTATATATGTGTTATTAAAGATATTGTCATTATCCATAAAACAAAATTCAAAAGGACAAGGTCTAATGTTGGACCTTACCATGCAAGGTAGTTTGGTGGACCAAGTTTATCTATTAACATCTGAAGAACATGGTTTGGTTTATTGTGAGACCATTCCATCCTAGGTCTTTTTAAAGATGATACAATCATTTAACACAATGTTGAGATATTCATGATCATGGTCAAGTGACTAAATAAAATCCAAAGATTAAGGTCTAATTTATAACATTTCATCTTCCCATTTGCAATAGCAGCCATTCATGAAGGAGAAGAAGAATTGTTTTTTTATGTTTTTGTTTTATAGGTCAAGTGAAGGCCAACGGGAAGAGTCATTCGATCCCCCTCAGGTATGTGTCCATGGGCGGCGACGCTTGAATCCATGCACTACCAATGGTGGCGCCACTAGTTTCCTTGCGTTGTCCCTGGGTTCTAACAGCTTCTGCAATTAATTTTTTGACTTTTGTTTTTAAAGACCATTTTGTAATTTCAAATACTATTGTGTGTATTTGATTTTTTGATTGGCTTTTATTATCATGTAAACATGTTTAATTCTAGTTTTGTTAATATTTGTCCTTTTATTTGTTTCAAATAGATGATAAGAAATATAAAAAATGACAAAAAAAATATTTTATTTGTATACGGTCAAGCCTCCCAAAAATACAAAAAGAAACATATTGTTTAATATTTTCATACAAAACCCAAGAAAATACATGTTTAGTAACCATTTTAATAGATTCTTGAGAATTTGGTCAATAGTTAAGTAATTCACGCGCAAATTAAATTCATGAGAATTAATGGTATAAAATCATGATATAAATATTGGACTTATAAATAGGATGATATTTAAATATCTAGAAATAACCAAAAAAAAATCCAAAATTATTGTGAACTTTATCCAATTTTTATTTGGAATAATTATTTTCACGATGCATGAATAATGGAAAACTCATTTGCTTTTTCTAAGATAAGTGAACCCTGTTATGGAATTTACATGAATTTTTTTTTTGAGAGTTTATTTTTGGCACACAAACTTTTAATAGAATTCAAGAAATTAGACTTATTCACATGAATAAATTTTTACTCATCAAAACCTAGGTCGCGACTCTAAAGACCCTCTCCCCGACGTCACACACAGACATGCAATAGAATAGCGACTCGACTGGGGAAGGTATATTTTTTTGAAAATATATTAGACTAAGCTTTGCATATTTTGATATGATTTGTTTGTTTCAATGTGTATATATTTGACATGTTTTTATTTTTAGTTATGTTTTAATATAATATTTTTATTAAATCAGCCTATAACTTATGCTCGGATGTCCTTTATGAAGTTAAAACACTTTCATCGATGGAGACTACAGGAAAATTCAGTTTTTTTTTCCCAATAAGTACAGCAAGTTCACATGTGAACCCACCTTCATGAAGTATGAGTCAATGAACCAACATTGTCTTTGGATTATTTATATAAAGCATGATCATAAATGAATATCAGGTTTAATTTGTTTTGACTAACACTTTGAGGCCCCATCCAGAAACATGATTTGATTTCTCTTTTGGTGATCATGTAGAGTTCTTAAGACATCAACAAATAAAAATGTTTTTGTTTGGTGTTCCTCCCGAAAGTTTCATGGGGTGGATTCAAATCCCATAGTTTTTAGCTCTGATACCGTCGAGAAGGCTGAAAAACATTTGTAGAAAAAACATGTTCTTGTTAAATCTAGCATTTCATAGCATATAGATATTCATGTTCATGTCGAAAATATCAAGAACACATAAACTGTATAAATTATAAAGCGGAAACGTACATGAATCCATATCCGAAAGTAGCTATCTAGAATCGTACGGATGACCTTCCAGATTAACATGTTCACCTTAGAGAGTCCTTTGATTCTCTCTACCTTAGCCTTATTTTCTCTCTGATAATGGGATGTCAGTATGAGAATGAATGAGTACGTGTAACCTGGGGACCATGACCATATATATAGGCAACCAAGTGCCTTTTGTTATTCGTGCCTTTTGTTATTCATGCCTTTTGGCATTCCCACCCTTTGGTATTCTTATTTTAGCCCATCACTAAAATAAGTATAACTCTTTAATCTCTATACATTAAAGGTTTACACCCTATTAGATACACCAAAACCCAATTGCCTAAAAATACTTAGCAGATCATTTTTAATTAGGTTTCACCTTATTTGATAGTCCACAAACACATAATTATTCTCTTATAAGCCCAACATTGGATTAATGATCCAACAGTTTTATCATGTTCTCCTTGTACCCAAGGACTTTCAAGACCATTTGATAGCCCTTGTACAGGATACATATCGACCATAGTGAATCTCAGAAATCCTACTGCCCAATCCCATTGCCACATTCGCGGTACTGCAATCTTTTTCCAAGGTCTCAGGCTTGAATGTTAATTGCAGGTGAAGAACCAGACTTGGGCTCTATGGACGTGGCACCGGAACCAGGACTCACGCGGTGGAATTGCGGATCAAATTTACATGGTGAGGGAGCCTGATAAATGCCCTATCCAGTACACACAAACTAAACGTTGGTTTGCATCCATTTGAATAGCTTTGGTTAGTAATTGACTGCTTTCATAGATTGGTGAAAGCATTGCAATTTCTTTACCCTCTGCAAAGCCTCTGCAAGATAGCGGGATGAACTAAGAAGAACAAATGAGTTCCTAAAAATTATTTCTGGAGAAATATGATACATAGGGATAAAAAGCTTCTTGTTGTTTTGATGGTTGCCTACACACAAACACTAAATATTTATACTAGAAAGGCATTACTCAATGTAAAATTGTTTACCTACTGTTGTCCTGTAACTTGTAGCTCACATTATAGAGGAAAGACTTGTTGTGATAATTTATATTGTGTACCTGTGTATATAATGCCTAAATTTTTCATCGTATTACATCATCTAGCAGCACGACGACGCTTGTATTGTCCTCCCTCGACCCTGTTCTTGCGGTTTAGGCTGCTCCCATACCGTGCTAACCACGACTCAAGTGGATTTATCTGTGGGTTATTTGATGATTTGAAGTTGATAGCTGTTATTTATCTGCAAGAAACTGTGAGGGATCATGAACACATTCCAGAAATCTAGCTGTAAGATTCCATTCAGCTTGAAATAAATGAGTTTCCAGGCATATTTATAGTGGCCAGAACACGATTCAGTAAATACATGGGACATTACCTGCAGGCTACTGCCATTACATTTATCTTCCTTACAATGAAATTAACTAATGAATTAAAGGCTTGAAGTCACATACGCAGCATCTGCCCCGCTTAAATTAAGACTCTTTCTTGGTGGAAGCTCTCATTGATGGGGCTAGCAATTGTTGCTACTGACTGAGCTCTTTCTACAGAGGTACCATCTCATCTCATTTTACAAAAACCAAAGTAACACCCATAAACACATGCAAACATAAAGTTAGAGCTGTCGTATAGGTGATGTCTGTGCACACATAAACACATGCAAACATAAAGCAAAGTGAACAGATCCTGCACTGCTCTAAGATAACCCAGCTGTGGTTGGAAATTGTTTCTATTCAAATTTCTTCCAGCGGCATTATACAGCCAGGAGCACATTACATGCAGCAGCACCAACAAGCTCAACAGATGACACCACCAGCTCTTATGGTCGCACGTTCTTCTGTGCTGCAGTATGCTCAAACAGCCGATCTCAGCGCTTCAACAACAGCAAGCTTTACACAGCCAGCTCGGTATGAGCTCTGGTAGAAACACATGACTTCATATGATGCAAAGTGAGGCTAGCACCGTAGGAGGCAGCGGAGCGCTTGGTGGTGGACGATTTCCTGATTTTGGCATGGATGCCTCCAGTAGAGGAATCGCAAGTGGGAGCAAGCAAGATATACGGAGTGCAGGGTGAAGTGAAGGGCGAGGAGGAAGCTCTGGAGGCCAAGGTGGTGATGGAGGTGAAACCCTTTACTTGAAATCTGCTAGTGATGGGAATTGAGAGGTTAGAAATGGTAAACCTACTGGTTTGTTAACAACTAAACCTTAGGAAAGGTTTTGTAGGGAAGTTGATCTAGAAATAGAAAAGCAGAGAGGACTTGCTGCCTGGAAAAACTTGTATGTTGAAAACATGTTGAAGACTCTTACCACAAACCTTTCTCTAGCTTGTTTTGAAGTTGCAAGACACTTGCAATGAAATCTTGTGCCAGTGTATCCCTGTATATTTCTAGGCTATGTTTTGCTGTGCTATAGTCCTGCTCCCTTGTTTTTTGTTGATGTCTTCAAATATGGGTTTAGTTTCAATCTTCTTTCGATGTGGTTTTAACTCTTAGTGTTAGATAATAATATAAATGATATTCTGGGAAGAATAATATAAATCATATTTTGGGTCTCATCTAACAATTTAAGTTTAAGTTTTTAGATGAGATGGTTCATTCACATGTTATCAGAACTTTGTTGACCTAACGGTTATGAGTCTGAATCTTACTATTTTTATTCTATTTGGTAAAAATCAACCATAAGATAACATGAGTCTTTGCAAGTTTCAAGCCCAAAAGGTTTTTGTTTGAGGGGATGTGTTAGAGAATAATATAAATTATATTATAGGGTTTTACTTAACAAGTTTTTAAATGAAATGATTCTTTAATATTACCATTTTCTATTAACCACGTACTTGGTAGCCTTAGAAATTAAGAGTCATTCACATGTACTTCACTAGTGACATTTGTCAGAATCATAATCTGAATCTTTGATAGCTCCAGCTTATATGAACACAAAGTGACCACTGTAGTTATAAAAGTGAAATTTTGAAATCTGAAGCTTTGAAGAACACAACTTTGATCAGTAGGTTTTATTGAATGTAGTGTTTCACTTGGAAAATTGTAATGGTGTTTTAAGGAAACATCTTACCTAAGAGTTTAAGAATTTTATATTATTTTCTAACATACCCCTTCAAGTGAAAATCTTTTAAGCTTGAAACTTGCATAAATCCATATTATCTTAGCATTTAGTGAAGTAGCAGAAGCAGAAAACTGCTCAACTGAAAGATTTTGAACACAACACAATAAGAAACCAGAATTTAGGATTTATTTTTTGAAAACGAAGCTAAGATAACAAGGTTTGTAGTTGACCCAATCCCAATAGGGGTTGAAAAGAGGGAATCAACCAAAGATTCATCAGAGGAAAGAAAGAGTTAAACTCCAAACTAAGAGACAGTAGCTGAAGCAGAATAGTTCCTTGTGTGTGCTGCCTTAGGAAATGGAATATAATAAGGGAAAGTAGTCAATCCGCTTACCGGAAAATCGGTTATCGTTATTCTAGATAGGTCAGGGAAGTTTCCACTGCAATCTTAAGGGTTTATGACCTTTTTCCAAAAGAAAAGATTACCATACTCTCCAACTACTCGATAAGTAAAAGAATTTTTCTTTCCTGCAACTAGAAAGTCGATAATCTTTTACCAAAACATCAGTGGCCTTCTTCTGTTGAGGTTTCAAAACTCCTGTTGTCGAGTCCCTTTACGATCTTCATTTATTCTAGTTTCAACTCAGTCCTATCTCTAAGCGGCAACATCCGCTGCAATAAGTTACGAAAGCTTTCCTGCTATAAGAGAGCGACCTGCCTCTCTTCCTTCCTTTAGTAAGTACTAGAGTAGCAGATGCGCTTAGATACCAGTCACTATTCCTAAATAAAGATAAGGAACTTCTACCCCCTTAGCTTAGTCATAGGTAGGTTGGCCCGGATTCCTTCTCTTCCATGCAGTTCCCCTTCCTTGAACCACCATGCCCTGCCGACGTTCGTCCCCTCCCTTCCCCCTGCCTGTTGATCGATCAAAGAAATATCCTTGCGCAGTCCCTTGTTGATCGAATGGTTGGACGACGCCGTTCTTAATCCTAATTGTCATAACCCAATTTTTGGGTTACTCCCCAAAATCTACTCAAAAATAACAAAAATAAAATAAAAGGGACCAGCGTTGGTAGAGAAATCAATATGAAAATTTTGGTTGTTTTCGATAGTCTGATCATATCTCTTGTGTCCCAAAAATAGAGGAAAAATACAGATTTAAGGCAAAAATAATTTATCATTAGATAAATATGTGTAAAAATTAAGTTGAACGACATAATTATATTTTTATGGGTTGATTTGATTTAATCGTCGACCAATTTAAAGTAACATTATGATCGGGAATTAATTTAGGGTCCAATTGAAGGATTTAATTAAGTGCAAGGACTTAATTATACTTTAAATTGGTCACATCAAATTAATTAAGGGCTTAATTGGTAAGAAATCAAGTGTTTGAGCTTAATTGGGGCTCCATTGAGAAGATTGGAATTTTCAGAGACCCAATTGAATTTTTCCAAGCCAATTGCACGAATCAAGGGTCAAAATAAAGACTATTGAGAGTTTAATGGTCAATTGTGGGTCAAATTGCATAAATTGGAAGCGAATGACCAAAATAAAAAAGACACGCAAAGTCAAGTTGCTGTTGAAACTCAAACGGGGATACAATTGCACAAAATTACAAGTTTAAATCTAATTGGGGGTGCAATTAGAACAATTACAAATTGAAGGACCAAATTGCATTTCCACTTTCTCCCAAAACTGCAGTCCCACCGTTGCCTTTACCTGCACGCTGCCGACAGCCAACCGCCGAAAGCAGCCCAGCCGAAAGTAGGCCACCATGATGCTATCGACAGCCGTAGTGTTGTAGCCACTGTGGCAAGCCAAATTCTTCTATAAATAGCATCCATGGACGCTGCATGCAGGGGAGGAAAAATTACAAAGCAAGGGAAAAAAACAGAGAATCACAAACAGAGGTGCAAAAACCAGGAAAATTTACACAGAGAGGGAGACGACAAAACACATCCATCATCTTTTCATCTCCCTCATCTTCGGCAAAGACAGCCATCTCTCTCGGCCATCTTCCTCATCTCTAGTTGAACCAGCAGCAGCCTCTCTCTCTCTTCCTTTGTTATAGCAACAAGCTCTCTCTCTCCTCCAGTCGACATTTCTCTCTCTAGAAAACAGTAACATGCAGCAACTCCTCCTCTCCTCCAATGGCAACCAGCTACTCACCTAGCACCATCATCCTCTCCACCGTCATCTCCTCCTTCACACAAGCCACCCACATATGACCTTCGGCGAGCCAGCAGTAGCCACAATAGTTGCACCGGCCTTAAAGAAACAGCTCCTTACGCCTCCTCCGGCCACCACAGGCCTCCGTTTCCGATGCCACCACCGCAGGAAGAACCACCTCGACCTCCTCTACCCGCCGACAGTAGCAAGTAAGCCTCTCGTCGAGGTCAGTCAACCACCATTTACTGTGCATCGTCTTCTGCAATTGCTGATTGTCGGCCCCTAACCACCTACTACGTATGCCCAGGTAAAAGGGATATTAAGAATGTAAAGTATGTGAAAGTGCAGGCTTTAGAAAAGTATTTTAATGTGTTTCAGTTTCAATTTGATCTTTTATCTATAAATTCCCTGCAGTTCCTTTCCAGTGGCATTATGCAGCCAGGAGCACATTACATGCAGCAGCACCAACAAGCTCAACAGATGACACCACAAGCCCTTATGGCCGCACGCTCTTCTATGTTGCAGTATGCTCAACAGCCGTTCTCAATGCTTCAACAACAGCAAGCTTTACACAGCCAGCTCGGCATGAGCTCCGGTGGAAACACATGACTTCATATGATGCAAAGTGAGGTCAGCACCGCAGGAGGCAGCGGAGCGCTTGGTGGTGGACGATTTCCTGATTTTTGCATGGATGCTTCCAGTAGAGGAATCGCAAGTGGGAGCAAGCAAGATATACGGAGTGCAGGGTGAAGTGAAGGGCGAGGAGGAAGCTCTGGAGGCCAGGGTGGTGATGGAGGTGAAACCCTTTACTTGAAATCTGCTGGTGATGGGAATTGAGAGGTTAGAAATGGTAAACCTACTGGTTTGTTAACAACTAAACCTTAGGAAAGGTTTTGTAGGGAAGTTGATCTAGAAATAGAAAAGTAGAGAGGACTTGCTGCCTGGAAAAACTTGTATGTTGCAAAAACATGTGAAGACTCTTACCATAAACCTTTCTCTAGCTTGTTTTGAAGTTGCAAGACACTCGTGATGAAATCTTGTGCCAGTGTATCCCTGTAAATTTCTAGGCTATGTTTTGCTGTGCTATAGTCTTGCTCCCTTGCTTTCTATTAATGTCTTCAAATATGGGTTTAGTTTCAATCTTCTTTCGATGTGGTTTTAACTGTTAATGTTAGATAATAATATAAATTGTATTCTAGGGAGAATAATATAAATCATATTTTAGGTCTCATCTAGCAATTTAAGTTTAAGGTTTAGGTGAGATTGTTCATTGACATGTTATCAGAACTTTGTTGACGTAACGGTTACGAGTTTGACTCTTACTATTTTTATTCTATTTGGTAAAAATCAAGCATAAGTTAGTATGAGTGCTTTACAAATTTCAAGTCCCAAAAGGTTTTTACTTGAGGGGATGTGTTAGAGAATAATATAAATTATATTATAGGGTTTTACTTAACATGTTTTTAGATGAAATAATTCCTTAATATTACCATTTTCTGTTAACCACGTACTTGGTAGCCTTAGAACTTAAGAGTCATTCACATGTACTTCACTAGTGACATTTGTCAGAATCAAAATCTGAATCTTGGATAGCTCCAGCTTATATGAACACAAAGTGACCACTGTAGTTATAAAAGTGAAGTTTTAAAATCTGAAGCTTTGAAGAACACAACTTTGAAGTGCTTTCACTTGGAAAACTTGTAATGGTGTTTTAAGGAAACATCTTACCTAAAAGTTTAAGTATTTATATTATTTTTTAACATACTCCTTCAAGTGAAAATCTTTTGAGCTTGAAACTTGCATAAGTCCATATTATCTCAGCATTGGTGAAGTAGGAGAAGCAGAAAACTGCTCGACCGAAAGATTTTGTGCACAACACAATAAGAAACTAAAGTTTAGGATTTATTTTTTGAAAGCGAAGCTAAGATAACAAGGTTTGTAGTTGACCCAACCCAATAGGGGTTGAAAAGAGGGAATCAACCAAAGATTCATCAGAGGAAAGAAAGAGTTAAACTCCAAACTAAAAGATAGTAGTTGAAGCAGAATAGTTCCTTGTGTGTGTTGCCTTAGGAAATGGAATATAATAAGGGAAAGCAGTTAATCCGCTTACCGGAAAATCGGTTATCGTTATTCTAGAAGCCTCACTACCAGAGAAAGAAAGAAAAGAAGCATCCACCTAAAGACCAAGGGCTTGTTCGTTCATTCTAATTATGGGTCAGAACTAGAAGTTCATAGATAGGTCAGGGAAGTTTCCACTGCAATCTTAAGGGTTTATGAGCTTTTTTCAAAAGAAAAGATTACCATACTCTCCAGCTACTCGATAAGTAAAAGAATTTTTCTTTCCTGCAACTAGAAATCGATAATCTCTTACCACAACATCAGTGGCCTTCTTCTGATTCAAGTCAGTCCTATCTCTAAGCGGCAACATCTGCTGCAACAAGTTACGAAAGCTTTCCTGCTATAAGAGAGTGGTCTGCCTCTCTTCCTTCCTTTAGTAAGTACTAGAGTAGTAGATGCGCTTAGATACCACTCACTATTCCTAAATAAAGATAAGGAACTTCTACCCCCTTAGCTTAGTCATAGGTAGGTTGGCCCGGATTCCTTCTCTTCCATGCAGTGCCCCTTCCTTGAACCACCATGCCCTACCGATGTTAGTCCCCTCCCTTCGCCCTGCCTGTTGATCGATCAAAGAAATATCCTTGCACAGTCCCTTGTTGATCGAATGGCAATCCTTTGGACAACGCTATTCTTGATCCTAATTGTCATAACCCAATTTTTGAG
This sequence comes from Salix koriyanagi, assembly GCA_029228605.1. Classification (NCBI taxonomy): domain Eukaryota; kingdom Viridiplantae; phylum Streptophyta; class Magnoliopsida; order Malpighiales; family Salicaceae; genus Salix; species Salix koriyanagi. The sequence goes on along the minus strand of CM055345.1, from coordinate 10,728,761 downwards.
TTACTCCTCAAAATCTATTCAAAAATAACAAAAATAAAATAAAAGGGACCGACGTTGGTAGAGAAATCAATGTGGAAATTTTGGTTGTTTTCGAGAGTCCGATCGTATCTCTTAGACCCAATTGAATTTTTCCAAGCCAATTGCGTGAATTAGGGGTCAAAATGAAGATAATTGAGAGTTTAATGGTTCAATTGATGGGTCAAATTGCATAAATCGAAAGCGAATGACCAAAATAAAAAAGACACGCAAAGTCAAGGTTGTTGTTGAAAACTCTAACGGGGATACAATTGCATAAAATTACAAGTTTAAATCCAATTAGGGGTGCAATTAGAATATTTACAAATTGAAGGACCAAATTGCATTTCCACTTTCTCCCAAATTGCAGTCCCGCCATTGCCTTTACCTGCACGCTGCCGACAGCCCACAGCAGCCCACCAAAAGCAGGCCACCATGATGCTACCGACAGCCATAGTGTTGCAGCCACCATGGTAAACCAAATTCTTCTATAAATAGTAGCCATGGACGCTGCATGCAGGGGAGGAAAAATTACAAGGCAAGGGAGAAAAACAGAGAATCACGAACAGAGGTGCAAAAACCAGGAAAATTTACACAGAGAGAGGGAGACGACAAAACACGTCCATCATCTCTTCATCTTCCTCATCTCCGGCAAAGTCAGTCATCTCTCTCGGCCATCTTCCTCGTCTTCAGTTGAACCAGCAGCAGCCTCTCTCTCTCTTCTTTCGCCATAGCAACAAGCTCTCTCTCTCCTCCAGTTGACATTTCTCCTTTACAGAAAACAGTAACATGCAGCAGCTCCTCCTCTCCTCCAATGGCAACCAGCTACTCACCTAGCACCATCATCCTCTCCACCGTCATCTCCTCCTTTTCACACAAGCCACCCAGACATGACCTCCGGCGAGGCAGCAATAGCCACAGCAGTTGCACCGGCCTTAAAGAAACTAGATCCCGACGCCTCCTCCATCCACCACAGGCCTCCGTTTTCGATGCCACCACCACAGGAAGAACCACCTCGTCCTCCTCTACCCGTCAACAGTAGTAGGTAAGCCTCTCGTCGTGGTCGGTCGACCACCATTTACTGTGTATCATCTTCTTCAACACTGGGGGGTGAATTAATGCATGCCCCCGTTGTGCTGTTTGGGTCGGGTTCAGTTCTCGGCCCAGCTGCAAAGGGATGGGCCTTGGGCCTATCAGGGCTGGACACATCATGCCCTGCCGATGTTAGTCCCCTCCCTTCCTCCTGCCTGTTGATCGATCAAAGAAATATCCTTGCACAGTCCCTTGTTGATCAAATGGCAATCCTTTGGACGACGTCGTTCCTAATAAATAGAATAAGTTACCCCGGGGCATACACGCGTGGAAGGATCAACTTATATCCCTAGCAATATGTTACTTATTCTTCATGTTACACCTTATGCTACACCTTTATTTAGTTATAACTATAGTTTCATTTGTTGTCGGTCCAGCTGCGTTTAGTATGGCTATCTAGTTACACTACCTCATTGCACACTTTCTATCTTTATTAGATTAGAAGTTGCATGCTATTAGAGAAGAGCAATGGGAGGTTCATTCTTACCGCACAAGAAAGGTAGCCGGAAGCAAACTAAGCACAGAAGGGAAGCAAGTGGGTAAGCCAATACTATCTCATTCAGAAAGAGGGCGGAAATCTCACATCCTAGAAAGAACTTGTTTTTCACCTGCGCAACCAATTTCATCCTCTTCAAATTAAGGCAAGCAAGGCCTATAGGGGGCGAGAAGCAAAAGCTGCATACCTACATTGAAACTAATCAGCAAGAGCCAGCATTCAAAAGTTCAGTTCCTTCTTCGGACGAAGTCCTGCCTTTGAAACCTAGCCAATCCCAAGACATATAATGGAATTGTCGTCTATTGTATAGGGCTACTATATTCATTGGAACTCGTCTACTAATGTCGATCGGATTAGCTACATCGGATCACCTACTACCCTAGGATTATAGAACTAGTTGGAACAGCTTCTTCTCTTTCTATCTACACATCTCGTAGCTCATACACCTGCGCATCTCCTCTCTGTCTCGTAAGCATTTATTCCTTTCAATGGCTCTGACTCTCTCTTCTCGGTTAGTATATTCCCCTAATCTCTCTGTCATTGGAATAGACAATAATAATAGGTAATTAACTCCTTGGGATCAAAAGAGAACTTTTGCTTTGGTCTCGAGGAATTGTTGAGCGAGGCTGACTTTAGAGGTGTACGTGTTGGAAATCAAAGAAACAAAAGTCAACACAATTCAAAAGTGGAATTGTGCCGAAATAAAAAACAATGAAAAACACTAAAGAATAGCAAGAATGAGCAGAAATTTATGTGTTAGGTTACTGTTATCCCTCTTCTCTTATTTATATTGAAAACTTGAAGTATTACATTCAAATAGGGTTTCCCAATTTGATTACAACTTCCTCTTCTATAATCTAAATAGGAAAATACTTGAAAGGAAAACTAGAACTTTGATCAATCAATATGATCTTATTTAGGAAACATAATAATTGAAAGATAGTAAAATCCTAACATTAATTGTAGGCTTGGAATCAGTCTTCAATCTTCAATCTTCAACACTCCCCCTTGGTTCCAAGACTACAGGCCGCACGATCCAACCTTTTCTCTTAGGTCTTCAAATCTCTCTTTAGCTAGTGATTTGGTGAACAAATCAGCCAACTAACCCTTTAGAAATGCAATACTTTATTTATAATTCCCCTTCTTGTTGGTATTGTCTTAAGGCATGAAACTTGATTTTCATGTGCTTGGTTTGCTTCCCTAATCGACAAGTTTCACAAAAAACTAGCTTCATCTTGTATATTAGGCAACCCATATGCCTTATGCAAATTTGTCATTCTTCTTAAGGTAGCATAGTTGAAATGACCTAACCTTTTATTCCAAAGAATAGATTCATCTACCTTGCATGTGTTGACATCCCAACATGTTTTTTTCCAATCAACATTAAAACTTCTATTCAACATTTTTGTAGACAACAATAATACTCCATTTTTATCATTGATATTACACACTCCATCATCAAAGAGTAGTGAATATCCAGATTTCATTAGTTGCCCCACACTAAAAAAATTATGATTTAGTTGAGGTACATATAAGACAATGTTTAGAATTTTTGTACCTGCCTTTGTCTCCACTGCTATGGCTCCTTTACCTTCAACTCTGACAAAATCTCCATTACCAATCTTTACTCTTGATATGTAGTTTTTGTCTAAGTTCCTAAATATGCTGAGATCTGTTGTCATGTGGTTAGAACAACCACTATCAATGAGCCAAGATGAATCATCTCTCTTTGTTATATTGCACATCTGTTGAATTGTGGCTACAAATAAAAATTCATCTGATTTCTGAAGTGTCCTCTTCTTGAGCCTGTTTGACTTCATCTACTCTGGTTTTGCAAAAAATTTGTATGTGACCAAATTGATTACAATTTCGACACTGCATATTCTTGTACCAACACCATTCCTCAAAGTGATTTGTTTGTTGACAATATTTGCATGCAGGGAACTCTTTCTTTTCTTTTCCTTATCAGGTTGTGTTGTTAGTTGCTAGATTGTTGATTATTTGGTCTCCAGTCTCTTCCCTTTTCCATCTTTCCACTTTGGTTATTTCTGGAAAAATTCTGAGTGTGATTCTTCCCTTTATAGACAGCAACAAGAGCATTCTCACTTGTTCCTTCCTGTCTGTAGGCTTACCTTTGCTCCACAGCTTGTAGAGCATTCACAAGCTCTTAAAAGCTCATCTCAGAAAAATCCTTTGAATCTTCTAATGAGCAAATCTTATGCTCAAACTTTTCAGGTAAGCTCACTAACACTTTTTTCCACAATTCAAGATTCTGGAAATTCTTCTCCTAACAATCTCACTTGATTCACCAGTTTTGAGATGTGTGAGGAGAAGTCTTTGATTGTGTCAAATTCCTTCATCTTCAACCCTTTCAAATTGTCTTTTCAAATTCAAAATCTGCATCTTTCTTGATCTCTCATCTCCTTGGAATTCAGCCTTTAGCTTATCCCAAGTTTCTTTGGCCATTTTACAAGCCATGATTCTTGTAAAAATTTCTTCACTTACTGCATTATGAATGCAAGTGCCTTGAACCCTTTAGCCTTTTCTTCACTGAAAAATTTCATTTGAGCCACGGTTTGATTGTTTCCAAGAGGTGTTGGTTGTTTGTCTTTCTCCACAAACTCCCATAAATCAAAAAGCCTTCAAATATGCCTCCATCTTCACTGCCCAAATTCCAAAATTCTGACCAGTAAACGCTAGTGTTTTTGGTGAAAAAGATGCATAATCCATTCTGAAGAATTCAACCATGATTTGTTGAAAAAGAAATTTAACAATTATTGATGTGAAGCCTTTGTGCAATTGTTTTAAAGGATTTGAGAAGAGTAACTAATCCTTCTACTTCAAGATTTTAAAGAAAAAAAGAACTCTCGTTTTTCTCTCCCCTTCCCTTCAAAGTTAATAACTTTGAAAAATTTTCACTTAAATTCTCTCGTGTTTCACTCAATCCCTTCAAAGATCAAAATCTGCTCTCTCAATTTTTTTCTTTCAAAAAACCTTCAAAGCCCTTAGCTTTGATGTCCCTTTTAAAACCTCACTTTTAATCTCTCATGTTTCACATGATCCCTTCAAAGATTCTAATAGCTCTGATACCATTTGTTGGAAATCAAAGAAACAAAAGTCAACACAATTCAAAACTGGAATTGTGCCAAAATAAAAAACAATAAAGAACACTAAAGAATAGCAAGAATGAGCAGAATTTATGTGTTAGGTTACTGATATCCCTCTTCTCTTATTTATATTGAAAACTTGAAGTATTACATTCAAATAGGGTTTCCCAATTTGATTACAACTTCCTCTTCTACAATCTAAATAGGAAAATACTTGAAAGGAAAACTAGAACTTTGATCAATCAATATGATCTTATTTAGGAAACATAATAATTGAAAGATAGTAAAATCCTAACATTAATTGTAGGCTTGGAATCAGTCTTCAATCTTCAATCTTCAACAGTAAGCACCACGAGTCTCAATCCAGTCAAATTCCTGTTCTATTATCCTAACTGAGCAAAAGGCATAATAGATTCTTGCTCTTCTTATGCCTCTATTAGACCATCAGCTCCTGCTGAGCAAGACGACGTGATCTCCTGACAGATTAGATTATACAGCGCATCAAGAGCAAGGCTGAAGGCAAGCAAGTACATCAGTCATCCCATTCTTTCTATAGGCAAGAATCTTTTGTCTTTTCTTTGCCAATTAAAAAAATAGTCAAAAGGAGGCAACTTCTGATCATAGTTGTTCATTTCATTCTGTTTCAGCTGAAATGGCCGAAACGTTTCATACTAGTCAAAAAACGAGATAAAACAGCGTAGTTTTTACCACAGTTTTTATTCCAACTCGTTTCGGAAATTCCGGCCAAAATGCGCTAGAATTATACCGGCTGTTCCGTTTCGACCTCAGACAAAAAAATAATTCCCTGCCTATTTGGATTTTAGGCAAACTATGGGTTAAGACAATCAAATCAAATTTAAAATTTTGAATTGCTTTTACTTTTTACAATTCCCCGACGGAATTACTTTTTACTTTTTAATACTATTTACTTTTTACTGGAATGCTCCGAAACCAAAACATTTTGTATCAATAGAAAAAACAAAACATCAACCAAACACAAAACTAACAACTATGTATCTGATACGCAAAACCAGAACCCACAATAGCAAAGCCAAAGATTAAGTCAAGCACAGTCACATCAGCACAAGAGACCAGCAATTTTGTCTAGGACAGGCCCAGCCATTCGAGATCCACAGCTAATTCGAGCAGGGACGGAGAAAAGTGAGTAACTAGGCCGTACGCGAAAACTCAAATCTACGGTCGTTTGGCTAGATCCATTTTTCGTTTTATGAACGCTTTAGTTTAGTGTCACCATACTTCAAGCATCGAAAAGTCGGTTTTTCAGCATTCAAGTAAGCCAATTTAATTAATCGACCGTCGAATGTGACATGGATATGATCACGTACGATTCATTCATAGGCTTTAGGTGATTAAGCTGGTCAAGTTAAAGGGGAATAACTTCCCAGTCCGTCGGCGATAGGCAGAGACCAAGATTTGACCATTTAAGCGCTAGTTCTGCTTTAACATTAAGATTATAGAAAGAGGGTTACTACTTACTACATTGATAGAGGCATACAAGTATTCAGTTTTTTCAATAGCCCACGGATCTGATCTTTCCTGGTATTGGTTTATTAGCAGGTGAGAAGACTACACAGGGGTAGAGGCACATGCCAGTTTTTTTAGAGATCCGACTCGTCACCCGGTTAGGTGCCGGTAGGAGAGTCGGGGGCTATTGAGTTAGAAGTAGGAGACGATGATCAGACTTATCTTATAATAGGCCGCTTAACGAGCCAGAAGATGTTGCCAATGACCAGGTCTCGAGAAGAGCTGGACGCGAACCCCTCCCATGAGAAAGAAGCCTAGCAGCCCCGATACGCCGAAACCTCTTATTCCGGTCCTTAGTCTAACTACGACTAGTCAGGAATTGCGTAAGAGAAGAAAGGTAACCGGATCTCTTAAGGAAGGATAAAACCAAAATTAGAATGAATCGACTAGAAAAGTTTGTTCCGTAGGCTTTCGTGAATGAGGCTCATGGCTTTCGAAGTCAGAATCGCCCGAAAGAAATGACTCTAATAGTTGAATTTCTCTAAGGAAGGGGTTTTTTTGTTCCCAGGGAGTGAAGCCCCTCTTCCCGGAGCGGCAACTTTCTTTCTAGAAGTTGGAGTTTTGCTTTATTTTATTTCATCTTTGGAAATAACAGCCGTCGGTCGTGAATCTTCTTTTCCAATCTTTTTCGATTTGATGAGTTGTTGTCATAGCCATTGCGGCTTTAGGCGAACCAACTTTAGAGGTGTGATCCTGATGATAGGGTTTCTGTGAGCAGGGATTAGGGCAAGAGGGTGCTTCCAAGAAACAGAGGTCCAGGAAGAAGACGAACGGAAAAACCTGAGGATGAGTGGACAGAATGAAAAGGAGTTTTAAGGAGGAGTGACTTCCTTCCCATGTTTGCTGTGGCCACTAACTAACTTTCTACAATGGCTGCCTGGATTTAGTACCGTCTAAACAATTAATTAAAATATAACGGTTTTTTAAACTTGGTTTTCATTAAAATGATATTTTGTTTTGTTTTTTTAAAAAAAAATTAATATTACGTAGACTGAATTTGATCATCATAAATCAACAAATGTATCAATAACTTTTCCATTCAAATTCAAATTCAACTTAATCTAGAAGTTGAATCATAAAGCTCTTAAATTAATTGGTCAAAAGTGCTTTTGGAAAAAAAACTATTTTTATTTAAAGTAAAATTTAATAGTATTTTTAGATCATTTGCATATGCTAATGTTAAAAATAATTTTTAAAAAATAAAAAATATTATTTTGATGCATTTCTGAATAAAAAATATTTTAAAAAATGACCTGAACCATACTCCAAAACAGGTATAAAATGTGTCATAATCATGCCATTTGGAGAGTAAGCTATTTATCGTCAAAGATTTAATGTATTCATAATAAATAAATAAATAAATAAATGAATATAGTGGTGTTGTGTATTAACTTGGAGAACAAATTTAAGGTATCTTTAACAATTAATTACGTGTACTCTTTGTCCTTTGGATTATAAATGTAACAATTGTCTTAAAACGACAACATTTTCTCAGTGGCTGTTAATGTTCAGAATTTTCAACAAGAAGGAAGTTGCGTGATTGAGATGCAAGATTGGTTTTTGATTTGTTCATTATGTTTAATGCTTTTTGACTTTTCTTAGTACAAATTTGTACCATTTTCCCATATATAAAAATTATGTTTTATTTAATTTTTATTCTAAATTAATTATTTTTGTTTTTATATCATTTTAATATACTGATATTTAAAATATTTTTTAAAAAATAATAAAATATTATTTTGATGCATTTTTGAATAAAAAAAATACTTCAAAAATAACCTTAACCACATTCTCAAATAGCCAATCCATGGTGCGGCACTTGCGGAGCTTTCAAGTGGTCAAAAAACTTCCGCCATGTCATGTGGTGCGCCTCTATGTCCTCTGTCTACCATTGCGGCGCGTTCCGGTCATAGGTGTTCAGGTAAACTCCGGCGAATGGTTTTGTGTCGTTTATCCATTTTCTCTCTCCTGCTGCGCGCAATTATGTCCAAGTCCCTGAAGTATGTAAGATGTTTACTTGAAAGTTTGATTATTTTCAATTGTGCCCTTCAATTAAAACTGATTATATATGTAAGTTTTTATTTCAGTCCTTATTCTTTGATTTTTGATTTCTTTATGGTTCCTTTAATTTTTTCGATACGGAGGGTTTGATTTGTTTTAATTTGATCCTTTCAATTGAAATTAATCATATATGCTACTTTTCATTTCAGTCCTCCATCTTTTAATTTTTTTTATAAAATTACACAACAATTACCTTTAGAAATGTCATTATTTATTTTGGTCCCAAGGTTTAATTTGTTTCAATTTTATCCTTCAATTCGAATTAATTATATATTTATTTTTCATTTCGGTCCTTATTCTTTGAATTTTTATTTTATATTAATTCCTTTGGGTTTTTTTATTCTTGGATAATGTTTATTTTTTATTCGTATTTATGCATCTATGCTTTTAGTTTTTCTTTTTAGTTTTTGTCTTTTTTTTATTGGGGTTTTATTTTTAATCGGTTCAATCCTAAAATTTTAATTTATGTTGGTAATCATTTTAAAATTAATATTGCTCCCTTTTTCCCTTTATTCGTTTTTTTTTTTTTGTGTGTGTTTTCTGTTATTTTTATTTGTTCTTTGAATCATATGATTTTTATGATTTTATTATTTGCGCAATAATAATAATAATTTTAGTGATTATTTTTTTACAAAAATCTTTTTCTTTTTCTTAATAATTTTTCAGAGCAATTTAATGATTTTAATTGTTTTGACAGCAATATTGATAATAATTTTAACTGTTATAGCAATGATAATGACAATAACATAAGGATGAATTTTCAATTTATGTTTTCATCTTTTTATGGATAAAAAATTAATTAATTATTTTTATTATTTAATTATTGCAGGTATTTTCATAATTTATATTTTGTTTTTATTTAATTCAAATTGAAATATAAAATAAATAAATAAAAGACCCCTCGACAATAGCGTAAAGTAAGTAAATTCAAACTTGTAGACAACCTCGTACAGACATGCTTGGATTGCACGGCATCGAAATTTGAAAGGAGTGTCCAGCGTCTCTTTAAAGTTTAAACGGTGATTTGGTAATAAAAATGAAGAAAAATATATGAAAGTCTGCCAAATTTATTATGTTTCGGGTTTGAATTGTTTGTTCGTCTTGAAAGCGAAAATTACTTAAAATTCAAGCAGGAAAAAGGGTTTTTTTTTATAAAATCAGTTGTGAACACCACATTCAAGCAAGCTACAAAGGTGTATTGCTTTCAACAATTTATTATGGAAGTCAACACTGTCAACGTCTTAATTGACGAATTGGGAGTTTAGTTTGAGAATTGCAACATTAAATCTAATGAAATTATGAAGAAAAAAAAAGATTACATTGTTTTCCAGCACTGTCAACGTCATTAATTGACGAATTGGGAGTTTAGTTTGAGAATTGCAACATTAAATCTAATGAAATTATGAAAAAACGAAAAGATCACATTGTTTTCCATTGTATAAAGAGCCTAGCTAGGGTGTTCATCTACCACAGCAAACCCTATTCTATAGATCTTGAAGAGACATCATGACGTTCTTGCTACACAAACCATTCTTCTCAGTCTTTCTCCACGTCCTGATTTTTCATATATTAAACTCTCCTTCCTTCTCAGCTCTCGCTGATCAAACTTCCTCTGCAACTTCAGTGTTTGGTAACAATACAGAAGCTGAGGCTCTTTCAAAATGGAAAGCAAGTCTCGACAGCCAAAGCCAATCTCTACTTTCTTCTTGGGTCGGCACCAGTCCATGCCAGAACTGGGTCGGAACCACCTGTGACAATTCCGGGAGCGTCACCAACCTGACACTCGAAGGTTTTGGTTTGAGAGGCACGCTTCATGATTTCAGCTTCCCGTCCTTCCCCAATCTTCTCATTCTTGACCTTGCGAATAACTCTCTTTATGGAAGCATTCCGCCACACATCGGTAATCTATCCAGAATCACCATCTTTGATCTCTGCTATAATGATTTCACGGGAGGCATTCCATCTGAGATAGGCTTGTTGAAAAGTCTTGATTTGTTAGGTTTATGCGAAAATCACCTTTCTGGTTTGATTCCTCGGTCAATTGGAAATTTGAGCAGCCTATCCATTCTCCGTCTTTGGAATAACAAAATCTCAGGTTCTATTCCTCAGGAAATTGGATTGCTAGTATCTCTTGAGGAACTTCTACTGGCAAACAATTCCTTAACCGGTGAAATCCCTTATTCCATTGGAAATTTGAGAATTCTATCCAGACTCTTTCTTTCGGTCAACAAACTCTCTGGTTCTATTCCTCAAGAAATTTGTTTGTTAAAATCTCTAAATGTACTTCAATTGGGATCCAATGTTTTGACCGGTACTATCCCTGATTGCCTAGGAAATTTGACAAACCTCACTTTTTTTTTCCTTTCTGTGAACCAACTCTCTGGTCCCATCCCCTCTTCCATGGGACAGCTTAAATCTCTAGTACGATTGGGCTTAACTGGAAACAAATTTCATGGCTCATTGCCCCAAGAGATGAACAATCTCACCCGTTTGACATTATTTGGTTTGTCTGACAATGAATTCACGGGTCCATTGCCCCAAGGGTTATGCCTTGGAGGATTGCTAGAAAACTTTACTGCCTCCTCCAACTATTTCTCAGGTCCCATACCAGAAAGCTTGAAAAACTGTAATAGTTTACACCGACTAAGACTTGATGGGAATCAATTAACGGGAAATATTTCTGAAGATTTTGGCAGCTATCCGTCTCTGTATTATGTTGATTTGAGTTACAATAATTTTTATGGTGAGCTTTCTTCTAGATGGGGAGAGTGTCGCAACATGACAAGCCTTCAAATCTCAAACAATAATATTTCTGGTGAGATACCACCGGAGCTCGTGAAGGCTACCCGATTACACTTGATTGATCTGTCCTCAAACCACTTGCAAGGAACCATCCCAAATAAATTAGGGAGGCTGAAGCTGTTGTACAAGGTTACTCTTAACAACAACCATCTTTCAGGCACCATTCCCGAAGACATCAGGATGCTTTCTTCTCTCCAAATCCTCAATTTAGCTTCAAATAATCTAAGTGGATCGATTCCAAGACAGCTTGGGGAGTGCTCAAATTTATTATTGTTGAACCTCAGTAGTAATAAATTTACAGAAAGCATTCCAAATGAGATAGACTCTCTGCAGTCTCTACAGGATATTGATCTTAGTTGCAATTTCCTGGCTCAAGGGATACCGTGGCAACTTGGGAAACTGCGAATGTTGGAAACTCTGGATATCTCTCACAACATGCTTTCTGGTGTGATTCCGAGCTCTTTCAAAGATCTGTTAAGTTTATCAACCGTGGATATATCGTACAATGAGCTTCAAGGCCCTGTTCCTGATATCAGAGCCTTCCACAATGCTTCATATGAGGCATTAAGAGATAATATGGGTTTATGTGGCAACGCCAGTGGTCTAAAGCTATGTGATCTTACAGAAAGAAGCAAAACTTCTAAGAAAAAAAGTAATAGAGTTGTGATTTTGATTGTACTCCCTGTTTTAGGAAGCTTACTTTTAGTGTTTGTTGTGATTGGAGCTTTCTACATTCTCTGTAAAAGAGAAAGGAAGAGTGAAGTTGAGCCATGTAATGAACAAGATCGAAACATGTTCACGATACTAGGCCATGACGGGAAGCAGTTGTATGAGAATATTATTGAAGCTACAGAGGAATTCAACTCCAACTACTGCATTGGTGAAGGAGGATATGGAACTGTTTATAAAGCGGTGATACCACCAGAACGGGTGGTTGCCGTGAAGAAACTTCACCGGTCACAAACAGACAAGTTATCTGATTTTAAAGCTTTCGAAAAGGAAGTTTGTCTATTGGCAAATATTCGACATCGAAATATCGTGAAGTTGTATGGATTTTGCTCACATGCAAAGCTCTCTTTTTTGGTTTATGAGTTCATAGAAAGAGGAAGCTTGAGAAAGGTTCTAACCAGCGAGGAACAAGCAATTGAACTGGATTGGATGAAAAGGCTAAATATTGTAAAAGGGATGGTTGGAGCTTTATACTATCTGCATCATTCTTGCTCTCCTCCGATCATTCATCGAGACATTACCAGCAATAATGTTCTTTTGGATTTGGATTACGAGGCACACGTCTCCGACTTTGGCACAGCTAGGCTGTTGATGCCTGACTCATCTAATTGGACTGCGTTTGCTGGTACTTTTGGATACAGTGCTCCAGGTGCGTAACTTTATTTCAACATTAAATTCCCAAAGTGCTTATTTAAATTTTCATTTCTATCAACATTTTTAAATGGAAGTATGTCAGCTGACGGCTGCAGCTTTTTATGACTTGCGATGCAAACAAAGCATAAAAAATTTCTATTCAAGGTGATAAAAACAAAGCATAACAATTGTTTTTTGGCAGAGCTAGCTTACACAATGAAAGTGACTGAAAAATGTGATGTCTATAGCTTCGGAGTGGTAACAATGGAAGTGATGATGGGAAGGCACCCAGGTGATCTCATCTCCACACTCTCATCACACGCATCTTCCTCATCATCTTCGATATCACCGATTTCTCAACAGACATTGTTGAAGGATGTGCTTGACCAGCGCATCTCGCTTCCTGAAAAAGGAGCAGTAGAGGATGTTGCCCATATCATGAAGATAGCACTTGCATGTTTACATCCCAATCCCCATTCTCGGCCAGCAATGGGAAACATTTCTTCAGAGCTTGCAACTAAGTGGCCTCCATTGACAAAACCATTCTGCACAATAACTTTGGAAGATATATTGTCACATACATGTAGTTAATGTGATTATATTATCAGCTTTGTAAGAGTTATAGGTTACCTGGGCAGGCTTTGTTGGGTTTTGGCTTACTTTCTTTTACTGTTTGGTTGAAAAATAAATGTTGTAATTTGCTGTAGATTGTGTTCATGGGCTGTAAGTGCATGAAAAAAAATATTGTTTTAAAATAGATGATAATTCAGTGGATTCAACTTCCTAAGAACTTCAGTAATTGTGAAAAATATTCATTGGTCAATGTTGTCTTTGTGAAAAACAACTTCAGTTTTTTTTTATTAATGCCTAGTATGTAACCTTAATTCCACTTGAATTTGGATGCACATAGAATATGATTTCCATAAAAATATTCAAATTTTGATTCAATAACTTTATTTCACGAGATATTGAGACCATATTTTGAAAAAGAATGGATTTTTCTTAAAAATTAAACTGATGATTAACAAGTCTCCCAAGATGAGTCTATTTTTAGCAAACCCTGGAGTTTTTCTTTAATAAAACACTGAAATATGAGTGGGTCACACGATATTCAAACCCTTTTTAGAAAAACAAAACATGGAGTCTTTTCTTTAAAAAAAAACACTACATATGACCTGGTCACCTATTATTGAGATGATTTTTAGGAAAAACATGGAGTTTTTTTCTAAAAACAAAACTTAAGATGAGCATGTCACTCAATATTGACAACTTTTTTTTTCAAAAACATGGAGTTTTTCTAGAAAAAAACATTGAATATGAGCAGGTCACCCGATATTAAGACCATTTTTAGAAAAAAAACAAAACTAAAAATGAGCACGTCACCAAAGATATTGAGACCATATTATGAAAAGGAGTGGATTTTTTTCAAAAAAAAACAAGAAAAAAAAACATGATGATTGACAGGTCAATCGAGAGGACTCTATTTTTAGCAAAGCCCTGAGTTTTTCTTTAATCAAACACTAAATATGAGTTGGTAACCCGATATTGAGACTATTTTTAGAAAAAAATATGGGGTTTTTTTCTAATAAACAAAACTAAAGTGGATAGAAAACAGACCTCCATCCGTTTTCGTGTTTCATCCTTCCCAACAAACTTTGAGCCATTTTCCTCTAGAACTTCAATTACCTCTGGGTTTACCACAACTGGCCCTTATGAGATTTTTTTTTATTTTTACTTTGTACTTTAAATTTTTTAAAAATTAGTAATTTTAGATTATTTTTATATGTTGATGTTAAAAATAATTTTTAAAAAATAAAAAATATTATTTTAATATATTTTGAACGAAAAATATTTTCAAAAATAAATACATAAAGTACAATTTAAATGCCACTGTGGACCAAATCCCAAGAGAATCCGACGACCTGACAATGAAGCCTAGATTTTCCGATGACATGAAGCTCCGAATCACCTGAAGTCCTGGTCAGGTTTTGAATGACAAAAGTCAAAGTCAACTCTTCACCTTGACAGGCTATTTCATGAACCTGCGTTCACCACGACTCCTCCACTTCCCTGTCATCAATAATGAGCTTCTGGTCGCACATCAGCACTCCGTTTTCAGTGGTTAAACTCCATTTTCACTTGCTCTTTTGCAATTAAAATTACTAAGGAAGATGAATTGAAAGATAACCCTAAATTTGCTTTATTTATTTATTTATTTATTTTTTATCCAAATACAATTCTTTAATTCCCTTTTCTTTCATGATTACTCCTTTGTGAATAGTTAATAGCTAGAATTTCATTTGTGTTCTTCCCACTCATGGGTTATAAGACACGTGATCACTGTTTCAAAATTGATTGTTGTTTTAAAATGATAAAAAAAGTCATTTTTTATTACTATTGTTTTTCACTTGAAAATACATTATAATAATATATATTATTTTTTAAAATTTATTTTTGATATCTATGAATAAAAATATCTAAAAATATAAAGGAAAAAAAATTAAAAAAAAAACACTTTTTAAAATTACTTTTCCACCACAAAATAAACACGCTTTTAATAATATAATAACTTTAATTATCGGTCCCTGTTCAAGATCTCTATTTAACCTAGTATAGGCATATGATCCAGGACCTCTATTTACACATATGCCTATATTTTAGAAATATATCACTTTTATTTCTTTGATTATTCTTTTCAAAAATCATATTCTACCGCCTTAAAAATTGACTATTGTGTCCGTCTCTGTTACTAATAAAGCTTGTTATGAGTTTTTTAGTTCTTTAGAAGTCAACTCTGCTGTGTTGCTGTCTGGTTTTAGATTGTTGTTCTGATCTTGGACGCATATTTGCTAGAGTGTCCTGTAAGAGTTTTTTTCTTTTTTAATATTAAAAAAAGCTTTTTCTACACGATAAGTGTTGCTCGTTTTCTTCTCTTCTGTATGCCATTTGATTTTTTTTCTTGTTATGTGTTCTCGTTTTCCAATCAAAATTCAAAAACACTTAACTGGGCAAAATTCAAAAACACTTTGAACCATGTGACTGTATTTCTCTATCTTTCTTTTTATTTTCTGCAAAATACAAAAACACTTAACTGGGCAAAATGCCAAAGCTACCAGCAACTCGTTTTCCAATCTGCTATTGAACCCTGAGATCTATAGCGTTTCTCTCTTCCCATTTCAAACTCAACAAGATAGGTGCAAAGAAGTTTACATGAATTTGTATTTGAGTCCTCAAAATATATCAAGAATTTCCGAGATGAAACCATTGCATAGAGGGCAATTACCCCTTTGAACCCAAAGCTCTCTTGAACACAGCCTGCAAAATGTATGCCCACAAGGAATAAAGGCTGCACCTTTATGCCTAACCATGCACACACAGCAAGTGTACTCTATAGCAGCACTGCCATCACCACGGTCCTCCTCCTCCTCCTCCTCCTCCTCATCATCATCATCATCACATGCCTCAATATCCCCCATTGTATATCTAGACCCCTCAAACCCCATCTGCCTATCTGTCTCCTCTAACAGATCCATCAATGACATCCTCACCGGCTCGTGCGTCTCCATATTCCCGGGCATGGGCATTGCCCCTTCCTCGGCCTCTTGTTCGGCTGCTGCCGCAGCTGCAGCTTCCGCCTGTGCAGCTGCTTCTGCAGCCTCTTGTGCTGCCACTGCCTCCCTCGCCGACAACAGTCTCTCCTCTGCCAATGCAGTGCCCAGGCGTGTCGTGCCTTCAGGTGACGAAGGATCTGAATCATTCTCATCCGACTGGGTTGGATCGACAGCCGGGAACCGAGTCGAATTGTGCCGCGAGATTTGCGGTCGAAATCTCCGGGAAGGCGGGCCATCGTCCACCTCGTGAATGTTCACATCCGAGTCGCCAGAGTGAGTTAACTCAGACTGAACCTGAGGAATGGCTGAACCAAACCGAGTTGAGCTCCGGCGAGTCATTTGCGGCCTCGAGCTCGGACCCATCCCCAAGTTATCATCTGATTCCTCCAACTCGGGTGGTATAACGGACGACACGGTGGTGAACCGCACGGAATTACGGCGTGCCATCAAAGACCTGGTGGAAGCGTTATTGATATTAGAATTGCGAAAACCTGTTTTCCACCGGGATAGGGATATCCGAAGTGGGGGTATGAACCGAAGATGTCCAAGCAGAACCAGCACGCTTCAAACGGAGCTTGTCTCTGAAAGCTTTCCAGCTCTTTTTGTCTCTGTGTCCAAATAACGAGCCGCTCTCTTCATCCCGGATTATATCCATTAGTGTCTGATTTGCCTGGCCCGGCTGTTTTTCCATGCTTAATATCGTCTCAAGGGTCCTTCTATCTCCGCTTTTTTCAATTGCATCCAACAGCGTTATTCTCTTTCGACCGCCGTCGTCGCCGCCATTGCTGTATCTAACCTCCATTAAAAATTAGTTGCAAGGTTTAAAGATACTAGAAATGACAAACAGGAACACCCAAGAAAAACACCCCAATCCCATGTATGTGCAGAGCAGTGGTTGGTTGAATTAAAAAATATTGCAGATCATAGTGCGGTTACTTGGGAGAAGAATTCAAGGATTAGAAACATCTTTTGTTTTGGTTTCTGTGCACAGTTTTTATCGGGAATTGTAGAATAAAGAAACGCCGTAAGAAACCTGTGATATGTGAGGTCCATCCGTTAACGCGGTATTATACCGCGCATCAAAAGGCATGTATTTAAGTATTTTATTTTCATCATTAATTTCTTGATTAGGGTTTATATATTATTTTCATCATTAATAAATAAATAAACAAATAAAAAGTGAAACAGCATATACCTTGCATACGTTGGGTTATGGCAGTAGATCTCTGGTATACGGAGCAGAACAATGTCGTTTGCTGACAGCAGGAAAAAAAAAACAAAAAAAAAAAACTTCAATGATTCCAGCATTCGAGATAGAAAAATATATTTCTCGTGAAAATAAAAATTAAAATAAAAGAAATAGATAAGATCACACATACCAGCAGAAAAGTCTAAGAAAATGGCCTTCCTCCCTTTTCTTTTTTTCTTTCTCTCTTTGCCATTTGAGATTTCACTTTCTTGGTTTTTTTTTAATTTTTAAATCTTTTTCTTCTGACGCTTTTTCTCACTTTTTAATTTTAATTTGTATGAAAAATGTTTGAAAGAGAGGAAAGGGGAGAGGGTGGTGGTGGAGGGGGGAGGAGAGGTGGAGCGGGTCTTGTGGAGGGGAGGAAACATAGGAATTGTGTGGTGGGGATCCCTTTGTTTGAGGGGAGATCCCTTTTAAACCTCATAATTGGTACGAGTTGCTGGCATAAATTGACAAAGCATGATAAAAAAATTTGGCTTTTTCTATGAAGCCCAGCATTGATGATCTCTCACATGTAGCAATGCTATATATATATATATATATATGTTAGGGTAATTATCAGCGTTGGCCGGTGATTGATCGAATATCGGACACGCGCGATGCCAGTAGACAGAAAATAGAGAGGCAAACTAGGTGACACGGCCGAAGTTCGGTTTTGACCACCTAAAGATACCTCACGTGCCGCCTTAAAAGCGCGTCCTCGTGGAACACTGTGGGCGTGTCCGAACAACGCGTCCTGCAGTGTTTCAATAAAAAATAATAAAATAGTGGTTAATTACGTTAACACACCTGATCCAGTCATAATTATGAAAAAAACCGGAAAGGAAAATACCACGTTGCCCCCCGCTACAGTGTTCTATTTGTCTTTTTTGGAGGTTATTTCAGTAGATTTACTATGCAAATAGGTTGGAAAAACCTATAATACCCCCAAGTCCAGGGTTAACATTTTGTCGTTTTCGGGAGCTATTTGCGTCGTTTCACTGTGTAATCAATCCGGAAATGTCATCCATGTTCCATGGAAAATTCGAAAATACACTCAATCCCAAGGATTAAAAATTTGTGACTCTAGGGTAAAATGGTATTTTTATTATGGATTCATATAGTAAAACCGGGACAATTTTTATATGTGTGTGTTAGGATAATTATCAGCGTGACCAAACGGACCACCCTCTGTCTGACCTTGCTTCTAGTTTACGATTTTTAGCAATTTTCTATTACGAAGCAGGCTTGGATTAGGTGCGTTAATGTTATGCAGTTGTGGCTAAGAGCAGGTGTTAGGAATCACAGGATACAAGGTTTTGGAGATGAAAATATTAATTAAATGTGTGTTTAGATTTCTTAAAGCAATTGATTTTTATCTATATATATTCAAATAATTTTTTTTTATAAATATTTAGTCTTATATATTTTTTATATTCTATATTTTTATGAATTGTATTTTAATTTTTTGATATGGAATATATATATATCCTACATTCATATAAATTTGTTAACATTTTAATGTGAGATAATTACACTACGCTTTATGTCTCATATTTTTTTATATTGTTTTTCATTTTTTTTCAAAGTGAGATAAACAACATATAACTACATCTATATTTTTTCATTTTTTAACATGAACTGCTTTATAAAATTTCAATATGAAATAAGTATATTATATTTTTCATGTTTTTTATTGTTTATATTCACATGAATTGTTTCTTAACTTTCTAATTAAGATAATTATAATCCAAGCCTTGTATTTTTTTTCTTTATAATTAAGAAACAAATCAAAATCTATATAATAACAATAAGGACCATACCAAACAATCGAAAGAACAGGGACTAAATTGAAAACTGCAAAAGCAACTATGGCGTTGACGTGTGCTTGCGCATGCAGAAGAGAAAAAATGGGGGAAAATTCAATCGGCCATTGACGCCTCTCTGACCACCTTGTATGTACACATGTCGCACCAGGAGGAAGATACACATGGTTGAAAGTCATTGTAGACGCCGGTTGGGCATCTTTTGAAGTCGGAATATGTCGCACGCGCAATTCGAAACACTCGTGAGGATGAAAACGGACGGCGCGTTCAGCGACGCGCCAACAATGATTTGGCAGAAAAAAGAATTAAAAAAGGTAAATTACCAGTACACCCCTACAGACAATTCTTGTATTTTGTCTTATATGGGGGTATTAACATATTTGGCTATTTAAAAAACTAGTGCATTTACCATGTTGTCCCCGAGATTTATTGTATAATTTTGTCTTATGGAGGGCAGTTTCATATTTAGACATTTAAAAAACAATGTGCAATAACGGTTGTGCCCCTATACATTACTGTGTTGTTTTTTTCTTATTTATGGGTAACATAGTTATTTTACTCTGCACAAAAATGTCAAAAACCAAAAATAAGCCTAGATCCAAGTCCAATTTTACTGTGCATCGAGGAGTAAAATAGTAATTTCATTATTTATATCCACAGTGAATCTAAGTCTAGAATTACAGTGATTTGCTACAATAAATACATAGTAATTCCACGAGTTTGATTTAGCTGTATATATAATTACTATATATATAATACCTATGGCCTTTCCACTGTGCACATAGACACAGTGCACTATGGATTGCAATAGTAGGGTTTTTTTTTCTACTTATGTTTTTTTTTCGTTTCTTCTTCTTTTTTTTCGTTTCTTTTTTTCTTTTTTGCTTTTTTTTTTCCTAATTATTCTTTTTTTTCTTCTTTTTTTTCCTCCATTTTTTGCTTCTTCTTTTTTTGCCTTTTTTTTTTTACTTATTATTTTTTTTTTTTTTTTCTTATTATATATTTTTTTTCTACTTATATATTTTTTTGGTTTTTTGTTTTTTAATAATCGGGGTGTCCGAGCTCGCTTAAATGCACCACGATTAATCTCCATATCCAAATTTTTTTGATAACCAGGGTGTCCAGGCCAACTTATGCATACCACGACAATCCCCAGACCCATATTTTTTTTCTAAAATGCTTTCCTGCTGGTACATTTTTTTTTCTTTTTTTTATAATTTTTTTATTCACTTATACATTTTTTTTATAACCGGGATCTCCGACCAGCTTAAGCACACCACGACTAATTCTTGGACCGAATTTTTTAAAAAACAATATGGATTGCTACAGTGCTTTCACGCTTATACTTTTTTTTTTCTTTCGCTTATATATTTTTTTGTAACCATGGTCTCTCAGCCAGCTTAAGCTATTTTTTTCACTTATATATTTTTTTTATAACCACGATCTCCGGGCCAGCTCAAGTGCACCACCACTACTCCTCGGACCAAATCTGTTTTTTGATAATCGGGGTGTCCAGGCTAGCGTGGACACACCATGACTAATCTCCGAACCAATTTATTTTTATTTTCTATTTTTTTTCTTTTATACGTTTTTTTGTTCACTAATCTCCAAACAAATAATAATGATAATTTTAGTGATTATTTTTTTTATAAAAATCTTTTGATTTTTTTAAAGATTTTCCTGAAATTTTAATTTATATCGGTGATCATTTTAAAAGTAATATTACTCTATTTTTCCCTTTATTCGTGTTTTCTGTTTCTTTATTTGTTCTTTAGATTATATGATTTTTATGATTTTATTATTTATTCAATAATAATGATAATTTTAGTTATTGTTTTTTTATAAAAATCTTTTTTTATTTTTTTTATAATTTAATTATTTTAATTGTTTTGGCAATAATGTTAGTAATAATTTTAGCTTTAATAGCAATGATAATGGCAATAACATCAGGATGAATTTTCAATCTATGTTTTCGTCTTTTTGTTGATAGAAAATTAATTTTTTTTATTTGATTATTGTATGTATTTTCACAATTTATATTTTATTTTTGTTTAATTTAAATTGAATTATAAAATGAACTAATCTTAATACAGTGAACTTAATAATTCAGATATCCGAGTTTTCTTGCTTTTTTAATAATGATGATAAATTTATGCTGATTATTTCGTTTGAAACTACTAAACAGATAAATTTATATTGATTTTAAATTCATATATTTTATAAAAAACTTACAGTTGACATGAATTCTGCAAAGATTTATTATTTTAGCTAAATTTATATTATAATAAAAAATACACATAATTAATATTTTTTATATTAAAAAAAATATTGTACCGCCCGCGGCGAAGCGCGGGGCATTGTCTAGTGTATAATATAATTAACACTGTTATGGGCTTAGTGCATAAAACATCCAATGGGCCAATATAGATATAAATAAAATAAAGTAAGAGTGGAAAGCAGCAGCCTTGTACTATGCTCAGGAGCTATTCACCTCCATTTCTCTTAATGAGGATGCTGTCATCATCACCTCATACCTTAAACCCTAACCCAACATTTCTAACTCCCATGAAATCAACCACCCAAACCCTTAATTCATCGCAAAATCATAATCACCCTCTACTCTTCTCTAATAACCCTAAGGTCTCTCTTTCAAATTCATACAAATTACCTCAAAACATGACAGTCTCCAACTGCTTCTCTGGGTCTGCTAGCACGGACCCAGTTAGCATTTCGGGCGCACCCGGATCCAATAACTCGAACCCAGAGTCAACTCTTGTAGTGGTTTCTTTCTACAAATTCGCTGACTTTCCTGACTATGCTGACATGAGAAAGCCCTTAAAGGAGCTCTGTGAAGAACTAGTAATTTGTTTCTATCATTATCTTTCGTGTTTTTTTTCTTTTTTATTTATTTAGTATCTAATTTTGACGTGTATCTGAATTGTAATGCCGTAAGTTTGGGATTTTTCTTTTTAATTGTCTTGTTATAGGCTGCGGTTGCTTCTTAGTTTACTTTCCAAGTGAATGCGGCATGAAGAAAGTGGGTCTCTGAGATCTTAGGAATCATTAATGTTGGCTCAAAAAGCATTTTTATTTTTATTAAGAAATGGGAGCGCATTCAATCTTAAATCTTGCAGTAATTACAGATATGTGCTTCTTTTTAGAAAAACTAAAAAGAAAAGCATTTTTTTTCTTTTTAAATGGAAGAATAAACGAATTTGGAATAGGACATAGTAGCCAACCCTGTAGTGTCCGTGACTAGCCTTTTGATGCTTTGAGTTTAGCAGATTTTAGATTTTTGTTTCTAGGCTGGATAGTGTTTGCTTGTCTGACCTTGTAAGTTGCACTTTCTTTACATTGTTCTTCTGCTGGTCAAGTTCATCCATTGTGTTCGCACCTTGCCAAGCTGATGCTTTTCAGCGTGTTTCAGGTGGGATCATTCTTGCACCAGAGGGAATTAATGGCAGTATCTGTGGGACTTGGGAATCAGTGGTGAATGTTCTTGGATTCATCCAAAGTGATGACAGGCTAAAGGGGTTAAGACAAGTGGAGTCACCTGTTAGTCCCGAGGAGGAAGCTATCCATCATGGACACACAAGCGGATCTCCTCTTGCTGCAGGGGAAGATGCACCCTTCCGCTGGGATCATGTGAGGGTCAAGTTGAAGAAAGAGGTATCGCTTCATGCAAAGGAGAATTTTCATTTTGTATGGAGAGATTCGTGATTATGGGAAATTCCTCTTGTATTGTATAGCGAGGCTATTCTTATATTGTTCTTTCTTCATGAATAAGCAGATTGTTACTCTGGGAATGCCCTCAGTCTCACCTAATGAAAGGGTTGGGAAGTATGTGAAGCCAAGGGACTGGAATGCATTGATTAGTGATCCAGATATAGTGAGTATAATATAATACTATTTGGGTTTTTCCTGTTGCTTGTTAAAATGTTTTAATCCCCTCTCTTAAGATATTTCATGCGTCTCACACCATGTGCTTCATTTCCTATCATTTAAAGAAAGAGCTTGAGTTTAGATACTCATTTAAGACTTGCTCCCAAACTAGTTCTGGTTGGTCGTGTTTCTGAATTGATGTATGACTAAATTATATTTCTGTTAATCCTCCACAAACTTTCATCTTGACAATTATCTAAGCCATACACAGTGCAAGTTTTTTTCTTTTTAATCTCTGTTAATCTATCTAAATTTTTCTGTGAGTTAGATGATGCCATTCCAATTTTTTAGATTTTGACATGTTTAAGGCATTTTCTGTCTAAGTACTGTTATTAAATGGATGGATTTGATGTTTACTGCTTTTTATTCCTTAACAAACAGATAAAAAGCCTGGCAATCTTAGCAGTGCATGCTATGGTTTATTGTTCAGAAGCTGTAATTATAACTGCAGCAGTGCTTTTTTAAGCTGTTGACAGATGATGTCAGGAGGTTTTTTTTTATTTAAATTGCAATAGTGCGTTCCAACCGTGTTAGAATTGATTATATTATGCTAACTTTACAGTATTCATGCAAAGCTTAAATTTCCTACAATAAAAAAGATGTTTCTGACTTTCAATACATAAAATCAAACATAATTGATTTTACAGTATTCATGCAAAGCTTAAGTTTACAACAATTTTTTTTTCTAAACTTTCAATACATCAAATCAAATATGATTGCCAAAATTGGATCTGGAAAGCTCCATAAAAATTAAGTT
The DNA here is from genome assembly GCA_029228605.1 of Salix koriyanagi. Taxonomy (NCBI): domain Eukaryota; kingdom Viridiplantae; phylum Streptophyta; class Magnoliopsida; order Malpighiales; family Salicaceae; genus Salix; species Salix koriyanagi. Next base: position 10,704,917 of record CM055345.1, on the reverse strand, counting down.
TAGAATTGAGTTTGGGTGTTTTTCCCTTTCTTTCTTCCTTTTTTTTTAGTTTGATGTGATTGAGGTGTTAATATACATGGGACATAGTTGGAGTTTAATTTAACAGTGTTTTTCCCACTTTCTACTGTCCGATCTTGTAATTCATCCTATGCATAGGTGGTGGTTGATGTTCGAAATAACTACGAAACTAGAATTGGGAAGTTCAAAGGAGCTGTTGATCCTTGTACCACAGCATTTCGTGAATTTCCATCTTGGGTGGAAGATGAGTTCCAACATGCCGAAACTTATGAGGTGAACAGTTCAGGTGGAAGCACTGATAAAGAAACAAAGAGTCCAAACAAGAAAATGCCTCAGAAAGTTGCAATGTACTGCACTGGAGGAATTCGATGTGAAAAGGCTTCAAGTTTTCTCCTGCGTAAAGGTTTCAAAGAGGTGATTTTCTATTTCAATTTTTTCTTCTGCCATGCTTTTTGATGAACCTACTGGTTGATTGTATGGTGTTTGATAAACCTGATCTTGTACCTTGTGGTCACATACTAATGGTGATCTTTAGATTAGTATTATAGTGTGTTGCGGTTTTGATTATTAATGAATCCTCAAGTCATGCTTTATAATAGCAGACGCTAATTTCCTTTGGTTTTCTAGATCCAGATTTCTGGCTTAATTATATATCTAGTACTATTTTTTGCTCGCTGTTGAGATATATGTTAGCTGTGTTCTTCACGAAATGTATTACCACTGCCAAGCAGCATTAAGTGCATCTATTTAACCTCAGTTTGTTTGTTGAGATTTGTTTTTGCATTTCTTTTTGGCTTTGAACAGTGTTAGCGTTTTTGGTTGGGTGTTGATATTTTGATCCTTCTGTTTGCCAGGTTTATCATTTGGAGGGTGGGATTCTGAAATACCTTGAGGAAATTCCAAAGTCAGAGAGCTTGTGGGAGGGCGAGTGCTTTGTTTTCGACAAACGAGTCTCGGTAGAGCATGGTTTGGAACAAGGAACTTTCAAGCTTTGCTATGGATGTAAGCAACCAGTTAGCGATGCTGACATGGAAGCCCCGGAGTGGGAATATGGAGTTTGTTGCCCGTATTGTCATTCATCAAAATCTGAAGAAGAAAAGGAGAGGGCAAGAGCTCGGCAAAGGCAGTTCGAAACTTGGGGCGTTATTGGCGGTCCCGACAAGGGTCGCCGGCCCGTGTTTAAACCAGATAGCAACAACAGTGATGCTAAACAGCAGCTTTCAAGTACATTTTAGCAAGTGTGGGAGATGAGATATAACATGGAACATGCTTCCAGAGTTTCTGTATTTTATCCCCTTGCTGAGGGTTGTCTCTCTTCCCTTTTCGAAAGCACTTCGTTTGTCCATTTCACCATGAATAAATATGTTTATGAAGAGGTGGCATTGAGATTTTAGAGTGACCATTTTGCTTTGCTGAAAGTATACCAGGATGAATTGAGGAAGCGCAATCTCTTGGGAATGGAGAAAGATGAAACCTATGATGAGGGGTTAGTTAATTACTGCAGCTAATATTAGGCCTATAATTGTTTCTTGTTTGGAAATAAATTTTAATTTTTAAAATTTATTTTAACTCATTGTTAAATCTGTAACTTGGTCAATGCTTACAAGCAATTTGCTAGAAACTACGCAGTTGCATTAAACCCAAATGGCTTTGGATTTAAGAATTAGGTTGACTAATCTTTGATTATTATTTCTAATTAAGCCTAGGATTTCAAATTGATTCCGTGTCTCCTTCCTTTTTCCCTTGTAAGGACTTGAATTCTGTGCTAATTATATATTTACCCGATTGCAACCGCCTTCTAATCAGCTGGTCCCAATTTGAAAAAGTATAGATAGTTTTTTCTTTATTTTGTTTATTAATGAGTTTTCTATTTTATTTTATTAAAAAAGTACATAAATACCCGATTAACAATGAGACAAAATTGTAATTAGATTCTTCGAATATTTCAGGATGTAATTTTTGGCTTTTATATGCTATAAAATTAAATGTTTTTTTTTAAAAAAAAAAAATTGTTCTCCATCGTTTGCCCTTGAAAATTGACCACTTAATTCATTATTAATAATGAGGAAGATATATTATTGAATTCTTATATTTATAATACTATTTATTATAACAATGTTCCTAGCAAAAAAAAAAAAAAACATCTAGTTAGGATTTGAGGGCAAGATAGTCTTTTCACTGTGATTCAATGTATTTCCAAATTGTTCAATTATAAATTAAGCATTTTATTTTTTTTAATAGTAAAATTACAAGAAAAAAATTGCTTACTAAGCCACCGTGCATTTATATCCTTTTCATTTTATTTTTAAAAACTAACTCAAAATAACTCAAAATCAACAAAGCTATCTTTTTTTATTATTATTATCTTTTCATATTATATTATTGTTCATGTCAAGTTAAGCAAGGTGCATTTTTGTATTTGACATATATTAAATATTTTAAAACATGTTTGGCACGTGTCACACGTGCACTAGAAGGTGGGCGGCTCATATAGGTCATTTAATCATCAAACATTTATTTTTGTTACGACGTTTAAAAGGTCTTAACATTTATTCGTGATGCTCTAACCATATCTCTAATTTTCATATTGATGATCATTTTTTTTATTATTTTATTCTCTCTCTCAACCTAAAAGTTAACACAAACCCATTCAAAATTTAATAATAGCCCTTTAATTTTATTCCTTTACATTTGATTCTTGTCCTTTTAAATTTTTTATTCATTTTTTTCCTTTTCTCTACCTAAAATTCCACATCAATTCCTTTAGATTTTCATAATACCCTTTTAACTTTTGATCTTTATCCTTTAATTATTATTTCTTTTATTTTGAATAATCTATAAAATCATAATTGTTTTCAATTTCACCCTTTCTATTTTGTCTTTCAAATTTAGCCCCCATCATTTTCATTGCTATTTGTTTTTGTTTGAGATCATTTTTAAAATTATTTATTTATTACAATTGCATCCTCCTTTAGTTTTTTTCCTTTCAAATTTGATCCTCATTTTTTTATTGTTATATTTTTACTTTTATGATTATTTTTTAAATTGATTCTTTCATGATATATCCTTCAACAATAAATTGGTTGAAAAATAAACTTTTTAGTTGAACTAAATCAAAGATTTTATAGATTGTAAGTTTTAGAGAATAGTCTTTTAGTTTTGTTATATGCTTAGATTGCAACTTGTAGTTTAGGAGGTTTACTTCCATATTTGCTTGGTATTTTATTATCTTTTTTTAAGTGTTTTTTTTTTTTAGAATTTCTTGCTAATCTTGAAAATGACCCTATTTATATTGAGTCTTTTTATTTGTTGTTCCTTTTTAGGTTTTTTTGGATAATCATTTAATTTTTCTTCTGGTTCTATCCTTTAATATTTGGAATATTTTTTTAAAACAATTTATAGAATTAAAATTCTTTTTTTTTATCACCTTTAATATTTTAATTTTTCAAATTTAGTCTATATTATTTTTGCTACTATTTATTTTATTTAAGATATATTTTTGAATTTATTGTTATTATCAATTTTATCCTCCTTAAGTTTTTTTCCTATCAAATTTGATCCTTGTTTTTTTTTTTTATTACCTTTTTCGCTTTGATTTTTTTCCTACCAATTTTATCCTCATTCGACATTAAATTACTTGGGAATTAATATTATTAATTGATTTTGAGCCTATGATTTCAAAAGCTTTGAGTTTTAGAGATTAACCTAGATTTAGGAAATTGTCTGGGTTGCTAATGCTCATCTTTTCTCTTATCCTTTTTTAATGCTCATTTTTTATAACCTTCATCCTTTAAACATTTATTCAATTGATTATTATTTATTTGCATCATGTTGATTTTTTTCATTAATTTTGAAGATGACTTGGGTTTTCTTGAGTCTTTTTAATTAATTACAAATTTGAAACTTTAGCTCAGGTTTTGAAATGTTCACACGTGTTTACTTGTTTTTTAAAACTGATATTCTTCAATTTTATCATTCACACATTTTTATTATTAGTGATTAGATCGTTATCTTTTTCTTATCTTTTTTGTTTTGGTTCTTGTCATTCATATTTTTTTTTAAGTTTGATCCATGCATCACTGTTTTTTTCTTTATTAGTTCTATATCCCGAGTTTATATTTAAAAAAAAAAACCTCTATAATCTCATAAATACTTTTTTACCAATAAAGAAATATTGTGGGCTTGATGTAGTGCAGTCCCACAAATCTAAGCATATAATAAAACTAAAATAAGGGGAATGCTCACAAGCCGCAAGCAAATCAAGGACTTATAGGACTAGAATGATAAGGAAAACGTATACAGACCATAATGAAACAAAATGTAAATAACGAGGACCAATTTGGATCAATTTCCAAATACATAGTGATCCAACGGCGTATATATAAAGCATGGCTACAGCGAAGAGACGCAGACAGTGAGCGTGTTGACGAACAATTCCTTGTTTCCAAAACTGAATTGATTGAAGAATTAATGGCTGGAAAAACTGCAATGTCCAAGTTCATGAGTCCCAGACTCCGTCTCCAATCCATCCAAACTGCCGCCTGTTGGGGTGTCGCCGCCGGCACCACCGCTCTATGGGTCGTCCAGGTATAGATCCATCTCAACTTCGATACGATATATCTTTTCTTTCATAAGTTAACAAATTCTGATTTTTTTTTTTGGTTTTTTATATTTTTGTGGAGAAATATCAAAAAAGTAATTATATTCAAGGTGGATCTTTTTATGGATCTGTAACTTGATTTTCTTTTTAAGTGGAAGATTAGAGAAATAATAATATTAATTGGGTGTTTGGAATTATATGTTATTTATAGATAGAGGATTGATTAGAATTATGTTGGAGATGTAGAGCCATGTTTTTCTCTGTGGTCATTCTGGTTGCGTTTGATTAGTTTAGTGTTTGGTTATCGTTTCATCTGTAATTATACTTTTGAGAATAAATTCATTCGAATTCCTTCAGAGAAAGATTTGTTTTATGTCCTTGGAACAGTTTTGGACTGAATTTTGAATTTCTGTGCTTGAAGTTTTTTGAAACTGTTTTGGAGTGAATTTTGGAAGTACTCTGACCCCATTGTCTTTCTCTTTACCACATGGTATGCTATGCTCTAACATGGCATCAGAGTGGTAATAGCTTCTATTGTGTGTGTGTGTGTTTGATCAACATATTAAATTTCGAGTATACATCACTACCCTCTACACCACTTAATATCCTTGTGCTCAAAACTTTTGTATGAATCTAAGGCTTTTGATGTGGAGATTAGAGATATAAGGTTTAGACTACTCTGAATTAAAGATTAGTAATCTATGCATAAAACATAGAACAGAATAGAAAAGAAACACTCTGAAATTGAGCAAAACTTTGAACAAAGAAAAATGTAGTGAATGGGATTGTTTTCCTTCTTTGGCTTGGCATTTACAGGGCAACTCCATGTTGTTAGACTAATGGGGACCTGTTGGGGGTCAATGTCAATATGCTTGAATATTATAAACTCGTCATCTTCTTGAACTATCTACATCACTTCATTTTTTATTGTAACTAAAGGTTGTCTTCTTTTTTTTGTTGAAAAGATTTGTATCAAGAATTATGATTTACACATTGACAATTACTTAACAAGAAAATATTTTTTTTATGAGATACTATTTCATCTATGAGGTGACAGATATCTAACATATTCACACATAATAATTTTTTTCAAAGTGGTGGAGAGCTTTTAAAAACTTTTCCATGTTCCAATTCAACCTGATCCATTTTTCTTAGCAGAAATTTGAGTCTATGATAGAAGTTACATGCTCTGTAAAATTGGTCTTATTCACATTGAGAACACACAAAAAAGCTTTAGTGTAATCTTTTCAGGCATTAGAATGACATCCTTTCTTATTCTATGCTTTGAAAAATTTGGCTGTAATTTGTCATTATGTGTGATTAGCTATATACCATACCATACTATAGAGAGAAAAAGGACTGAGAGAAAAAATAAAATCTACTAGCAACTGTATGTTGAGTTTGCTTTGTCATTTGTTTGTTTGTCACCATTTTTTGTTTCGTTACTAGTAGCTTCTTGTGGAAAGTTTTTTGGCAAATGGCGCATAGTACTTTTTAATCTGATTGTCTGCTTGCCCATATAAAAAAGAAATGCTCTTTTTTCATCATTTTTTGATGACCATGGATGGAAATGTGCTTTGAACTGCTGATTTAAACCTGGGAAATTGTGTATCAAACATAATTGTTGATTATGTGTAGGCTAAGTTAATATCTCAACAGCGGCACTGCAATTTCCTAAGCAAATATGCTTTCTCTACTCCAACAAAAAGAAATTTTTTTTGCAAGCTATGTTTGTCCATAGTCTCTTTTTCCTCATTTTATGAACATGAACCTTAAAATTTTAATTGTTTCTTTTTCAGCCATTTGATTGGATTAAAAAGACCTTTTTTGAGAAAGGAAACTCTGAAGAGAAGTGAAGAATCAACTTTCTGGTAACAACTTTCTGATTTCTTCTTTCAGGTTGCTGAGAAAAACCATAAACAAAGTCGATATGAATAATGTTGTTTAGTTTCTTACGTTGTTGATGAGGCCTTGTTGGCATTATTCATGACAATGATTTGAGAATTAAATGCTTTTGTTTCTTGTTATATACTTGCCCCCCACCACCATGCATTGCTTTCAGTTTCTAAAATGCTGTGAAAGGTAATTAGAGTTCAACCTCTCTGAATATGCCAAAAGGAAAAGGGATGGCAAGTACTTCATAAATCAAGAGGTTAAGTGTGTTGGTGATTCACAGTGGAGAAATTTTGAATTTCTAATAAATTAAATGGTAGATTACTTCTTCACGGATTCAAATAATGATGGTGTGAAATTTTATCGCAGTGTACTTCCTTTGCCTTGGTTGGTGGTAGATTAATCAATGTATTCAAAAAAATTTAAGTGGCTTCGCTTTTAGAGACTAAATTTGTTCCTTTTTATTAATTTTTGTTTTCATACTTAATAATAAAAGTCTTTATTATATTTCTTTTCTAGAATTTATTTTTTTGCACTATTAGCTATCATCTTTTCCTCAAAAAGGACTTTAAAAGTCAATTCACGAATATACCATTTATTTCAACATGGATTATCACTTTTGAACTACGTGATGTGTACTCAGGCATTTAGGGTTCTTGTTTTCTTTTTTTTTGGTATATATCTTATATATGAGACATGATTGAATTGTTTTTTTTTCTTGTGTTACTCATTGAAGAAGCTAATCCGTAAGCAAATATTTTAGAAAAAGTAAAAGGATGTGAAGACCACCATAAAGGGATCAAAATTATTTGCATAAAATTCTTAATTGCATGAGAGTCTATTTACAGTAGCTCTATTTACAGTGCCATGAGAGAGCTTCTTTCAGACCTTTGATTTTTTTTGTCGTCGTCCCTCTCTCGAGAGCCTAGTAGTCTTCTATTATTACATTTAAAGAAGTGGCTTTTTTTTGTTGTTTGTTTGACCTGCCATAATTCTCCAATCCACAAATGTGACGTGGCGATTATCTTGGGTGCAATAGAGGGTGTTTAGCATGCTTTTTTTAAGTATTTTTGAAAAAAAATTAAAAAATTTTATTTTTATTTTTTACTTTAAATTAAAAAAAATTACGGAATTTTTTTATATTATTTATCATCTACCGATGATAAAAATATATATTTTTTTAAAATAAAATAAAATTATCTTGATATATTTTTAAAAGTATATTTTTATACTTCATTCCTACACAAAGGTTATGATATTCATGACGAAGAAAAAACATTAGTTTAAATGGGCTTCAAAAAGACTTAAAAACTAAAAAAAAAAGAATATATTTTTTATAATCTTGAGCAATCATGTCTAAGCCCAACTACTACCAAGGTACCTGGACTTGAGATGCTAAGTGGATGAGCCTATATGGACGTGGCATGCTCACTATCTTTATTGTTGGCACCTCAAACACTTACATGAGCTCAAATGTTTCAAAAATATTTTAAAAAAAAAAAAAAATTATTTTTACTTTTAAATTAAATTAAATTATTTTTAATATTTATTAGATCATTTTAATATATTTCTAAACAAAAAATATTTTCAAAAGTCAATATCAATTAAACTATCGATCAAACATTAAGTCTGATGTATTTGTGTTCAAAGTAGAATGTTCAATTATTTTTTATTTATTTTTCTTTAATGGGTTCAAACATCTTCTTTGAGCCCGTCACTCTTTTAAGAATCTTTTCTAGAATCTACACAAGTTTTTTAATATTTTTTTATTGATTTAATATATATTATTTTGGAGTAGAATACAATTAAAAAAAAATTCAAAATGGTGAAATTATGCTTTAGCCTCTCATATCTAAAAACAACAAAAATTCTTGTCTATAAATACACAATGAATCCTTCAAACTCCAAGTTCATATTCTTTTTCATTCTTAACATTTTCAACATAAACATTTTCAAAGCTTATCTTTCTAAATTATCATTGCACTTTCTCTCTACAAAGCAAAAGTCCTTTTGCATGTACTAGTTATCAACCACATTGGTTTACCACACATCACTAGCTACCCGAGCTTTTCATATCAAGTCATCATCATACACTTTGGCCAGAGAGAACGAATCAAATTGTTTGAACTAAGAGATTAACTGATTATCCAACACATCAGCCTCATTTCTAAGCACATTGGATTATATAACCTCATTAATTGGTGTCGTATATAGAAAAAATAATAAAAAAATACATTAGTTTCTAAACTTGCTTTTGATATTTCCATGTCATTTTATTGCTCACAACCAATACATATATGGGCCAAGACACGATAAATTCACCAATTATCACAATAATTTTTTATCAAATTGGGCTTCAACAACTCAATAGTCCAATACAACTTTTTATTCGGACCATGTTAGTAACTTAAGAAAAAAATTCCCTACATTGTCAACCCCCCCAACAAGCCTTGACACTCAACAATATAATGCCTTAGCAACAGGATCACTGGACACATCAAATGTCTATATACAATTACATTATCCTTAGGGAGACTTGAAAAACACTCATGAGAGTCCTTCAACTGGTCACTCGTGCTATTGTGATATACTCTAAACATGAACCTATCAATTACCATAGCAGTCTTTCCTTGCCAAACTACTCGGGCTTCCAAGAAACTAACAAACAAAAAACTAAAAGACGTCCAGATTTTTTTGTAGACTATGTTATCATAACTTATCGGAGTCAAGTTCTTGAGAGAGCTGACAATTGATGCAAATTAGAAAGATGTCCCTTCAAACATGGGGCTGCTAGTGGACATGGAGATTTCTACTGGGCAACGAATTTCTCTGAGAAGTCATGTTTTATATATTAAATGTTTCTATTTTCTTTCCTAGTCAAGTCAGTATTTGTTTCCTTGTTTATCAGTGTTGTTGGTTTCATTCTGTTTTGATAAAAATGACTGAAATGTTTCATACCAGTTAAAAAAAAGCTAAACCATGTCATTTTTATCTCGATTTAAATTCCAGTCCATTCCGGTTTTTTCAATCAAATACCGGCCTGAACGTTCCGGTTTCGTCCCGCCCGTTCTGTTTCGGCCAAATAGTGTTTTTTTTAGAATAATGAATAATTTTACAATATCAATTATATCTCTTAATCCGACCGTTAGATTGAGATAAAATTTTACGAGAAGTGTCTTGACATATTTACATATATTATGTTGAAATTTCATAGCAATCAAAGAATGTAATAGTCTTACGAGATTGATGATAACATTCTCGTAATATTATATATGTTCATAATTTTTTTCAGAAAAATTATTTTATTGTCTTTTTTAAGATTAAATTGCACAATTCTAAATAATTTTATTTTTGGATTTGACCTATTTTATTTTTGATTTAATATATTTAATTATATATACACACACACATAAACAGTACACCCCCGAAACGGCACGCCGAAACACTCCAAAACCAAAACATTTCGTTCCGATTGAAAAAACAAAGTATCAACCAAAACAGAATCTGTCAACCTTGAGTTTATCTACTAGATTGTAGTGTTTTGGCTGGACAGTTAATTAGAGATGAAAAAACAAGGACAAAAATAAAGAATCTGGAATGATTCCATTATTGTCTAGAGATTTTGTGTTTCTTGAAGGCATACAACCTCGACAATTCTGTTTAAAGCTTCCCCTTCACGTGGTTGATTGTACCATCTGAGAATTTTTTGTTAAACACAGAGACATTGAAATGGGAAATTGCAAAACAGAGCTAGTTGTTGTAATGAAGATTATCGCGATGTGTTTCTATACAAAACGGAAAAAGAAGAGACATTGACGATCCAATTCTTTGAGCAAAAGTTGACAAAGGAAAGACAGCAGAGATTGAATGGAGTGTCTGATATTTACCGTTGGACATGAAAGGAGAGGAAGACGAAGGAGAAAAGGACCTAGCTTTTCTTAGCTATGTCCTGTTATTTTTGTTTAACTAGTCTTCGATAACTACACAGCGAGTTTAAATAATGGCTAAATGAGCTAATCTACAACCAATTCCTCTCTCTGCAACAGATAGAGGGCTACAAGAATGGCATTTTTCATAAATACACCAATAAAAAAAAATCATAGACGAATACGCTACCTCTGGTTAGACAATCTACGGCGCGCTGGGGAGACGTTCTTCCTCATCGGAGATGAACAACAGCCGCCTGTTGGAAGTGACATGGCCTGAAGATTGCTGCTGCTGCACTGCAATTTCATGCGGAGGTTTGGTGTCCAACGAAAAGAATGATTATCGCACGGCGGAAATTCCTGCTGTATTTTCCTTCAGTCTCCTCTCAGCTGCTAGAGCAGCAGCCACAGACGGGGCCAGATGTCTTAGACTTTCAGTTGGCTTTCCATCACCTTCCGGTACAGTGGATGGCACCGTTGCGAATAGGGACTCGACATCCTTGAGAGTCAACACAGGCTGATCCTGATTCTTGGTGTTCCCACTTATGAATGAACTGGTGCTTCTACTTCTGTTCAGTTTATATATGCTCTCTTCCACGGTGTCTTTAACCTAAATAAGATCATAGAAGAAAAGGGAGGAATTTCATCAGAGCAAACAGAGACTTAAAGCAGAAATTCTAGCAGATGACATGAATTTTCAAAATTTTCGACGACAAACAAACTAGAAAGCATAAGGTCTTTGTAAAACTAGTATTTTGAAATGAAGGCCCAAACCTCAGGTTACTTGAACATGGTAAATATTACACGTGCACAAATTCACAAAAAGAAATGGGATTGAATAATTAGTTAATTGAAAACCCTCGCGCTAGTCCTTAAAAAGAAGGGAGTATACATTTAAGTTCTGAAACAAATATAGAAGGCTCCGTTTGAGCAACAATCAGATGGTTGACATGATATTTCCCTAAGATTATCATAAGTCCAATCTAATTACATATAGAAATTGCATAGATAAATGAAGAGGTAGATAGAAATGTAAATTATTTAAAAAAGGAGCTCAACCAGATAAAATGTGTTTCCCAGAAAATAACCCATGCTATCTTCAGCGTGTCGAGGTTATGTATCTCAAACACATGTCTACTATATGCAATGTTCAAACGAGAAGAAACACAAGTATATAGCATCCAAAACCAGTTTAACAAAAAGAAAAAGGAAAAGGAGCATACTATAAAACGATGGACTAATGTCCTCTTTTCCTGCCCGATTCGGTGCACCCGGCTGACTGCTTGAGCCTCAGCTGCTGGATTGAGCAGTGGCTCCACAAGAACAACATGTTGTGCTTCTAAAAGATTGAGTCCATTGGCTCCATGCTGGATTAAGAGCAGCAACACTTGAACAGATTTTGTTTCTTGTTGTTGGCCATGGGTTCTTTTGGGACTGCTATTCTGCGCTCTGAATTCACTGATGGCAACATGTGATTTCCTGCATTTATGAAGTCACAACCAAAACACATGATAAAAAAATAAGTTGAAATTTACAAATAACTCGATCAACATTAAAATACCTGAAGTGTACTTCCAACAATATATTTGGCACCGAGAAACCAAAGAGGTATGCATGCATTCAAACTTTTCAAACTTCACACAATACCAATTTTTTACCGAACACCAAGTGTTGATCTACTATAATTGGATCTCTCTCTTCCCTCCCCAAAGTTAAATTACAAGATTTCAACATTTGCACAGATTATGCAAGGCATTATTTTTCATCCCCAATCTCCTTTTATTTTGTTTTTGATTGCATAAGAATGCAAAAAATCAGAAGGAACCACTTTTCTTGGATGATGTGGTTTCTTGATAATTTTGTTTGAGTTGCCATATTAAGAGGAACTCAACAACTATCTTTGGCAAACCTGAAAAGAAAATAAAAATTCTCCTGGGATAGCATGGCCCTTTTCTTTTGGCCCATCAAGGTCCATGAGGATCAGTTGAACTATAAAAACCATAAATAAGATGATCAAGAGATCTATCTACCTTCCTCCTTTCATCCGGATATAGCTGATTTCATTAGCATTGAAAGCATGCTCTAACACATCAAGGACATCATTCCAACTTGAGAATACTAGAACCTTTGCTTTAGGATCTGAAGACTTTATCCACAAGATTCTTCTAGTGATTGCTTCAACCTTTATGGTGCCAAAAAAGAAGTGAATAAGGTTTATGCTCTGGGAAAAGGAGAAATACCTTGTATATAAATGCAATAGTAACATGCTGTCTTAAGTGCACTATGTGCATGTTCCAGACTATAAATTTGAATTTAAATTTGCTCAAGGCATTAGATCAAGAGGTAAACCTTTGTTCCATATGAACCTTGAACACCCAAAGACGCCTCAATTATTTCACAGCCTTGAATTGCATCCAGCATAGCAGAGCTACAAGATTTGTCCTGTCTATCATCAGCATAAGCAATATTCCCAAAATCAGTATGCTGTCGACATGTTGGGCACATTACCCATTTACGTTGGAACCTGTTATCATGCATTTTTCGCTCAGTCATTGCAAAGAAACCTGCAAATAAAAGCATGAAATGAAAATTAAATGGCACTTAACCAGAGTGAAATATTTCATATGAGAGGAATCAACAGGCAATAAAGTAATCTCCAGTATGCTTAAGATGACTGAGGACATCTAGGAGACAAGCAAGCATGGATATCTGAGTCAATGCATGCAAGCAATCATGTCCGTGCATGCACGCACATGAAAAAGAGAAGTCCAAGAAACTGATGGATCAGGGATGCTGTGGACAAAGTATTCATCAACTGTTAATGCAGTTGACCCATCATATCGAGGTAGAAAAATTGCCATGGTCTCTCTCAACTTTTAAGTGAAAAAATGCAGATATAGGAAGCATCAATATGTTGTGTGTCAATTAGCAGATAAGGTTGTCTTTTATAAGATGGTTTCTTATCATGGATCGGCCTTTTCACCTACTATTACTGGCTTGAGAGGTCAGATGCCCTGGTTTTAGCTGCATCAAGACTCCATATGTAGGATTATTTGGTTTGTTCTGTTAGGGATGCCTATTGGGTCATTTGCTTCTTTTTACTACTGGTGGCTGTATTAAATTCACACGAGAGAGCCAGGTCTAAAGTCGGTGAGCTGAATGTTTGTTGTTGGACACCATAATTATTTCATGAATGGATTTTAGGAAGCTGAAGAATCATGAAATGGAAACAGGTAAAACTCACATTTACAGCAAGTGACGTGCCCGCACGGGAAAACCATCTTTTGATTGTTTAGCTTCTCTTGACAAATAGGGCATGCTTCCTCGTCATCTTTTGGCAAGTATTCACTTATCTTGTCTGTTTTCAATGGCATGACATCCATTTCTTCAGTTAACAAGGAATTATCTGAGCTTTCAGGTGTTGGTTTCTGTTTTGATAGTACCAAACCCTGAAAGTAAATCAGATGGTAAGATCAATGAAGAAAAATAAATATTTAATTCATATACATAGAAAAACAGTAAAAGAATTGACTGACAATGTCACCCAGCCAAGGTTTATTGACAATCATGCTGGTTAAAAAGCCAAAGGTGTCAACACTTACAATATGATGAGTAGTGCACTAAATTAGCTGAACAATTTAAAAGTATCTCTTGGAAAAAGGCTAACAAACAAAAAGCAAAGAGTAAGGCATAAGGAAGTAACCAGTATTTATTTATCTTCAAACTCTTAGTTTCTCAAAACGAGAAACTAAAAAATATTTCAAAAAGAAAAAATAAGAGACATTAGAGCCAAATCATTTACTTAAGAAATGGTTTCAGACTTTGTTTTTGTTTTATATCAGCATGACATAATTGATAGTTCATAGTACTTCAATTGAATGCCAGATCACGGCCATTTTGAATATGAAAAGAAACACCAATAAGGCTATATATGAAAGTTAAATAATGAAAAGATGTGGACAAAGACTTCAGAAGCTAAGGTCATGTTTTCACGTTTACTTTTAGAAAATGGTTTTATGGTTCCCATATCTAGTTTTTCACAATTATTCTAACATTTCTCAATGGAAAAATTTAGGAAACATGTTCCAAAATTAGAAAGTCTTATTTGGCTTACATTAGAAACAATACAAGAAACAGACATAAAATTCAGCAAACCAAACAAGTCCCAAAGGAGCATTTGGAAAACAACTTTTTTGTGTTTTTCAGTTTTCTAAAAAAGTATTTCCAAAAAAAATAATTTTTATTTTGAATTAGTAAACACAATTGTTTTTCCTCAGAAAACTGAAAATAATTCCACAAATAAACATGATACATTTTTTACTTGTTATTTTGTAAGTATCATGGGAGATGAGAAATGATGGATTTACAAATGAAAGTAGAGACAAATACTTGTGGTCATGCAAAATTCAAGCAAACTTCATCAAAAGATTTTACCTAGAAAAAGACCACTTAAAAAGCATAAGAAATAAAGGAGACAAATTCTTTAAATTTAATTTGGGAGACGAACGGTACAAAACAAATCTTCACAAAACCATCAACCTATTTGTGCAAATACATCCCTTCCAGCATAGAAACATAATTTAGAGAAACATAAAAAGTTCTGATTAAAATCTAAGACATTGAAGGAAGGGTATCAACTCCTATTAAAAAAAACCACTGACTTCTCTGGTGGTGAATAATGACATATAGTCAACACATAAAGGCAAATAACAATCTTGGAGTATGAGTTTTGTCTCACCATTTCTGAGAGGGAAAGACAGAAATGAAAAATATTCACATTGATATTGCTGTAGTATTTTTGCTGTGCATATGTGTCTGGAGTAGTAGTAGGGAAGACATTAAATGGAAAATCACATTCCATTAATATTACTAATTTCAACTAAAATGCGTCAGTTTTACTCTTTTCCATAGGAACAGGACTAACTTTGATGGCTTAGGCTTTTAAGAAATTCACAACATTGGCAATACTAACCTCATTAAAGGAAGATGAGTTCATAGAAAGTCAAACTAGAAGGAGAACAGAATTGAAGCACCTTAAAGTATCAAAGAAAGCACCAAATAATAGCATATGACAATTTACTTAAAATATAAAAATTTACAAGGCTATGCTGGTACCTTCAGATAACGAAGTTTCCCCTTTGTATGAGACAGCAAGTTCAAGGACATGAACTTATCATTTGAGTGTAGCACGCTAGCAGACTCTAATTCATCTTCACCCAAAGCATCCATAGATGTATCGTTCTCATTTTCTCTCAAGTGAAAACGTGATGTTGCCATCATAAGTTCATCATGAGCACGAAGAAGTTGAGCTTGAGAAACTGCCAAGGACCTTGCATGTCCATACTCCTTCCTCATTCCCTTGACCAAATAGAAAGAACACCAGTTTTAAAATGCTTGCATTCAATATTATTAATGATTTGTTCATTCAATAGTCATAGTTTTGAAGTTTCCATGACAAAAAAAAATAAAAATAAATGATCGAGCATACCTCCAGAATGTGTATCTGCAGGCTGGCAGCAGACACAGCTTCATTTTCTAACTGGGCCTTGCAATAGCTCTTTATAACTCCAAGAATAACCTCCAATTCAGATGGCGATTTTGAAACCTACCAGCAACAAGGGAATATATAGTAATTATTTGTGCTTGTTTCAGCATCATGTTATTTTCCCACAAAAGAATTTGACAATACTAATTCCTGAAGTGCTTGCACTGAAAACTAAGATTATCAGTTGCCCCTTGTGTGTAAAATCTAATTGTGTTATCATAGAAGTAGTGCATGCTATTGAACCCATATGCCCACTATATATGACATGATTCTACAGCCCATTTGTGAGCGTCCGTTTTAGTAAAAGTAATTAGGAGCCTGGAATGTACTAGAATATCCTTTACATCCAATAACTTAAAGCTCTGGGTTGGACTTTGTAATAAAGACAGAGTGGCAACAAAGATCAGTTGATTGCACTGCCCATTCCTCATTTTAACAATTATGAGGGACTGATTAGGCATCTGACAGAACCTGATAGATGACAAAAACAAATATTTGATGACTGTTACTATACTTGTGACAGAGTTTCACTTGGTATCCAGTAAATTTAATCCTTAAGCTACTGCCCCTCCCTGCATGTGCTGTGCCCCAAGAATTGTAGAGAGGGGTGTCTACAAACAACCCAGCCCGTTACCACTGGTGATTAAATTTGGCATTGCTAAAATGAGATGAGCCGCCTATCTGTTGACTTGTGCTTATATGTTTCCAGCTCCAATCAAGTGATAAGAGTCATACAAAAGTATACAGCCATATATACTGGAGTAAGATTCATATAAGATAGTAATATTCAGCCATAGGCTAGTTCACATAAGAACAGCAATTCAGTCTGACAACCATGTCCATAGACAAATGGCCATGAGTAATCTCAAGAATTAAACATCTGGTACATGAAAGATGGTTTAGTTTGACCTATTGAGGTAAGGAAACTTACCACCACTGTTTCTCCAGTCTTTCTTTTCTTTGATTCTTCATTAAAATCACTGGATGGCAGTAAATTTTTCTTTTGGCGGTCTAAATTCCAGTAGTAACGATTTCGCTCTGAGTTCCTTTTCTGCAGATCCACTGCCTCTTCAGCAGATGTAATAATGTCTCCATGTAGCTTTGTTAAGACGAAATAGCCTTGCCTCATATTCCTGACAAACAGATATCAAAATGTGATCACAGCGAATCCCCTCTCCCCTCTTCTTTAATGTACTAAATAGTCAAACATCAAAGTAAACAGGGAGTTGACTAACATACCTGAAATGACTTCTCCAATTCACAATGAACACATGTGGGACCATCATCAATAGCTTGGCAAATTCGACAATGTCTCACACGTTCAATATCCTCTTCCTTTGGGTTTGCCATTGTTTGATCAATTTCCAAAATTCGATCAAGTAACGTTTGTCTAGAAGCTTCCAATTGATCTAAACGGGTCTGGATGTGGTACTTCAGAGCAGTAATGCTTTGTAAACTGAAGTGAAATCAGTATTAGTAAACTACCATAATTAGAATTGATATCTGGACCAAGACTGCATACCAGGTTTTCTAACATAGCTTTGAAGTTCATTGGGGAGTATAAGTTGCCAAAAATACAAAGCAATTGCATATTAAGATCAAAGAAGTTGAAATAGCATGATAAATTAGTTCATTGTGCATATTTTAGACAATCACAAACCGTGATGCAATTCTTGATGATCTCGAATTGTTTAGAGTTCCTGAGACAGCCTCTTCAATCTTTCTTATCAGCTCAACTGTGGAATCCTTGTTCTGTTCTGCATGATTGAGAGCATCCAACCACCAAACTGTATGTAGATTTTTTCTCTCACCAAATGCATTACAAACCTTCAAAAGAATTATAATCTTGCTTAAGACTGAAAGGCTGAAAACAAATAAGAAATGCAGAAAAGATACAGTTTCTAGTTATGCCACCCCTTAGAATATGATAATCAATTCCTGTGAAATAGATGTGCTGTCTTTGTTTTAGGTTTTTTTAATGAAAACAGTAATCAAGTTGTGGTCATCAACCTTAACAATGTTATACTTACCTTTGACATAGCACACTAGAACAGAGTGAAAAGCAGGCAGACCAATGAAAAGTCTGGTTCTAATGACTAAGTAATACCTCACTCATCCAAATAGATGACAGAGGGTTCAACGACCAGAAAACAACAGATTAGGACCTATTTTTGTATGAGAAATACTAGCATGCAAGGAAACCTGGTAGACAATGGCAAACAGCAAGGGTTTGAGTTAGAATCCTAAACACTGAATCATGATATACCACCATGAAAGGGAATTCCTATTATTCTCTTTGACGGGGAATGGGTTTGAGGTGGGATTCTTTAAGGGATCATATAAGCAGGCTGTTAAAGATTTATTTCTCCTATATCAATGCTAATTTGTGTAGGAACCAGCTAAAATCAGAGTAGGGTGTCTGGGCTGAGAATGTGAGAGAACTGCTAGAAAACAATTCCTACTGACCAAAAATGCAGAGAACTTCTACATCTTGATGAAGTCCAATGAGCATAGGTTTCTGCTAATGAAATTTATGAGTAGGGTGAGGTTCCTGAAGTTGCATAAATCTATCCTGAAACAAATACAGCTCCTTCACTTTGGTTATATTATACAGATTTGGATTGGCTGCAATGTAATCCAGCACGAGGCCAGTCATGGAGGTCTAGGGTTGCATGAGCTAATTGTTATACACATATATATAGTTTATCTGATTATTCAACAACAAAAAGGATTTCTAGATCAAATATATGTAGTCATAAGATATAATATAAATGTGCCACGTTGTCAACTCTACATTCAATGAAATAACTGTCAACGGACAACTTGTTGTCCGTGTGCAGGTTACCGTTATGTTTATATTTCCTTTCTTGTGTAATATTGTTGTAGTCTAGGACGGCAAAGTAGGAGAGTAGGTACAGAAAGTCTATTCTTTTTTTGTATATATATTCAGTTTTGTAATCCCTTAAAGAAGAACAATTTTACAGACAATAGAGTGATATAGTTTGACAATAACCACATCCAGATAAGCATGGCTCTATTTATGACATAACATTGCATTATGAGAAAGTTTATATCATGTTCCAATATGGAGGAAACATACCTGTGTGTATGATTTGTTAAAGTCTAGCTGAGCTATAGAAAGTTTTGAACTAAACACAGACAAGTATTTCTGTTTGAAGTTCTCACACGCTGTTCTCAAATATTGAATACTGAAGGATGTGGATGACATGTCAAGATCATTGTTGCCTTTTTGATTACCAATTGAACAATTTTCTGATATGTCCAGCGAATTCCCAGCATCAATGGTGAAATCTGAATCTTCACCACTGACTCTTTGTTTCTTTGCATCATTTAGGTCACATGTTTCAGATCTGTTCAACTTGGAAGCCTTTTCAGAGCTTCCATTCAACTGTTGTCCATTAGATGGGACTTCTGTTGAGTGGTTCATCACCAATGCAAGTATATCAGCAAGGTTGTGATGGATGTGAATATTCAATAAAGGATCTAGGCGGAAATCTTCGGAGTGTTCTTGAGATAGCACCAGCGCTTCTTTATACAATGATACTGCTTGAGGAAAGTTTTGCTCAAGTATTGCTATCCCCGCAAGGGCATTTAAAGCAACAACTAGCTTCCTCAAAGCTTCCTCCCCCTCTATCTTCGTCTTACCTACAAGAACCTATAGAAGGTCTCTATGAACAATAACGATGAGAAGGAAAGAAAAAAAAACCCACTAAAAATTGTTAGAAATTTGATGAACAATTTTTAGTATTTAACCCACCATCAATATTTCCTCCATAGTCATGGGGGATTGTTGCAGGGAGCGAAGCCCGGAACTTCCTACTTGCGGGTGGCAGCAAGCTTGGCGAAGCTTCAATAGTGAGTTGAGTAGCTTCGCAGCTTCTGCATGGGTGATCAAAGGATCTGTCGAGGCATCAGATGATACACAACCTGAATGAAATAAGCATGAAGATATTATACATACGATATTATCAATACTATGTGCTTCTAAGTGATTTCAAGATGAAGATGCAGGATGACCATTAACAACCTGGGACCTTTCTTTTGACAATATCATCTTTAAAACTTCCAATAACTTCTCGAGCATAACTCACACAGGTTTCATGTTGCATCTGGTAAAAGTGTTTTTCAATTGCTGAAAAGGTGAGCCAAGAGACACACTCTTCCTGTGGTGGTAGTTGCAACTCATCAGCAACATGTATTTTAGAGGAGCGCCACATGATTTGTTTGAAGAATTTATGTGTAAATTCCATGGCATTTGCATCCCTCCTCTGCAAATATGAAGATGCAACATTAAGAAGATCAATCAAAACAAAGCTATCTGCAACTCAAGGACTGCAATCAAAGAAGTTCAAGGAGTTAGAGAATCAACAGTGAGTAGTAAAATGGGTTGAGACTTCAAGAAAGAAATGTTTCATTTCTCATCCGTATGTTTTCTTACATGGTAAATAATGAGAAAAAAGGGTATGTCTTAATACTCACAGCCATAAAGTCACTAGCAATCACTTGATTTTCAAGAATCTCATACCTCATATGGATCCCTTATAACATCAATCCACCACCTAGAAACATTGAAGGGACTTGCTTTCAAGAATCTTAGAAGTCCATATAAGTCATCAAGTTTACGTTGTATAGGAGTCCCAGTAATGCACCAGCGATGTTTAGTTGACAATCGAAGAGCCATTTCAGTGGCAGCTGCAGCATTACTCTCCACCATTTGAGCCTCATCCAAGCAAACCCTCCACCAAAATATTCTTGTTAGAAGAGTTGGAGTGACAGGGTACCTACAACAATATGGCAAGTAGTCATACTCATATACTCTGTCCAGAGAGCACAGCTCTTACTTACCAAGAGCACCCCTCACCCCCTTGAAATTTGAAGAAAGTTCAAATCTTTAAAACTTCAATAGATATTAAAAAACCGAAATCAATCTAGCAATACCATAGCAGACGTCGATGCAAAATACTGTTTGTAAGACATGTTTAACAACTAAACTTCAACCACTACTGCAAGCTACAGATAAGAATTTTGTAAAGAGATATAATCTAAGCTTGAAAAAAACTGTGCAAAGTCACCCCTTTCTACAAAAAAAACAAGAAGCAAAAATTGAGAAGAAAAAAAACATAAAGGTCACAAAAAACAAAATTACAGAGTTTGTAAGAACCTCTTCTGGAATCTCAGGATGTGCCTATCACCTTCATGCCTATCAGAGTCATGCGAGAGGTCCTCTTTAAGCACATCATATGTTGTCAATACAATGTCAGCGTTGACAAGTTGACCAATATCTGCTACAAATGTATTTGAAAGAGATGTATCTCGTACGCCTTCATACACGTAAGTCTTTAAGGAACCCGGACGTGTATGCCTAAGAAAGAGTAACAATTACCTAGTCAGTCCTACAATCTTGCTGCATCAGAAAAAAAATGTCGCGATTCAACAAATTTCCAAACGAAAATGAAATTTTCAGCGTCAAATATTCACCCCATATGCAGTTGGTAACAGATTCTTGAGTCTTCATCTAAAAGAAGTGAAAAGTTTAAAAAATACAGAACGCAGCCCATAGTTGTCAATTTAGATTCCAATCTTGAATCATACGTTTAATGCACAAGTTCGTGAATCTAGACATAAATAAGTAAAAGTATGTCTACAAATCTGACATAAATGTGCAATTATGTACTTGAAAGCAAAAACACACATGAAGGTTAGACTACCATAGGGACAGTTAAATCTTTTGTTTAAAATTTAAAAAAATCTCGTAACTACAGCTCATGATCAGCACTGGATTTACATGTCTCAGTAAATCTGTACCTAATAGATATTCAAGTTTTATTTTCTCATGGAACCCTGGGAGTAATGTGGCACTTGGTTCAAGGTTGAAATTTCATTAAGATATAGCTAATAAGCAAGGAAAAATCATCACAGGCTCACAAGTTCCAAAAATTCAGTACACCACTTGATGTTGAAAAAAGATCACTTGCATTGTCAATGTGATTAGTAAAGCCTGTATTTCTTTTTCTTCCACAACCCAAAGAAATTACGGTGAAATACTGAGTGGAAAAAAAAAGAGAATAAGAAAAGCTCACATCCATACATAAGATAAGCTAAGAATTTGGCAGCCAGTGCTATAAAACAGGACGGAATGCTGAAATTTGCAAAGTGCATAAAAGAACACAGTGAGAAGTTATACCTTGTGATTTCAGAATGCCATTGAGGCAATATAGGAGCAGGACAGACTATAAGAGTGGCACCAGTAGCTATGGGATTGTCAGCCACTTCTATGAGTTCAGAGCACATCAGGCAAACATGCTCCCCATCCCTCTCAACATAGCTTATTGTAGTCTTGTTTCTGTGCTTTTGTACATCATCCACTGACCTCTTCTTTTTCCCTCTAGGAGAATAACCAACACAATCTGCATGTTGCCAAGCATCACAAATGTCGCACTGTACCCACAGTCCTCTATATTTATAGCTTTCACTCACGGCTCCACATACACACTCAACTCGCTCCCTTTTCAATCTTTTAAGATTAATCTGTTGATTCCCAGTATTTTGCCATGTGGGAGAAACAACCGAACCATCATCAGAAGTAGACTTCCGATGAGCAAGTACACAAGCAAGCAATTCAACTGTTTTCCCCAAACCCATCTCATCTGTGGTAGAAATAAATGATCAAAGTCAATAGACTAACATCACATCATTCAATTTGCTGACACAATTCTTGGAAATCTGTTTCGTTTCTTTTTCTTCTAATGATGTTGAGCATATATGTCTTAGCCTGATGATATATTGTTGTCAGTGTTTTTTCCTAGAAGGATCATTGTCACATTTTCAAATAATAACAATTGAAACATTTGGGTTAATTATACTCAGCAAGAATTGGGAAGAAAATGCTCAAGCAGAAACCAATCTTTGGAAACTAGTAAAAAGGGAGCTCATGTAATTCTCCACCCTTAAAAGATTCATGGTCCTCGTTCAGGAAGGGAAGGATCAATTCTAACAAGAAGTTGACTGGACTCAGAATAAAATGCGCGCGCGCGGGGGGAGATGGGGGAGGGGGGCACATTTAAAATAATTGATATATAATATATATAGGTAGAGTTATAGCAATGGGCTTACCAGCAAGAATTCCACCAGAGACATAAGGTGACGAAAACTCAGGATGGAACGAAACATTTCCACTGTAGACAATTTATAATAAAAGTCAGAGCTTTAAGTGAGTGACATACAAACAGAGACACAACACAAACACAAAGGGGGTGGAACTCTGCAATTTTGTCCCCTTAAGCACCTATGCTGCTTTAAAGAACATCATACCTGAATGGATTATAGAACATTTTTGAGCAAGTGTCGAGAAAATCCATGGGCACACATAATGGAGAAAAGAACTGGCTTCTTTCCTTATCACCCGAACTTTCTCTTTTCTCTTGCTGTACCATCCAGTGAGCAGCACGACGCTGATACGGGTCTCAATGTGGGGAGCAAGTCAGGTAGGTCATCTTCAAGCATAGGATCCGATCTGCTCAAAAAGATGCATAAGTGATCTAAGTCCAGAATGTGCAGTACATCATGAATCATTATGCTCTATAGAAAGAACAGGCACTCACTTTGAAGGTTTAATGGCTTCATATAACCCAGAAACATCAAACTGGGCACGTTTCCCAAGAGTTGGAAGTATCATCCCCTATCTCTGCAGCCATGTTGACTTCCATTTTCTGATGACTTGGCATCTCCATATCTAGCCTCTGAAGTCATCACTTCTGGCCGTAACCAAGCCATAACATTCATCATGCTCTTCTTCCATATTTGCCTGTTACTTTCAAACAGTGATTCACAAGCATCAAAAGCTTTCTCAAGTATTTCAACCCTCATCCTCAGGGACGTCATCTTCTCTGAGAAATCAACCCCGAGAACTGGCCTCAAGGTCAAAAACTCCATATTTGTCAAGTGAACAAGACCAGTGATACCCTCATCAGGTCCATCAAAACTCCCAGAAAAATACCACCGATTCCACCTTCCTATCCTCCACCATGGATTTCTCAATCAATTCCAAAGATACATCACTAGAAGAAAACACAGGCCAGTGTCCTAACTTAATGCGAGCAAGAAAAGACTCCTTGACATTGGACAAACGAAACCTCAAAGAATACTTAGAGTCATGATAAAAACCATCAGTTATCCGAAAGCTAGAATACTCTTGTCTTAAATTCAAACCATGTAAAACAAGTTCAGAAGCATCACGGTGGAGATTCGAAGCCCAGCTATTCCGTTCAACTTCGACAAAATAAGGTTGTTCATCTGTATCAACTAACTCTGTTGGCTGAGAATCATCGGATGATGCTTTTCCTCTGATTCTTCAATTCAGCTTCTGCAGCAGCAGCATTGTTTTGTATAATCAACCCACCAGAGCGGTGAGGACGGGCTTGCTTCCTTCTACCCATCACTCCAACCAACCAAACTAATATAGAAACAACCAATTCATGAAAGTGTAATTGCAAAAAACAAAGTTCGATAAATAAAACGTGAAGACTTACTGAATTGTCCTCGTTTCCTTTAAACAGATTAAGTAGTAGCCATACACTATATGAACCTGATGAACCACAGCATTAATCAATCAACCTGTGATGTTTAAGGTATACGTCTCTCTGCCTCTCTCTCCCCTCCCTCAGCTCTCCTCTCTCTTTGTACTCGAATAAAAAAAAACAGAGTCAGAGAGAGAAGCCAGGCCTTGTCTTGCCTTGCCTTCTGTTCGTTCTCTAGGTAAATCATCACGCGCGAGTTCATTTATATATATGGACACTAGCCGACATGTCGGTTTAAAAAGACAGTAACTTTTTTCCGTTTTCTACCCTTCAACTGTACTACTAGCCGTTCCTTTCTTTTGCATGTATGCATAATTTTTTGTTGGAAAAAAATATATTTGTTTTGAATAGTTTTTGTATTTGAAACTACTATTCGGTCAATAAAAAAAAGTCAACATTATGAAACTATATTAGTGATGACACAAAGGGATAAATTAACACTATTTATTTTGGTATTTGTTTTAAAAAAAAACATGTGTATACAATTTTGTATTTTTGTTTTCATACTATTGTTTTTATGCATTTTCTTTATAATTATTAGGAAACTAAAAGCATTATACAATAAAAAAAAACCAATGAACTACAATATTGATTATAATAATAATAAAAGTATTAAGTTATAATTTCATTTAAAATATAAGGATTAAATTTGCACCATAACCATTTAATTATTATTATCATTTTACTATAGTAAATGAACAATTAAATGCTTTGACTTTTTACATTTTAATCTTTAAGATTTACTAATGTATATTTGCATTTTGTTATAGCAATGAAAAATTTGGGTTGATTCAAATTATTTTTCTAATTGAATTTTATTTTGAATTATATCTTTTATTATTGGATTGATTGAGGATTGAGTTTAATGATTCTTTTTTTTTACTTCTTATAAGGTTATTAGGGGTCTTATAACTTGGGTTGAAATTTGAAAGTGTAACTTGATTTTGATCCAAACGATTGTAAAAAGGGGTTGCATTGCGATCCCACCATGTTCTTAAACTTAGTTAAAACAATTGGGTGAGAATTAATTTGATAAAACTTGAATGATCTTATAAATATCTAATTCTTAAATGTTTTTACTAACATTATTTTTATATATATAAAACATATAAAGAAAGCTAAATGGTGTGGAGTATGCACTATTTACAAAATATATTATTCACTCTCTCATATTTTACTAAGAAATACAATAATGCATTTAAAAAAAATCGATTTTGGATCTTGGTTATTATTGTTTTAGCATAATAGAGCCCATTTCAGAATAAATTAAAGTCATATTGCATTTTATTTTTTAAAATGAGGGTTTAATTGAAAGAAATGTGAGTGAAGTGAGAAAAATGAGTAATGTAGAAAAATGAGTAAATGTTATGAGGGTGTTTTCTAGGTTATCGAGGTTGAAAATATTTTTTTAGAGTAAACAAACCACTCCATGATTTTCTAAGAGCAAGTCTAATGGTAGGAGGTATTTTTAAGAAGCAAGTGATAGAAATGGCTCTTTGAATAGTGTATAAATGACTCTTGAGGTAATGTAGTCTCCAATGGTAAGAGCCATTTTTAAGAGCTATTTTTTTAAATTTATTTTAAATAAAATTCAATTATTTTGTATATAGTGTAATTATACAATTCATTATACAATTAATATGAGTAATTTATAATTACAAATTAATACTCCTATTTTTTATGCTAAATATTATTATAATAATTAATAATAATAATTATTATTAAAATATTATTATTATTATATATAATAATTATTAAACTATAATAATTATTATTATAAAACCCCCCCAACCCCACCCCCGTGCAAATCCCTTTCATTTCAATCACAACCCTACCCATCTTTCTCTTCTTCCTCCAGATCGCCCCCCACACCTTTTCTTCTCTTTTCCTCTTCTTCTTCTTCACTGCCCCCCACACCTGTTTCTTCTCTTCTCTTTCCCTCATTCTGCTCCCTTCTCCCTCCCTGCTCTCCCCTCTTTCCCATGGCCCTTTCTTGTTCAAGTTTCAAGCATGGGTTTCAAATATCAATTTAGCTTCTACTCTTAATTTCAAGCAGTGGGCAGAAGATTTGACACCAAGTGAAGATGCAGCTCGTTGAATTTGTGGTATTTTGCTGAGATTTTCCTTCCTTGTTTGAGTTTGCTGTACAGTAATTGTTTTTGCAATTTTTCAATTAATTGGTTTGTTGTGGGTATGTTGGTTTGCTGTGTTGATTTTACTTGGTTGTGTTGATTTTGTTTAGCTGTGTTCAGAGCAGTTTTTATTGGTAAAATGCCAACGGTCACAAAATTCCCCAACGGTCACATTTTGGGTTTTGGCTCCTCGGCCAAAACCTGTGGGGATGCCTCCCAAAAATGGAAGAGGCATTTTGCCTCTTCATTTGGCTCTCCCCGTTGGAGTGACAAAATTAACAAAAAGAGCCAAAATTTTGCCTTTGCCTGCTGGATGTCTCTCCCGTTGGACTTGCCCTAATTGCACGATGTCCGGATTGAGGTACATTAGACGACACGTTTTTTTATTTTCAAATTTGAATTGGAGGACTTTTTTTGTCACGAGATAGTAATTAGGCCTCGCCTCATTCTTTGTTTTTTTTTTTGAACTTTTTTATATGTTTTCTTTTAAATAGTTTTTAAATTTTTATTTTACTTATTTGTGATTTTTTTTTGCTTATTTATACCTTTTAAAATAGTGATTTTTTTTTAATTATATTTGATTTGTTTAATTTTTATAAAAATTGTTATTACTATTTTATAGTTTTTATTTATATTAAATTTATTTTTAGAAATAAAAAAAATATTTATTATGGTACTTTTAATATGTGTAGCCTTATATATATATATATATATTAACTCATAAATTTTGATGTGTTTGCTGAGTTTGTTGATTTCTATTTCAATTTGATTTGAAACAAACCTCATTAAATACAGACAGATAAATTATTTATATTATAATATCAAATATCTTGATCTATATTTATCTCTCAGTTTTTTTTTAAAAAAAAATCCTTAATAAAAAAAGTACATATTGTTTTTTTTTCCTCCCTCCCTCCCTCTATTTTTTTTTTACTGAATTTGACTTTTTTTTTCTATTTCTATCTTGTATTCTAGAAAAAATAATTTCATAGAAAAGGTTTGATGAGTTTAGTTTTCTTTCTTAATTTTTTTCATTACTGTTTTTAGAAGTTAGTGTTTGATTTTGCAATTATCTATTCTTTCTATCATATATTTAAATAAAAAACTAGTTTTTCAAAAAATAAATTATAATCCCATTAAAATCAATAACTTGATTCAAAGGTTGAGCGTGCTAACCCGAATTCACTGAAGTCAATATCGGGTATGTTTTTTTTCCTTGTTACTCCTTTAATTGTTCTTAATAGTCAATCGAAAGATAAATAATGAATATATTTTTTAAAAATATTTTAGAAAAAAATAATTAAAAGTCAACGAATTCCATAACATCAGTCGTTTATGACTAAGATTGAGCCATTCTATTATTGTCTCATTAGTTTCTATTAAAAAAAAACTAAGTTATATTTTTATCAATCATCAATAATTCATTTATGCTTAAAAAAATTAATTAATTTAATTCAAGCTAAAACGTTATTCAAAATAAATAAAAAGATAAATGACAAAATTTTAATAAAATCAATGATAAAATTAAAGAAAAAGCTATAGTGTGTGAGATAATTATTGTACCAGTACACACATATTACTGTAGATTAAAATAGTGCAATTACTGTTTTGCCTCACCATGCGTTAAAATTTACCCTTGGCTTCGGGGGAATTTTTAACTTTTCATAGGGATTAACTAATATTTTCTAATTGTTTGGGTTTTCTTTGTCTTTGCATAATTTTTGCACAGTAAAAATACAATTATACCCCTGCTATCAGACAAAACAATTTTTAATGGGCAAGGGTATTTTTAGTTTTGCACAATGTTCATGAATAGTAAAATAATTCTATTAACCTTGAATAAGACAAATGTTTGTCATTGCTTATGAGGTTATTTACTGTTTTTTACCGTCTGATGCACAATTAAACTATTAATATACCTTTAGAAACGACAAAATAAAATGATTAGTGCTCGAGGGTGTTTTGGTATTTATCAAAAAATTTAATTCATTTTTTCTTCAGAAAACTCGTGGCTCGTCTCATTGACGCTCCAACAGTTCTCTTCTATTCGTGCACTTTTCAACAATGTGTGCAATGACATTCGGTGTTAAAAAGAGTCCTTTTTTGCCATATCGTCGAATAGGCCACCATGCCCTCTTCAATATGGTAGTGTGTGTCGTTGAATGGTGGACAAAGACTCGTTGATGGTCACTTAGTCGTTTCCCCTCCTTTTCTCTCTCATGCAACTGAAAATGCAACTCAGTCCTCTTGGTTAATGGTTTATTCATTTCAATCCCTAGTCTTTTCTTTTCTCTCTCATGCAACTGAAAATGCAAGTTAATCATCTTGGTTTATGGTTTATTCTTTTTTTTGTCGTAATATATGTTATAAAAATTTTATTTGTATCAATTGCGTCATTCAATTGAAATTGATCGAAAATGTTATGTTTCATTTTGATCGTTATTCTTTTTAATTTTCTATGTTTTTCATTCCTGTAATTATTCCAGTATTGAGGTGTTAATTTTTTTTTAATTTTGTCTTTTATTCAAAATTGTTATATATTTTGTTTTTCATTTTAGCCTATATTCTTTTGATTTTTGATTTGTTTTGAATTCATGTTTTTTTTTCGGTCCCCATATTTTGTTTGGTTTTAATTTTGTCATTCAATTTGAAATTTTTCATCTATTGTATTATTTATTTTGACTCTTATTCTTTTAATTATTATTTTTAATTCTTTTAATATTTTTTTCCTTCTAGGATAGTCGTTATTTTTCTTCTTCCATATTTATGTAACTATACTTTTAGTTTTAGGTTTTTATTTTTATTATTTTTTCTTTTGTTGAAGTTTTATTTTTAATTTAATCTCATCATAAAATTTTAATTTATGTTAATAATCATTATAAAATTGATATTTGTTTCTAGTATTTTTATTTGTTCTTCAAATCAAATGATTTTTTTTCTAATAATATTTATTTTAATTCTATCAATTTATTTTTAATTTTGTCTTTTGCTATAGTTTTTTGATTTTTCATTTTATTCTTTGAGACAATTTTATAGTTTTTATTTTTTATTTGTATTAATGTAACTATACTCTTAGTATTAATTCTTAAGATTTTCTCTTTTCGTTGGAGTTTCTTTTCTTTTCTTTTCATATTTATTTGATTTTATTTTTCATTCATGTGATTTTTTTCAGTATTGAAGTTCTAATTTGATTCAAATTTGTTCTTCAATTGAAATTGATTATATATTTTTGTTTTTTTATTATGACCTTTATTCATTTTGTTTTTTATTTTATTTTGGTTCCTTTAATTTCCCAATCTTTCGAGGACATTCCATATTTTTTTGTTCATATTCATGTATCTATACTCTTAGTTTTGGTTTCTAATTTCTTCATTTTATCTTTTATTGAGATTTTATTTTTATTTTCGAATTAGCTCTCAAATTTCAATTTATATTGATAATCATTTTAAATTTGATATTTCTTGTTTTTTTCCCTTTGTTCCTTTTTTTGTAAGTATTCTTCAAGTCAAATGATTTCTTTTATGCTAATAATATTTATTTTGGTTTTGTGATTTAATTTGGTTGTTTTTATTTGCTCTTTTGTTAACTATTTTGATTTTTTGTTTTATTCTTCAAGATAATTTTATGATTTTCATTATTAGCACAATGATGATGATGATGATCATAGTTATTTTATTTTTTGTAATTGTATTCTTGTTTGCTTTTCTGTTACAATTTTTAATTCTTTGAAATCAATTTAATAATTTTATTATAATCCAAAAAATTATAATAATTATATTCATAATGATAATAATATTAATTTTGATTTTGTCCTTTACTTATTTGCATTTATTATTTAAATCAAATTATTATTTTTATATTGCCAATATGTTTTTGAATTTTGACTTCAATAATAATAATAATAACAATGAGAATAATAATTCAAATGATTTCACATTCGATGTTATACTTATTAGAAAATTAAGTTTTGCAACATCTATATATATAATAGTTTAAATCTAATATCTCTGATTAATGATTTAAAAAAATTTATATTTTTGTAATCTCAAATGAAATTTAATCTCAGTGTTCTGAAATATTTTTAATATAATAATATTAAGAATAAATATTAAAAAAGAAAATATATTTTAATTTTTTTTAAATAAAAAATTATTTTAAATTAAAAATATATCAAGTCACACGTAGGTAAAACAGATGAAGAAAAACACAAGGATAACAGATCACTAACAACAGAACTTTCACTATACATGTATAAAAGAGAATTTCACACCACTAAAATTAAACTTATTATGTTCTTTAACGCAAGCTGTATTTAATATAAAGATAAATTTTAATAAAAATTAAAAATCAAAACTAAAATTATAAATATATAAATACAAACAAAAAATAAAAATTATCCTATAAAAGAATAAAAAAAAATCCAAACACGACTCTATTCTCTCTAACTTCTCCAACCCTTCGAACTTGTGAAACCACCAAAGGTAGCCAAAACTACTCGCACATCAAGATCGAGAACGACAAACCCTCTCCTGAACAGCGGCCATCACCGTCGCAAAACCCTATCTGAACAGAAGCAGCCAACGGGAACAACGCCAACATATTTTTTTGAGTTGTAATTAAGAATCAGAAGAAGCAGTAATTAATTAATTTAAGGAGTAAGAAGAAGATGAAAGGAGGAAGGAAGAATATGAAGAGAGCAGCAGTAGCAGAGGAGCGCATTTTAAACCTTGAAGATGGGAAAAGCTTCATGCAAGTTGTTTCTCTCAGAGGTTCCAATCTTATTGAGGTATGGTTTTAAATCTATCTTAGAATTGTACTCATTGAGGAGTCCTCATAACACCAGAGTAATTTTTCAGGCAAAATCTATAATGACTGTCAAAAGTTGAGCAAATCTAAATACTTCACTTAGTATCACGGTTTCAAAGTTATTTATCATTATTATTCTCCTGGAGCTTATTACTTTAGTGTTGTTGTTTACTACTTCATTTACCTTTTAAATTATGCATCAATTCCTGATGTAAAGATTTTAGGGTTTTGTCAGACTGTGCCTTGATTTCACAATGGAATTTTTTTTTTGTAGAAATTTTTATAGACTGTTAACTATAAACTTTTTTAATGCAAACCCTGTGTGTACACCGCTTGTTTAAATTTTCATTGGCGTACCTGAGCTAACAAAAACCAAAATTATTTATGTAATTTACCTTAGTTTACTTAACCTTCTTCTCCCTCGCCTCTTTTAGACAACCAAATGGGCTAGTGTTACGCTCTTGCATTGCCAAGCCATCACTGTAGCGGCCATTGCTAAGAGCAATTCTGCAAGGTCAATAAAATTACAATAATGTGGATGTGATTGTAAATCTATGGAGTGGAGCAGCAATATCAGGTGCCCTACTTGGATTGGTGATGGGGTTTTCTTTTTAATTACTATTATGTAGGATAGATGATGGATTGCTGCTACTATGTGAATACAACTTCGAAATTGCTTAACATTTGCTCTTTTTTCTTGTTTTAATTCCCCCTTCAAAACGGTGTTCCTTTTTTTTATTTCATTGGAAGAGGAGGGTTTAAGTGACTTTTTGTGTTTGTTTTAAGGTAATGGATGCAAGAGGTGGGAAGTCACTAGCTTTGTTTCCGGCTAAATTTCAGAAGAGTATGTGGATAAAAAGAGGTTTGTTTCCAGTCATAGTTTGACATCCATTTGGCCGTTTTGGTGAATTGGGTCCTGGATTGCTTAGCTCTGATTTGACCTCCATTAACTGGTTTGCAGAAGTGTTGGCAGTACTTTAACTGCTTTGTTGTGTATGCAGGAAGCTTTGTCGTGGTTGATGAAAGTGGTAAGGAAAAGGCTTTGGAGTCAGGCAGCAAAGTGGCATGTATTGTTTCGCAAGTTCTCTTCTTTGAACAAGTCCGTGCACTTCAGAGATCTCCTGAATGGTCACTTTTCTTCACCAAATACTGCTAGAAATTGCTGAGAACAATAACCTCTATGATACCACTTCTGCTTTTTTATAGAGTAGTCAATTTTACTTCAAGAGTTGAACTCAAAAGTACAAGCATAGATAGAGACACATGCATCTTTTAATCTGAAGCAGCTTGTGTCCCCAATAGTTTAAGTTCAAAATATACTGCAAGCTTCTGCAAATTGTTTTTTTGTTCCATGTGCTTTTCTTTCTCTTATTATTGTTCCTGTATCATTCAGTTTTTTTTCACTGACGAGCTCCCGTCCAATGCAGGCCAGAGATTTTCAAATCTACAGCTGTAGATGATTCTAATGGAAGTCTGAACATAACCAATGGCCAACTTGAAGAGAATGAGCTTGAATCAAGTGATGATGATGGGCTTCCCCCATTAGAAGCGAATATGAACAGAATCAGGCCACCAGAAATGGAACAATCTGATACAGAGAACGAATCAGGATCAGATACGGATTCTTAAGTTTATGACATCTGAAACCCTTGCAGCATTGGATTCTTGTCCAACATTTAATTACATGAAATAGTGATGAAGAAAGAAATTTGTGCCCTTCTGAAAGTATTTGTTGAAATATTGATTATTATTGCTGGCAATTGAGTTTTTTAAGCATGGCATGATGCTCAACATTATGTGAATTGAGCTGAGACTCGCAGCCTTCTCCGATTCCAGCTACTTTTCCATGTGAACAATCCCTGCAATATGTGTGGCACGGTTCACAGTTTTTGTCAAAATCTGGTGCTCGGTTCACAGTTTTTTTTTGAATATACATTAACTGTGTGGGATTTTAATTATAGCAGTAGACATAGATTTACTCTGGATTGTAATGGTGTAATTACTGTTTTACCCCTCAGTGCATTAAAATTTAAACCTTGTAATTAGGGGTGTTTTTGGCTTTTTCATGGGACCGGTTGACATTACCTGAATGCTTGGGGGTATTTGAGTTTTTTTTTGGTATTTTTGCACAGTAAAAATATGTTTTTATTCCTGCCAGCAAACAACAAATAATTGACTATCCACGAGCATCTTTGATTTTTTACTCCAATATGTTAACAATAAAATAATCATATTACCCTCACATAAGATAAAAACCAAGAGTTATTGGTGGTGGTGTTTTTGGAATTTCATATTTTTCTAAATAATACAAACAGATATGCTCTTAGAAAAGACAATCTAAGAGTTGATTGTATGGGTGTTTAGATAATTTTTATTTTATTTTCTTTTGCAAAACACTATTGGCGTGTATGACTAATGCGCTAACATTTATTTTTACTTACTCCTTTCAGGCAGCGCGTGCGGTGATGAAAAATATTCATTTAGCGTCTCATCGAATGCGTTGCCATGTTATCTACCACATGGTAGTGCGCGTGTCGTTTCATGGTGACCGAAAATATGATGACGATCAATTGATTTCCCTCCTTCTCTCTCTCCTGTAGCCTAAATTACATGGAAGTCCTCTTGATTTTATGGTGTTTTCATTTCAGTCCCTGATCTTATGATTGTTTTGTATGGTCCTGATTTCTATTATAGAAACTTTGATTTGCTTCAATTTTGTTATTCAATTGAAATTGATTATATATTTTGTTTTAATTTCAGTTCTTATTATTTTAATTTTGGGTTTGGTTTTAAAACTCTTAATGTTTTCGGTATAGAAGTTTAGATTAGATTTTGTTTTTCAATTTTTTTCTTCAATTGAAATTGATCATTTTTTTTCGGTCCTTATTTTTTTTTAATTTTTGATTTGATTTTAATTTCTTTTATATTTTTTATATTTCTGAAATAGTTTCTATTTTATCCATGTTTATATGTATATGTTCTTAGTTTTGGTTTTTAATTTTTATAATTTTTAATTTTGTTGAGATTGTATTTTTATTTAATTTGGGTCTTAAATTTTAATTTGTATTGGTGATCATTTGAAAGTTAATCTCTTATTTTTTCTCTTTGTTCTTTTTTATTTATTTATTCTTTAAGTCAAATGATTTTTTTTAAACTAATAATATTTATTTTTGTTTTGTCATTTATTTTAATTTTTTTGTGTTGCTCTTTTGTTAAAGTTTTTAGGTTTTTATTTTATTTTTCAAGGTAATTTTGTTATTTCCATTATTTACGCAACAATAATTTTTTTTTTCTTATTTGCTCTTTTGTTACAACTTTAAAAAAAAATTATCCCTCAGGGTAATTTAATAATTTTTATCATTTTAGCAATAACAGTAATAATAATTTTAGGTGTTATAATCATGGTAATAATAGTGACATTATTAATCATAATGATAATATCAATTGTAATTTATTATAATTGTTATAGTGCTTATGGTTTTAATAACTATGACTTTGATGATAATAATAGCAATAACTCATAAAATAACATGAAGAATATCAGTAATGTCAAAAATAATTATAATAATGATAATAATACTAATTAAAATTTAAATAATATTAATAAAAATAACGGTGTTGTTTATCGTAATGATTATTGTCATAATAATGACAACGATTATAGCAATAATGATGATGGCAGTGATAACAATGCCAATAATAATTAGAATATTGATTATTTTTAATAATGATTGTAATGGAAGCTATAATAATTGTGACAATTTAAAAATCATGATAATAATAATCAAAATAACTCATTAGTCAATGTTGTTTTTGTTAAGAATTGACTTCTGCAGGTTTTTTTTATGTATGATATTTAAAGAAAACATTAAACCGTGTGAGATTTTAACTGTAGCAATAGACACAAATTATTGTGGATTATAATAGTGTAATTACCGCTTTACTCCTCAATGCATTAAAATTTAAGCCTTGACATCAAGGTTTTTTTTTTGCTTTTCCATGGGATCAGTTGACATTACTTGAATGTTTGGGAATATTTGAGTATTTTCTAGGTATTTTTGCATAATAAAAATGTTTTTACTCATGCCAGTAGACAATAAACAATTGACTACCTAAGGATATTAGATCTAATATCACATAAACAAAAAATATACGAAACTACATGTAGACAAAACATGTGGAAAAATTGGAGCAAATGATCTACAATGAAAAAATATACGAGCCACTTGCTCAGTATTTCGCCGAAGCCAGAACCAAATTTTTAACATGTAAAAAAAATATCAAGGGTGCTTGATTTTTTTTATGATGCTATACATGTGAGCAAAATAATCAAGGCAGATAAAAATTTTATTAGGTAATTTCAAAAAAACTAATTAGAGGACGATTTTTTGTGTTTACTACCAATATTAAATAATATAATTTTTAAAAAATAAGGTAAAAAATAATATTTTGTTAAAGGGCAGCGACAGTGCCGTTTAGCAACACGCATAGATAGTGGTGGGGGGTGACATCTAAAACTAGGCCGGGCTAGAAATTTCAAAGCCCACTGATTGGTTAATGGTGGTGACGTAATCAAGTTGAGAGCCATCCAAGTGAGCATAACACGTGGTTGCAAATGGACTAGATCTCCCACATCGTCTGGTTAGAAGAAACATGAAGCTTTGATATTGGTGAAACTAACGCCTGCACTTCGTCCCTTCGGGGACATCCGATAAAATTGGAACGATACAGAGAAGATTAGCATGGCCCCTGCGCAAGGATGACACGCACAAATCGAGAAATGGTCCAAATTTTTTTTCTAATCTCCGCCCCTTTGCTTGCTTGCTTGCTTTCTTCAATGGCTTCCTTTCTCGTCTTTTTTTTTTTCCTTTTTATTTTTATATATATAAGTATATATAAGCTTTGAAGAAGTTCAGTTTTCTGAGGGGTTGATTTGGATGCTCTCCGTCAAGCTCTTTCCTGCCAGAGCTCGCACAAGGTAATAAGACTTTGGGATTAGAAAGTGGACAAATTTCTGATGGGTTTCATGTTTTTAATTCTGTTGATATTAATTTGGTTAGGGTTTTGGGTTTATGGCAACGATAGGTTCCAGAGAGGGTGGAAGAAGAAGCCTGTGACATTGCTCGAGAAATTGCGTGAGGCTGTAAGATAATTTCTGATCTTCTACATCTCCCTGTATTTGCTTCTGATCTTCTACACCAATCGCAATCCCGAGCACCATGATTGCAATTGCAGATCAAACTTGATAAACACAAATAAGATGCAGAAAGTGAAGACATTTTGTCTTGGTTTTCTGCTCGAGAAAAGTGATGGTGTTTCTGGGTGTTTGCTGTTGGCCATGTTTCTTAAGAGTCATGTGTTTCCAGATGATTAAAAGCTTTTAAGAGCTTCGAAAAGTCATCGAAGAAGAAGCTCCGGAGTTCATAGCAGAAAGGCCAGATGTGAGTCTCCGTTTGGCTTCGCTTTGCAACAGACGTTTTGCTGAAATTTGATTTTTATTTTTATTTTAAATGAATACATTTAGGTATTTTTAGATTATTTTGATGTATTTATATCAAAAATTATTTTTAAAAAATAAAAAAATATTATTTTGATGTATTTCAGTATGAAAAATACTTTAAAAAGCTACCGTAACAGTATGGGTAATGCGTCACTGTGGCATTTTTTTTTAATATCATCTAAAAATATTTTTGAAACGCTTTCATCATGTGATTTGTCATATTTATTGGTTTATTGGGCTAAATTGCAAACCCACTCCCTATGACCTTAACTTCAAAAAACCAAAAACACGTAAAGGTGAATAGAAATATGTCTGATTTCCCACCCTAAACAATATGAATTTTTGAATTTGCCCCAAAATGACTTCGACCCATCCATTCGTCTCTCTTTCTTGTAACTCATAAGAATAATAGATATAAATTACTTTTAGCAATCAAGTTTGTAACTAAATTTTTGAATATTAGACTTTACAATAATATTTACAACAATATCGATCAAAATAAATTTTGAAAAATAATAAAAACACAATTTTGAAAATCAATAAAGAAACAAGAATGCCCTTTAGTAGACAACTTTTACCAAAAATCTTAGCTTTTGTTTTCATCCTGTTTTGTACTGTATTTCCAAAATATTTTTTTCCTTCAATATTTTTATTTTAAATTAATTTTTTTGGTGTTTTTAGATTATTTTCATGTATTGATGTCAAAAGTGATTTTTTAAAAAAAAAATAACATTATTTTGATGCATTTCTGAACAAAAAAACACTTTAAAAAGTGTGATTATGTAGATTTTGAAAATGTTTTTCGTTCAGAAATGCATTAAAATAATATTTTTTTAATTTTTTTTAATATCAGCACATGAAAATAATTTAAAAATATAAAAAAATAAAATAAAATAAATTTCAAATTTTTTAAAACTATTTTTAAAAACAATAAACAACGCTTTTGAACTCAAAAAATTCCAAGTTTTTCTACGCAGCCTCAACAAAAAAAAAGTCAAGAGCCCATATGGCAACCAATGCGAACACCTCTTGTCCATTGTCATTGAGGGGGACCAAAATCTTCACAGTTACTTCCCGCCATATGGGATTGTAATTATTGTTTTTCCTCTCAATATGTTAAAATTTAAGCCTCGGTATAACAAGTATTTTTGACATTTTTACGATACTAGTTGAAATTATTTGAATGTTTACGGGGTGTTTTAGTCTTTTTCAGGTATTTTTGCATGATAAAAATATATTTTTTTTTCCTGTTGGCAGACAACAAACAATTGACAACCAAGGGTATTTTTGATTCTTTACTTTAGTGTTAACTATAAAATAATCATATTCTCTTAAATAAGACAAAAACTAAGAGTTGTCGGTGGAAGTATCTAGAGTTTCATATTTTTCTAAACAGTACAAATATGGATATGTTCCTAGAAAAGACAAATCAAAGGGTTGATTGTAGGGGTGTTTAGGTAATTTTATGTTGTTTTATTATTTTCTTCTACAGAGCATTGTTGGCATGTCTCACTGATGCGTCGACGATATTCCTCCTTTACGCTCCCTTCAGGCGGCGCATGCGGTGGTGAAAAATGTTTATTTGACGTCTCACCAAATGCGTCGCCATGTCATCTTTTCACATGGTGGTGCGCATGTCATCTCACAGTGGTCGGAAACATGATGGTGGTCGATTCATTCCCCCCCCTCCCATTTCTCCCTCCTATATCCTAAATTACACGAAAGTTCCCTTGGTTTGTGGTGTTTTCATTTCAGTCCCTGATCTTTTGATTGTTTGTATGGTTCTGATTTTTATTATAAAAGTTTTAATGTGTTTCAATTTTGTTCTTCAATTGAAATCAATTATATATTTTACTTTTCATTTCGGTCCTTGATTCTTTTAATTTTGGGTTTGGTTTTAAATCCCTTTCATGTTTTCGGTATAGAAGTTTGATGTTTTTTCAATTTTTTTCCCTTTGATTGAAATTGATCATATATTTTGTTTTCATTTCGACACTTTGTTCTTTTAATTTTTTTGATTTGATTTTAATTTCTTTATATTTTTTATATTTCTAAAAATAGTCTTTTATTTTTTGTCTATGTTTATATGTATATGCTCTTAGTTTTGATTTTTAATTTTTATAATTTTCTCTTTTGTTGAGGTTGTCTTTTTTATTTAATGTAGTTCATTAAATTTTAATTTGTGTTAGTGATCATTTGAAAATTGATATTTCTTCTCTTTTCCATTTGTTCCTTTTTTTTTAATTCTTCAAGTTAAATGATTTTTTAAGCTAATAATATTGATTTTTGTTTTGTCATTTATTTTATATTTTTGTTTTCTCTTTTGCTAAAGTTTTTAGGTTTTTTTTATTCTTCGAGGTAATTTTGTTATTTCTATTATTTATGCAATGATAATAATAATAGTTTTAGTTTTTTTTTCTTACTTATTCTTTTGTTATAGTTTTTAAGTTTTTTTGTATTCCTTAAGGTAATTTAATAATTTTTATTATTTTTAGCAATAATAATAATAATAATAATAATAATAATAATTTTAGGTGTTATAATCATGATAATAATAGTGACATTATTAATCATAATGATAATATCAATTGTAATTTATTGTAATGGTTATAGTGCTTATGATGTTAATCATTATAGTTTTGACGATAATGATAAACAATAACTCATAAAATAATATCAATAATTTTCAAAAACAATGATAAATAATGATAATAATACTAATTATAATTTAAATGATATTAATAAAAATAAAAGAGTATTGGTTATCGTAATTTTTATTGTCATAATAATGATAACGATTATAACAATAATAATAGTGACAACGATAATATTATCAATAATAATTAGAATATTGATTATTTACAGTAATGGTTATAATGATAACTATAATAATTGTGATAATTTAACAATCATGATAATAACTATAAAAATAATAATCGAAATAATTCATTAGTTGATGTTGTTTTTGTTAAAAAATTGACTTTTAAGACTTTTTTCATGTATGATATTTAAAGAAAATATTAAATCGTGTGAGATTTTAACTATAGCAATAAACACATATTACTGTGGATTGTAATAATTTAATTATCGCTACAGCTAGAACCAAATTTTTTAACTTGTAAAAAAAATGTCAAATAGTGTTATATTTTTTTTTATGATACTATACATGTGAACAAAATAATCAACCTCAGACAAAAATTTTATTAGGTAATTTAAAAAAAAACTAATTATAGGACATTTTTTGTGTGTGTTTAGTAATAATATTAAATAATATAATTTTAAAGAAATAAGAGTAAAAAATTAAAGACAACATTGAGTTACAGATTTTTTAACAAATACAACATCGAATGATAAATTATTAGATTTAAACCATTATATATAGAGAAGCTATAAAAAATAACTCTTAATAAATATAACATCAAATGATAAATTATTTCAATTGTTATTCTTATGATTGAAGGCAAAATTTTTTTTATTAGCATAAGAAATAATATTATTTGATTTGAAGAACAAATTAAAATAATTAAAGGATAAAATTAAAGGACAAGCAAAATTTATATTATTATCATTAGGAATATAATTATTATAATTGCTTGGATTATAATAAAAAATTTTGTTTAATATTTTTTGTTTGATAATAATGTTAAGTCATACAATTTTAAAGAAATAAGATAAAAAATGAAACATTATAAGTTAATTTGCGATATTAGATTTGAAACATTATATGTAGAGAAGTTACAAAACTTAATTCTTAATAAATACACACCGAATTATAAATTGCTTGAATTATTATTCTCATTGTTACTATTATGATTGAAAATAAAATAAAAAAATATTAGCAGCATTGAAAAAAATTTAATAAAAAAACAAATGGAAATATTTGAAGAAAAAAATTAAAGGACAATATCTAAATTACTATTATTATTATTAAGAGACATTACTAGACTATCAAATACAATATAAATTAATGTGTTATTTTCTTTCATATTTTCCTAATAAAACTTTCGATTATTTAGTTTTTTTTTATATTCCTTTTATTATGGATAAGACATTGAAAATAATGATTATTTTAAGTTATTTTTCTTAAAAATATGATAGGCTAATTATATATTTTGATATTTGTTTAATATTAATGTATTAAAAAATATATATGAAAAATGAACTAAGTGTTTTTTTTTTAAATCTCAAATTAATTTAATCTCAGTGTTCTAAAATACTTTTAATATAATAATATCAAGAATAAATATGAAAAAAAAAATCTAATTTCTTTTTAAATAAAAATCAGTTTATAAAAAAATATAACAAGCTGCATGTAGACAAAACAGTTTCCAAAAACACAGAGATAACAGATTATCAACAACATAAGATTCATTATATGTCGATAAGAGAAAGTTTCACTCTTTTTGTATACCACTAAAGCTAAACTTAGTCTGTTTTTTAATACAAGCTGCATTTAATACAGATAAATAGCAATAAAAATTAAAAAATAAGAGTATAAATATATAAATACAAAAAAAGAACTATCCTATAAGAATAAAAAAAATAAAAGGATCGAATCTAAATAAAAAAAATAAAGATCAAAATAAAAAATAAAAAATTACATATATTGAAACAAGTCAAAAACAAATTTTCTCTTTAAAGCGGAGCGCATGGATGACTCGTGAATGGCTATAAGACATCATTTGACCAATGTCTTAAAATAAAAAAAATAGAAACGAGGGGAAAAACATGTTCCTCTATATCTTTTATTTTAGAAATATGAATATTCATTTTAAAACTATTCTAAAAACACATATAATATATATTTTTTAAACTATTGATTCTAAATTAGTAAACAAATACTATCTACGATATTCGCATAGGCAGAAAATATAACTAAAATTAGGTAAATGTTTTTCATTAACAACCTTCAACTTTGAAGCTAATAAATTTTTTTATTTTTTATTTCAATGTATTACTTTTCCGGAAAAAAACAATATTGAGAGAAAAATAATAGAATATCTTTTACGAACATCGAAAAAAACTTATTGTTTAAAATTAATTTTAATATTTTTTAAACTTAATTAAGTAAAAATTAATATTTTGTTAAAGGGCAGCGACACTGCCGTTTAGCAAAACGCATAGATAGTGGTGGTGGGTGACATCTAAAACTACTAGAAATTTCAAAGCCCACTGATTGGTCAGTGGTGCTGACGTAATCCAGTTGAGAGCCATCCAAGTGAGCAAAACACGTGGTCGCAAATGGACTAGATCTCCCACATCGTCTGGTTAGAAGAAACATGAAGATTTGATATTGGTGACACTAACGCCTTCATATCGTCCCTTCGGGGACATCCGATAAAATTGGAACGATACAGAGAAGATTAGCATGGCCCCTGCGCAAGGATGACACGCACAAATCGAGAAATGGTCCAAATTTTTTTTATAGTCTCCGCCCCTTTGCTTGCTTTCTTCGATGGCTTCCTTTCTCGTCTGTTTTTTTTTTTTCCTTTTTTTTTTTTATATATATATATATAAGTATATATAAGCTTCGAAGAAGTTCAGTTTTGTGAGGGGTTGATTTGGATGCTCTCCGTCAAGCTCTTTCCTGCCAGAGCTCGCACAAGGTAATAAAACTTTGGGATTACAAAGTGGACAAATTTCTGATGGGTTTCATGTTTTTAATTCTGTTGATATTAATTTGTTTAGGGTTTTGGGTTTACTGCAACGATAGGTTCCCGAGAGGGTGGAAGAGGAAGCCTGTGACATTGCTCGAGAAATTGCGTGAAGCTGTAAGATAATTTCTGATCTTCTACATCTCCCTGTATTTGCTTATGAATCCATTGGCATTGAGTACCGTTATAATGTCTTCAACTCACATTATGGGACGTGTTTTCTTTTCTTTATCTCTTCTCTTTTTGTGTTTATCAAGTTTGATCTGCAACTGCAATCATGGTGCTCGATCTGAAGCTCCCATGGCGGCGTGATGGCAAAGGTCTCGAGTTCGAGCTGTAACCACGCCCATAAAATACATTTTCTAGGGTGGTTTCCTGGAAGAAAAAAAAATAGTCTTCAACTCACATCATGGGAACGTGTTTTCTTTTCTTTATCTCTTCACTTTTCTGTATCTTATCTGTGTTTATCAAGTTTGATCTGCAATTGCAATCATGGCGGTCGAGATTGCGATTTGTGTCTGATTGGCGAGGTGATAAATCTCCTCCTCCTCCTCCTCCCTCTTCTTCTGATAACATGGGAGAACAAGCATTCATCCTGGTTTCCTGCTTGAGAAAAAAGTGATGGTGTTTTTGGATGATTGCTGTTGACTATATATGTTTCTTA
The DNA here is from genome assembly GCA_029228605.1 of Salix koriyanagi. Taxonomy (NCBI): domain Eukaryota; kingdom Viridiplantae; phylum Streptophyta; class Magnoliopsida; order Malpighiales; family Salicaceae; genus Salix; species Salix koriyanagi. The sequence continues at coordinate 10,661,582 of CM055345.1, read as the reverse complement.
AGAGTCATGTGTTCCTGGATGGATATAAGAGAAACAGCGTTTCCAGATGATTATAAGTGATGGTGTTCCTGGATGTTTTCTATCCATCAATTTTGGTCCTCATTCTTTTTATTTTTATTTGTTTGAAATAATTTTGTAATTGATTTTCTTAAGCAATTTTATTCTCTTCCAGATTTTTCTCCTATTAAATTAGATCTTTATTCTTTTAATTGATATTTCATTTACTTTTATCGTTCTCTTAAATTGATTTTTTTTTTTTTGGTTTCATGCTCGATCATTAAATTAATTAATAATTGAACTTCTTGATGGAGCTTGATTTTAGGATTTCATGGGCTGCAATTTTAAAAGATTTTTCCAAGTCTTCTTTCCCCTCTCATTTTTTTAAACTCAAGTTTTTTCAATTTTACCCTTTAATATTTATTTAATGAAAAATTAAGCTATATTTATTTATTTATTTATTTTATGCTCATATTTTTTCAGTGTTATCCTTCAATATCTAATTTGATTTTTTTTACTTTAATTTTTTGTATACTTTTAAATAATTTTGATATACTAATATCAAAAATAATTTTTTTTAAAAATAATATCATTTTATAAATCACTAAAAATAACACTTTTAAAAAACAACTTTAATTATATTCCAAGTACCAACAAAGTACCATCATCTTTCAATAAAACCCAACATTAAGAGCTTGTTTAGGAGTATTAACTGTATTATAGATGTTTTTTTTTAAAAAAAAATATCAAAAAATTATTTTTTTTAAAATTATTTTTGACATTAACACATAAAAACAATCTAATAACATAAAAAATATTTTTTTTTAAATTTGTTTTTCAAAAGAACAACTCCCAAGCTTATTTCCCAAAAAAAAAATTATAAACCAGAATGTGTCTACTTCAGAGTATAATTAATATAGATTTTAAAAGTATTTTTCATTCATAAATGCATTAAAATAATATATATATTTTTAAATATTATGAAAATGATTTAAGAATATATATATAAAAATAATTTAAATACCGTTTTTTTTAAATACTCTTTTTTTTTAAATATATATTTTTTAAATACAATAAACAACACTCTTAAACTCGAAAAATTCCAAGTTTTTCTGCATAACCTCGTGCCCGTTTGGTATTGCGATCCCACCGGTTTTTAGACCGAAATTTGATTTTTTTTTCTTTATTTTAAATGAATATATTTTTGTGAGTTTTAAATTATTTTGATATGCTGATTTCAAAAATAATTTTTAAAAAATAAAAAAAATATTATTTTAATATATTTTAGACGTGATAAATACTTTGAAAAAGCTACCATAGCACACTCCCAAACAGTCTCGTTAAAAAAAGTCAAGAACCCATATGGCAACCGATTCGAACACCTCCTGTCCATTGTCATTGAGGGACCAAAATCTTCACAGTTATGGAGCCCAAGAATCGATGTTCGTATAAACTTTTCTCTTGATAACACCAGTGGACTACGGAGAAGACATCAAGACAAGTACTCGTAGCAGTGTGAGGGTGAGCTACTTCCTGCCACGTGGCCTCCTCCCTTTCATGCTTTTTTTCTTTTTCCTCCTCAACGAAGCATAGCTGGGCTGCTGTCCATATTTGCTGCCGAATAGATATTTCTGCGAGAAGGAAAGAAAGAAATGGCGATAATTTACGTGTCAGCACTAAGAGGGGCTCGCTTCCCTCTCTTTACCAATAATCCACACCCATTTCCTCAGGTGATTGGATGTTTCTCTTGATATCTAATTTATTGATTGTTTGATATGTGGGTTTTTCTCTTACCAATCATTATTGTCTTGTCCTGATAAACTGCTTTTTTTCGTTTCAAAAGTTACCAATTCCGAGCAGGAGATCAAGTAAGCTCAATTTTCGATCAAAGGGTTTTACCCCTTTTGCCAGATATGCTCAGTCACAGCAGGATCTTTTCTCCTCTCGTCTCCAAGGTTGGTTTCTACTACCTCAATGGTCACATGATGAAATTAGGAGTGTACCCATTTGCGCTTACCTATATATCCCACCAGTATATAAAGTTTTAATGAACTTACTTTCAGTTCTTCTGGTTTTGAGCTGTAATTATACTTCATTATTGAAAACTAATATATGTTACACTATCAGATGGTATTGAAAACTTTCCCAAACTTGTGGATGATATTGTTCAGACGTCTATCAATACCGGTCCACGTGGACCCCTGAGGCTGGCTCAAGGTATTCAAGCATTTCTTGGAGTTGGTGGCGAGTGGCTGGCAGATGCATCAAAGGTAGTTTGCGCCTCAGTATTTTTTCTTTTACTCAGACACAAATAAAACTCTTCCAGTTTTGCATTCAATGTATGGATAACTATCTCGTTTTTAAGCACTTGTGCTTTTCCTGTAGCATGCATGGAAACTCATCAGAGATGTAATTTAGTCAATTGATTACATTGTGAAAATTGGTTAAACCTATGAGATTGTAGAAAATTGAACGATTATTTCTAACATGTTTCTTTTCCTTTCGACAAGACTCTGGTTGTTGAGGTTGGAATTCCTCTCTTCTCCTGGAACAAGAATTAATTTTTCTGACTGGTAGCAGTATTGCTCCTGCGAACTTGACTGCAAAACTTTTCCTTTTACAACATGTTTATCTTTTAAATTCCATGAATGGCCTCCAACATAATGCAACCAAGTTCTTCAGTGATTCCTGTGGTCAGGACTGAGGTTGAAGGTTAATTCACTTTGTTGAATGTGATCAAACATGGTTTACAATTGCAGTGGGTGATTAAAGAATCAGGGATTCTGTTTTAACATGGTATAATATAGCTGAAAAATTATCCCAGGTCCAGTTCCTTCTGGTATCACATCATTTAAAGCGAAAATATGATGCAGAAAGAAGGCTGAAATTCTTCTTTCAACTTACATCATTCACAGTTGCCATTCTCTCTCATATGATGATGGTTTTAGGACTTGATTTTCCAGTCCTATTCTCAGAACTTTTACTATGAGAGATCCTTTTTCCTAGAAGTTTTTTCAATCAGATTTTGGGTGGGCCCCAGTAAAAAAACTGTTGCTAGTTTCTCTCTACTGTCATAGGGTATAACTTGGATTCTTATTTTTTTTCCACTAGTGAGAATGACTGTAATTTTGAATGACATCTATATTTAGAACTCAATGCTTGCATATTATATTGTCAGTAGATGCTAATGCATTAAACCCGAATAAGTTCTTATGCTAGCTCTATATTGATGTTTCTTTGCATTTCATTTTGGAACTCCATAAGATGCTTCCTTAAGCTAGTGCCCATTCTTTGCAAATCCTGTGGCAATATGCAGATTGTTGTTTCTTTCATTGGCTATTTCTACGGAGTTGCAGTTCCTCTAGATGGCTACTGGAACAATATTATTGTCATTGTAAGAGAAAGGGTATACATGCATCAATGGTTTTCTGATGGCAACAGGGAATCTTTGGAAGCAATTATAGTGTAAGAAGCATGACAGAGTAGAGGATTGGTTGGCATTGTAGAGATATTAAACCTCATGGGTATATCACAATTTCTTACAATTTTTTTCCTTTTTGAACTTTAGGGAACAGAACAATGAAAAAATGAAAATTTTGAGGAAGAGTAAATAGGTGACTATCAGCGCATAAGAGTGCAATTTAGATGAGCATCTATTTTAAAAAGGGTCTGATTTCATTCAGATCAGCTCTTAGAAGAGAGCTGGGGATGTAAAATTTGTTCAGTTTGTTGCTTGCTTTATATATTCTTTTTTCTTTAGTTTTCTTTCTCCAAATCCCATGGAGGACATCACTGTTAGTTTAAGTTCTGATAGAAGCTACTTTTAGTATAACAGGTTAAAAAAAGTTGTATAATTCTTACTCTTTTTTTTACCTCCCCATCCCTCCACTATTTGTAGTCTACAAATTCTTCTGCTGGATTACCAACCCAAATGCAGCTTGGATTACTTTCTCCACAATATTTGAGGAGATTGTTTGAGCGCATGGGAGCAACCTATATTAAATTAGGTCAGGTAAGTCATGGTATATTTCTCTCTCTCTCTCATGTTTATTTTTCATTTTTTTTTTATTATTTCAAAAGGTTTCTTCTTTTTAGGTTGTTCAATGCTGCCTGCTTGAGTTTGTCAACAATTTTACTCCTCTTATTCAATAAAAAATAAATCTTCTATCCTTGTTTCCATTGCACTTGTTTTTAATCTTCCTGGCAGTAGCTATTGCTCCACTAATGCTTTCCTATCATGTGTTTTGTTAGTTCATAGCATCTGCACCTACATTGTTCCCAACCGAATATGTACAAGAATTCCAGAACTGTTTCGACAGAGCTCCTGAAGTTCCTTTTCAACAAATTCAAGCAATCTTGCGTGAGGAATTAGGAAGACCAATAGAGAGTGTGTACGAATATGTTGACCCAACACCAGTTGCCTCGGCCTCAATTGCCCAGGCAAATACTCTTCTTCCCTTTCCTGTTTCACAACTATTTTGTGTATTTCTTTGGCGTGAACATATTTTCATTTCTTACTCGAATGTTCAACATGCTAAAAAATTTGAATGTAAATCAGGTTCATGCTGCAAGGCTCAAGGGCTCTCAAGCAGATGTAGTTATAAAGGTCTTGAAGCCTGGAATAAAAGATATCTTAGTGGCAGATTTGAACTTCGTTTACATTGTTGCTCGCATATTGGAGTTTTTAAACCCTGAACTCAGCCGTGCATCGCTGGTATAATGTTTGTTCATCAGTTTTTGCAAGTGATAAAATTATTTGCTGTCTTGAGAGTAAACATCTACACTTCCAAGTCCCTTTATCACTATATTTTCCTAATGTTGAAATCCTGGAAACTTCAAGTGTTTATCCATCTCAATGACATACAAAACATACTTATTCGGGTTTTGCATTTATTGACTTCCCTTGATGCATTATTGTGGAGGAGCAATCATATATTTGTTTCTGAGTGTGTCTGTTAATTAAATCCTTGAAAGTTTCTTTTCTCTTAGAAGTCATGTCTCCTCTTGGTAGGTAGGTATTGTCAAAGACATAAGAGAGTCCATGCTTGAAGAAGTCGACTTTTATAAGGAAGCCGCAAACATCGAGGCCTTTAGGAGTTATTTGGAAGCTATGGGACTTACAAGGCAAGCTACAGCTCCAAAAGTATACCAGCACTGCAGTACCCAGCGAATTCTTACAATGGAGAGGCTATATGGAGTGCCTCTTACTGACCTGGACTCTATAAGCTCACTTGTTTCTAGTCCAGAGACCAGTCTTATAACTGCCCTCAATGTGTGGTAGGGCCTCTGTGATTCACATTCTTGTGAGATTTCACATCAATCTTAAGAATATTGTATCAGGTTTTTAAAAGTAAAACTGATCATAAAAAATTTCTTTTTCAGGTTTGGTAGCTTACTTGCATGTGAAACTTTCCATGCAGATGTTCATGCTGGCAATTTGTGGCTGTTACGTGATGGCCGCATTGGGTTTCTTGATTTTGGTAAAAAATTTATGTGCACCAAGTTGATTCATGATTTAGTTTCCAAGAAATACAGTTTTAGGCATCCTTTTTACTGAATGTTTGCGCATAGCTTGTTATACTCTAAATTGAACGACTGGATTTCCAGCTCATTATTGGATTTGATTACTAGCCTATACGGGTTTCTTAGAGGACTTTGTTATTACAGCATATGGTTACCCAAGTAGGTTTTCTGCTAATCTTGCCTCTGCTAAAGTGGCCACATCTGCTACAGCAATGATAGAATAATTGTTGAGAATTTTAATATCACTGCTGACTTCTCTCATTCTGAATTTCATCAGAAAAGTAAAAATGGAAGTTCTGTTTTTTTGGTTTAGAGATGGATTGATAAAGGTGGGACCCAAACTAAGACCTTGCCCCTTGTGCTTTTTGTAAGAGTGCTACTTGTGCTTGTGCTGCAAGCTCATTGGTGAAATTGAAGTTAATCTTGTATCTTTAACCTAGTTTCTGAAAAGACATGTCTATAATATTGATTGGGGCCAAAGGATCATTAACAATCATTAGATGATATATGTACTGTACAGAACTATTTCTTCAGATTCATGGTGCATCCCTTCATTGCAGAACCTTTTTAATGGGTCATTTATACCACTTAGTGCTATAGATCTACTGTAAATGGTACCTCAGGTTGGTGATGGTATGATCTGGAGCATTTTTACAGCATATTTAATACATGAGATTAGCCATCTGTCATGTAACTCAAGTAGAATCCAATCTACAGGAATTGTTGGTCGAATATCCCCAAAAACATGGACTGCTATGGAAGTGTTTCTTGCGTCAATTGCAACTGAAGAATATGTGTCAATGGCATCAGCCTTGACTGAAATGGGTGCCACAAACAAGGATGTGGATGTTATGGCCTTTGCCAAAGACCTGGAAAAGATATTCTCATCAATACAGGCATACATCAATACTCTAAAAACTCTCATTTTTTGAAATATATTGGAATTGCTTTAAAACGCTCTGTATTTCTCTAATGCAGGATTTGGATACCGAATTAATCGTTGCAACTGCCAGGGATACAACTACAAATGCAACTGCTGTCTCTGCCAATGTTGTTGTTGATGAGAGGCAGATGAATGCACTCTTTCTTGATGTGGTAAGCTGATCTCTTTAATTTCTTCAACCAAAATATATGACGAGTTAAGTTTGAACATTTTCTAAATAGATGCAGTGTAAACTTTAATCAATGTGTTACATTACAATTTTACTGCCAGTTATCTGGTTTTTATCTACTGTCATCATCTGGTTTTTATTATTTAATTAAATTATACCGATTTTTTTCTTAGTTGGGTCTATGCCTTGAGTTGTTTTTTTTTAAAAAAAAACCATGCTTGTGTCACCCAGGTGACAAAATAATTTATGTCCCAAGACATGGTGCGACCCACAAAACTTGTTATCTCTATAAGAGGATGATAAAAAAAAAAAACATAAACCATCAAAATGCTCACTTTTTTTGTCAGCAGTCAACAGGCCTGCCGATCACAGGATTTTGTTTAATTGCTATACCCGCGAACCTGTATGTGGTTTTTGCAGATGGATGGTGTTAGGTCATGTTAGGTCTTTAGTTTTAACTATTTACCTATGGATAAAAAAAGAGTAAAATTTCATTTTGTGAAATCAAAGGATGGGATAATTTTGGACAAGAAAAATGATTCTGGCTTACGATAAGAGGCATCCCCAGAAACAGTTTACAAAGTTCAGTATAGACTGGTCAGTGGAGCTTGCTAAATTTGCAGAAAGTTCTGAAGTAGTTGCTGAGTGTAGTTACGAGTACCAATTACTGAAGCAATCCTGTTCCATGACACTCTTCTTCTCTCAAATCATTTTTCTCTCTTGTTCTATCACCAATAACTTATGTTCAATATTTTTTTGGCTGTGCAACAGATTCGGGTTAGTGAATCATATGGACTCAAATTTCCCAGGGAGTTTGCACTTCTCATGAAACAGCTTCTGTATTTTGATCGCTACACCCGATTGTTGGCCCCCAACTTAAACATGCTTCAGGACCAGAGGGTTTCCATTGTTTCGAATCGAGGAAGCAGAAATCGGAGCAGCTTCGAATGAATTTTGCATGTGTAGATATATCTGCCAAGGGCTTTAATGTTTGCTGCACCTTGTTTTCATTTCCCTGTAAATACAAGCAGCAGAAAAGCTGCAAAGTCGAAGTTGAGGTTGCAGACAATCAATGGGAGCATTACAGTATAGGAATTGGATCTCTCCACACTGCAAATTTACACTTTTTAATGTTTTTGGTATTGAATTCTGAAGGAATGTAATTCTTTAGCTGATCTACTTCATGAACATTTTTCAGTATTTTTGTCTCCTAAGAAGCCCAGCTGCTCTGCTTTCAGACTGCAAAAGGGTGATAAGCGTATAGAGTTCTTCTTGGTACGGCCATGCATTATCTTGATGGGGGTAATTGAAGGGCATTGGGTGGTAATTCTGAAGTGCAAGCATGCACTTCAGTTTTCATGTCCAGTCTGCCGCAATCCGTGAAAAATAAAAATAAAAAATGATTGGCATGGAGATGTGTTAATACTTAATATGATTTTGTTTTTCAATTTTACAGTGCTGTTAGTTATTGTGGGATTAATCAGGGATAATTTGATTTTTTTTTATCCTTTTAAATATATAATGTAAAGACTATATTATATTTAAAAGTAAAATTTGTTAAGAGTCTAATAGGGGTAATTTGGTCTTTTAAATTTTCAAAACATATTGCAAAGACTGTATCACCGTTAAAAGTAAACCATTTAAGCTTATGATTTGCATAATAAATCACCGGAAGTTCATCGGTGATTTAAACTAGTGTTTTAGGTGTTAATAACTTCACCGGGAAGTTCTAACGGTATAATGTGATGATAAAGAGTTTATAATTTGCATAATAAATCTTGAGTTCGAGTTAAGCTGTCCATTCTTTGCAAGAGATTAAGATAAGTAGGGTTTTATTAATTTACATAAACTTACAAAGTATATTTTTTAGGAGGTGAGCTTTCTCTAGTAAAAATATCTTGACCGGGAATCGATTTGTTTTTTTTTAAATGATTTTTTTTAAATAATTTATTAGAAATTAATCTTTATGGTTTCTATTGGATTATCTTATTTTTGTATCTAGAGTCACAAGGTTAATAAGTTAAGTCGGGTTGAATAAGATTTTTTTTTTTTTATTTCTCCCTTCAAGATATGGTTATTTTGTAAATTAACAGAATTTATTAAATGCTGTCGAGCTAATCAAGGTAACAATATAAGTCTAAGATTTTTTTCGGAACTCGTTATTAGAAAAAAAAAATTAATTAAAAAAAAGAAAAAAGAAAAAAGCCATCACTGAACGTAGGGCGCCCCCTATCTAGTAAAAACCTGCCAGAGGAGCATATGTTATGAGGTTAATGTTTAGTAACACGGTTGGAACTATGTTTTCAAAGTAATTACAGTCATTGATGGCAGTTTGTGATTGTTTTTTAAAATGTGTTTTATTTAGAAATATATATTTTTTTATTTTTTAAAAATTATTTTTAATGACAACATATAAAAATGATATAAAAACAATAAAATAAAATAATTTAAAATAATAAATAAATCATTTTCTTACAAAAGCAAAACGCAGTCACAAGAACTCAGACCACAGTACCATCCATGTGGTGGATAAATATGTTGATGTTGTTCATTAATAGCTTGTCATAACAAAAAGAAAAGAAGCTAATGGGTATATATGAAATTCAACAACTTCGTTCTACACAGTATCAGTTTTATAATACACAAATAAACAAATAATGACTGCAATCATCTATTCTGAGAGCCTATACTCAAATTTCAAAACTTAAAAGTTTCAATTTCTATTAGACATACTACTGATTCCAAAGCAATGAGGCGAGTCCTATTTCCTGTACTATTCAACAACATGATCAGAACACAATCTATATGAAACTATACAAGCCATGAAGGATTCATGATATATATGTATGTATGTGTATATATATATATGTGTGTGTCGTAAGTTGCTCTCTTACTCGTCTTCTGCTTGATAGGGCCAACTTGAACAAGATGGTTCATAGCCATATATCAGACGACCTGGCGAGGAGTAACCCATGAGTCGGTGAAGTGGGGAACCTCCTCCTCCTTTCCTAGGCAGCTCCTCGATTTCGGAAGATACTTTCTTTGTTTGGGACATGCTAGAAGAAGGTCTGGATAACTCGTGTGCTTCCACTGGATTCTTCCGACGCTCACTCAAAGCCATATATGGATGGCTTCTTTGAGCTGAACGTAATGATGTCTGGACGGGATCCCCATCAGTGGAATAGCTTTTACAGAATGGAAGTCCATAATCTTCAGAACATGACACAGGATCCACGTTGGGACAATTGCTGGCATGAGAGGATGAAACTGAATTTCTCGTATGAAGAACGCCACTATGCTCATCAACCGCGCTTGGTGGAGGTGCATCAGCAGATGGTGTGTATGGAACTAGATGAGTTCTGCTTACAAGTGAAAATCTAAGTACTTTCGAACAGACACCACATCTTAGCTGGTGGTATTTCCTTTTAGATAGGAGAAAATCTGCAGGTAGCTGAAGCTGTTTGAAGCAAGAAAAACATGTTATGAAAGGGGCTCCACCCGCCAGGGGTAGGAGGTGCCGCTTCGCCAGGTGATGTTTCTTCCTCGCATAGTTCCCTACCTCGTGATCTCTACGCCTGTTGTCATCAGAATGTGTTTCACGCCTATACATGGAAAACTCAGAGTTGGCATGCCGTTGTGGAGTTGAGGGACAAGAACCATATGAATGGTAAAATTCAACACGATCACTGGCTTTACAAAACACTCTATTATAATGAAGGTTAGGTGGAGGTTGTTGTGCCAAGCACCAGTCTTGGGGGACAGCAACACAGCAAGTGATCAGCTTGGTGTCGATTGCTTGCTACCTCTGCTGAGAAAGGTATTCCAGGGGTATTTACTCTGTTGATGCCAGTTGCTCTCCCTTCTGAAACTTCCAGGATAACTTGGATAATTTAAGTCATCGAAAACTACCTGCTCCAGGTGATCATAGTAACTGGGATTTTGGTCCTTCCAAGTGACCCCTGGAGTAACCCTCCCTTTTTCCTTTCCATGCAGAATGTTAACTTGATCTTGAAGTTCATAAATCATTTCCAACAGTTTCATCTTCTCCTGTCCAGTGTATGCAGCATTGACAGCATTGTCACGTGAATGGAAGTATGGAATGGAATGAGATTCATTGTTGTATAGACTGGAAGGGCTCCCTTTATCATAGCCAGCCAAGAAGTCCTTTTCCAGTGTTCTCCAGTTTCTAGCTGGATTGACAACCCTCGTGTGCTCGACCGATTTATCATCATTTAATTTGCTGAATTTCAAGGCACGGTGATTCTTATCAGAAATAATTGATGGAGGACTCTTCAAGTGATGCTGCATTTCCAAACTGCTATTCGCCACAAACTTTTCACTTCTGGGTCTCTCAATGGAAGCTGCATGATTCGCTTGCTTATGAGTATTTCTAAATTGATGCTTGGGTCGATCAGGTAGTCGATCATCTGTTCCTTCATATGAAGAGGCAGCGTCATCATAGTAAGCCCGAGAGCTTCTGGTGGTTGGGGATTTAGATAAGTCTATAAGACCGTCACTTAACTCAGAGCTGGGGTCAATCAAAGCAATAGTTTTGAATGTATCAGTGACCTGTACACAGTCAAAATCATGGCGACCTGTTTCACGAAGCTTCTCTAGCTGTTCATTTAGCGAAGGTATAAAAATGTCTGATAAATTGCTTTCTCCTGCAGGCCTTTGAGCAGCGACAACTGAAGCACCCTCCTTGTCAACTGATTTCTCAGAGTCACTATCTTTGGAAGCATCTAGCAATGCTTTTGCTCCTGCTAATTGTGAGCTTCCACTACTGGCTCCACCTTCCGATTTTTCCCCTTCCACCGAAGACAACTCTTTGTTCTCATGAGGAGCAAGTTTGGCGAGTGAACAATCGTCGTTGGAAGTTCCATCACTATCATTGTTAGCATCAAATTCTGCTTTTTGCAACTGTTAATGGTGAGCTATCATCCCTCACTCCAGCTTTTGATTTTTCTCTTGCTAGTGGGGATGGCTCTTTGTTCACATCACTTGAACAAACTTCATAGGAAATTCCAACCTGTTGAATGCTGAAATCCAAGGAATCATTTTGATCACTCCCATCATTTTCTGCTTCAGCTGATAAGTACACACTTCCAAGTTGCTCATCACTGGAAGCTCCAGACTCAGTTTGTTGAATCCCACCTTCATTGACTTCAGCTATTGGTTTTGCTGCTGCCAGTGGGGACAGCTCTTCATCAAGTTTTGTAGGCGAACAAACTTTATAGGAAAATCCAGCCTGGTCAACATTGCAATCTGAAGAATCATTTCGTTCACTCCAGTCATTTCGTGCTTCAGTTGATATGCCCCCACATACCTCCAAGTTGCTCATCATTGCAATCCCCCGATTCAATTTGTTGGATTTGATCTTCACTGAAAATTTCAGGCTGTTCCTGATCACACTCTGGAGATTCATTTGAATCATTTCCTCTTTCCTGATCATCACTTGACAAGCTTACCCTTATTAACTTCGAATCAACACAATCCTCAGACTCATTTTGACCACTCCCATCATTTTCTGCTTCAGCTGATAAGTTCACACGTCCAAGTTGCTGGTCACTGAAAGCTCCAGACTCATTTTGTTGAATCTCTCCTTCATTGACTTCAGCTATTGGTTTTGCTGCTGCCAGTGGGGACAGCTCTTCATCAAGTTTGGTAGGCGAACAAACTTTATAGGAAAATCCAGCCTGGTCAACATTGCGATCTGAAGAATCATTTCGTTCACTCCAGTCATTTCGTGCTTCAGTTGATATGCCCCCCATACCTCCAAGTTGCTCATCATTGCAATCCCCAGATTCAATTTGTTGGATTTGATCTTCATTGAATATTTCAGGCTGTTCCTGATCACACTCTGGAGATTCATTTGAATCATTTCCTCTTTCCTGATCATCACTTGACAAGCTTACCCTTATTAACTTCGAATCAACACAATCCTCAGACTCATTTTGATCACTCCCATCATTTTCTGCTTCAGCTGATAAGTTCACACTTCCAAGTTGCTCATCACTGGAAGCTCCAGACTCATTTTGTTGAATCCCACCTTCATTGACTTCAGCTATTGGTTTTGCTGCTTCCAGTGGGGACAGCTCTTCATCAAGTTTGGTAGGCGAACAAACTTTATAGGAAAATCCAGCCTGGTCAACATTGCAATCTGAAGAATCATTTCGTTCACTCCAGTCATTTCGTGCTTCAGTTGATATGCCCCCCATGCCTCCAAGTTGCTCATCATTGCAATCCCCAGATTCAATTTGTTGGATTTGAACTTCATCGAAATTTTCAGGCTGTTCATGATCACACTCTGGAGATTCATTTGAATCATTTCCTCTTTCCTGATCATCACTTGACAAGCTTACCCCTATTAACTTCAAATCATCAGAATCCTCAGACTCATTTTGACCACTCCCATTCTGTTGGTGTTCATTGGATGAGCCTACACCTACAACAGACTCATTATCAGATTCCCCTGGGTCATTTTTGTCACTCTCATTCTTTTGGTTGTGTGGTGAGGTCACACCTCCAGGTTGCTTACCATCAAAATCTCCAGAACCATTCCTATCACTTCCACTCCCTCGGGGTTCATCTGAAAAGTTCGCACCACTGAGATGCTCAGGGTCACAATAGCCAGATGCAGCAGAATCCATCCCATTGAGTTGATCTGAAGAACGTTCGCCGGAGTAAAGAAGAGTTTCTTCATGATTTGAGATGCTGGATTCCTTAGCTTCAGTAATATGATCTGATCTATTTTTCTGAGCAGCATCTGTTTCATGCAAGCCAGATGTTGCAACTTCAGGATTACTTCTCCGAATTTTTGCTGCATGAAAGAAAAGAAGTGATTAAACTATTTACAAATCTAGATTGCTACGATGTAGAAAACCTATGGTAAAACAAGAAGAGAGATAAAGAAAACAATCTATGGATGGTAAGAATAGAACAACTTGGGTGTATAAGATGAAAATAATCTTTAATTACAGTACCCTCTTGTTAAGGAAAGCATTCTTGTACTAGAAGAGCTAGTCTAGCACCGGCTTGGTGCCATTAAACTGGAATATTGGCTGTTAAAGTATCACCCAAGGAACCTATAGAATTCATCAGAATGTCTATCATAGGAAATCAGCACTGAGAGTTACAGGTCCATGCAATATGGAATTGGAAATTGTTAAACCTCTTAACCTTTTATAATCAAAACTTAACCACGCTGAATATTGCAATTGAATTTCTATATCAACTTGACCAATCCAAGAGTAATACTAAATTACCATCTCTTATCTTATTTAAGAAATTAATGAAAAAGGTCCAGCATAGATTATCCAAACCATATATCACAAATTATAAGGGTTGTACCTTGAAGATATGTGCTACAGCCACCACATGTGTAGACTGGAATATCTTGTGGCTCCACAAGAACATTCCGACATTTAGGACATCTGACCAATCGAATTTTAGCAGCTGATCCACCGTTCATGTTCCTCCAAATATGATAATGCAAGTAATCCCAGGTTGGGCTTCCACTACTAATCTCTGGTGCTGCAAATACCAGTGACTATATTGAAATGTTACCTTGCTGTAAGACTTCAGAATCTACAGACAAAGGAAGACACATAAGATAGATCAGCAAGGATTAGATATCTAGAGGGAAAATTTTTTCAAGAATGCATACAAAAAAGAGAGAGAACGTCTTATTAACTTCGAGTTCTGGATATAGTTTTAAATTTACAGAAATGATGTTCTTGAAAATAAGACATGGCCATACTCGATGAATTGCAGGATTTCGCTCAGTGCCTATAATAATGTCTAAAATCATGCAAGTTGACATTCATTTCGCATACAGGTTTTTTTTATTACAATTCATTAACCTGATGCAATCCAAGGTTAGCAAATTCAATAATGACTGTTAGTGAAGGAGAAAAGCCTGATGCCATCTATAATTGTATGTTTCTCTCAACCTAAATCACATTCTGATGCTTTCTGGAATATTTTTAAGAAAGAACCCCTTTATTACAGAACATGTTCTAAACCAATGAAACTAGTCCAGTTACATCCATCATGTTTCTCCAGCAACAGGAGCAAACACAGGAATGAGATTGAATTTTGAATCAAAACAAGCGCTCAGAACAAAGTGGAGACTGAAACCTCATTTGGTTGGAATGCTTATACCTTTTACTGCATTTGAGAAGTAATTTTAGATTCAGCTAAACCCTTCTCAGAGAAAGAAGGAGAAATGCTTTCAAATAGTCATAGCAAAACCATGCATAAGAAAATCTAGCCAAACAAGACAACTTCTCTTTTTTGTGAACCGGTGGTAGAAATTGATTCTTTCTACGATTTTTTCTTTAAATGAAGAATGGTGGCTAAAGGCGATTCAATTAACCTTGAGGAAAAGAGAAGATCTAGGAAATTAACTTCATCTAAATAAACAAACAAAAAAAAACGACAGAAATGAAGAAAGAAACAGGGTTGCAATAAGGTCTCCACAATTACTTCTATATTTAAACAGCAATCTATAGCAAGACAGCAAAGCAAAGAAGAGGAAGCACAAGCAGAGCAGCAGCAGATAGAGACAACTTATCTAAAGCCTCCAGAAATGACATATTAAAGCCTGATGTTAGAAAAGAAATGATTTATCACAGATCACAAAGTTTTCATCAGATTGTCAACATATATACTATACATCAGCAACCAAAAAAACCATCAATTAGATAACAAAGAAGCTGTAATCATAACATGCTTAATTTGCAATTGACCACCTGCAAGCAAGCGCATGAAGATTGGAAGAACCAGCTAATCAACTTAACAAACATCCATACCTAAAATCCAGAGAAGGGATGAACGAACTCGAAAAGAAATGATACACAAACCCTTTAATTATGAGTAAGATCCAAAGAATTCAAGAGAGAATAAAAAGGGGGGGGGGGGCTCAAAATGTGAATCGACGTGTGAGGAAGCACGCAACATTGTATAGAAGTTGAAGAAGCAAAAAACAAGAAAATGGGAATGGAGCAAGTCTGTGAAGAAAGTTGACTTGAGAAATTACAACGAACCTGCAAGGAAATTCAACTTCTTTTACTGACGTCAAAGTTTTCAGTCACGACTCACGACCTTCACCTCTCTACTTTAATTTCTGCCCTCGATAAACTCTCGCATCTTGTTTAGTAATTAAGACTCAGACTGACAAAATGAAGACGATGTGGTCCATCTCTCTCTGTTACTTTATCTTTAGCTTTAACCACTGGTTATGCCTTGTTTAAAGAAGCCTAACACGCCATGGGAGTTTTTTCTCCCAGTCAACCTCTGACCCTCCAAAGCAAAACCAATAGAAGAGAACCTTCTTTTGATGACGTCATGTCTCCCTCACTCCTAAGTTTTCAAAGTTTGAAACTTTCTGCTTAATAATTAATAATATCAAAGGTTAGGCCACCAGCACAGATCTACTGTTTTTTTTTAATAAAAATAAATTATCTTTATTGTTTTTATATGATACCATAATAAATTTTAAAAAATAAAAATAAAATATGACACTGCAAAACATGCTCCTGGCGCTCTTTCTTCTTCCATTATCACATCGTATCTAGCAGGGAGTCGTCAACTGTTTCTGTCTTGTCTTCTTTTTTTTTCCCTTCTTCAACAAGACAATTTCGCACCCTTTCCCTTACAAGACCGAAGACCGTTATTTTGATAGTTTTGTTTTTGTTTTTATTTTCTTCTACAGTAACTCAACCCCTTTGTACTATTTTTTAATATTTTTAAATCATTTTGAAAGATTAATATCAAAAATAAATTTCAGAAAATAGCAAAAAAAATATTTTTTACACATTTTCCAGTAAAAAATACTTTAAAAAACAATCACTAACAAAATACCATTTTAATCTAGATTCTTCTATATAATTAAAATGATATCATTTTAATTTTTTTTTAAAATAATGATGGCTCTTTAAAAACCATTATAGAGTAAAAAAATTGAGCGTGGACTTGTTCCATCTAGTATAACTAGTTTTAATAACATTTTTTATTTGTGATTATTTTCTACTTTTATATAATAATAATAATAATAATAATAATAATAATAATAAATTTCAATCTTGTTCCTCTAGCCTTTCTAGAAGCACAAAGAAAGTGATAAATCCAGAGAATTCTCTAGTATGGATGTTGAAAGCATTCATCAATATTGTAGCAACCAACTTGTTAGAGGTTATAAATGATTACACTTGTATTAATCATACAATATAAATTATTAATATTGTATTTTAACAAGTGGAAGTTTTTTTTGTATAATAAAAAATAACAATCAAACCGATGGTTCCTTAACATGGTATCAGAGATCATCAATGCTCACGCAACGTGATCCAATTTCACTGCTTCCGCAAAAACCAATTTATCCAGCAATACTGTGCATCTGCAAAATTTACCCAAAAATCAATCAGTGAACAAGTATTCACTGATTTCAATTCTTCTTCGAAACAAAACTCACTACAAATTCTTGACACTACTAAACGATTCACATAATGGTGACAGCTACCCAATTACAGATTCTTCAGTCTCCAATTGCAAGCCTCGTCTCCACCATTTCAGCATCTGTGAACATCAAATTAGATGATTCTAATTATCTAAACTGGCATTTTCAAATGCAACTTCTACTGGAAAGCAACGATATATTTGGGTTTGTTGATGGGTCTCACCCATGTCCAATGTCTGCAGCTGATTACGGTACAAATGCTTCTCCTTCTTCTGGTGATGATTGTGATGATTTATTGGTATGGAAATTGCATGATAGAGCTATTATGCAACTAATTACTGCTATACTATCTCCCATAGCCATGTCATGTGCCATTGGCAGTAGTAGTTCTAAGGAATTATGGCTGCGACTAAAGGAACAATTCTCCTCTGTATCTAAGACTAGTATTTTCCAGTTAAAGTCTAATTTGCAGAACATTAAGAAAGGAACTGATACAATAAGTCAGTATTTGCTGAGAATTAAAGAAGCCCGAGACTATTTATCTGCAGATGGGGTATATTTTGTTGATGAAGACATTGTGATTTTGGCCTTGAATGGTCTTCCTGGTGAATACAATACATTTAGATGTGTTGTTAGAGGTAGAGAGAGTGTGATCACACTTAAGGATTTTCGTTCTCAATTGTTAGCTGAAGAGAGTATTATAGAGAATAGCATGATGAATAATTCCACATTTCTAGCTGCTATGAAAACTACTTCAAAACACCCAACATCTCAGTTTGATCATTCCTCACGAGGACAACCTAATTATAACACATATGAGAGTGGTGGTTATAGGCCCTTTAATAGAAACAGGAGCAGAGACAGATTTAATCAAGGACAAAGAGTGTTTTCTCAGAGAACAAACATACCTGTGAGGACCAATACTGTGCCAATTGCATCATCTCCATGTGGTTTTAGTTCCTTACATGTTTCACCATATAATTCAGCAGCTGGGTCTAACATAACTATATGTCAGTTATGTAACATTGAGGGACATGCTGCACCAGTGTGTGGGTTAAGAAATTATGAACAACCTAAGTGTCGATTGTGTGGAAAGAACAATCACACTACATGGTTTTGCTATTATAATGACAGTGGTCCCAATTTTAATGGTCATGGAAATGTTTCAGCAGCAGCGTTCGCATCTTCTTCCAATCAACATCGGGCTATGTATTCAGTGCAGAATCCTTATTCATCTGCATCTTCCTCAAATCAGCATCATGCTATGTATTCTGTGCAGACTCCTTATCCATATATGCAGCAGCCATCATCACAGGAAATGTCCCTAATGTGGATCACAGATTCGGGTGCAACAAACCACATGACACCAGATTTGTCCAACCTGACATTAAGCTCCCCATGTCCTGCAGCTGACAGTGTTAAAACAGCCAATGGTGAAGGTTTGTCAGTATCTCACATTGGAAATGCTATTATTCCCACAATTGTCTATAAAACTGAATTCAGTGCTATGTGTGCCTAAATTGTCTCAAAATTTACTGTCAGTACATCAAGTATGTTTGGATAACAACTGCAGGGTAATTTTTTATGCCTTTTGTTTTTGTATTCAGGACATATCAACAGGGAGAATACTGTATAAAGGATTGTGCAGCAATGGGCTATATCCCTTTCCATCAAATCCCTCTCAATTTGCTTCCTCTGCTCTCGGTTTTCAAGCTTACAGTGGTCAGTCCATCTTGCCTTCTACATGTCATCATAGATTAGGACACCCTACAAATAAGATTGTCAAGTTAATGTTAAACAAAGCTTGTATTCCATGTTCTCTAGATAAATTTTCTGATGTTTGTGTCAGTTGTCTACAAGGCAAATTTTGTAAACAACCTTTCCATTCTAGTACTCATTTATCATCAACACCTTTTGATATCATACATAGTGATCTTTGGGGTCCTTCACCTAGTATATCCATTGATGGATACAGATTCAATGTAATATTTGTTGATGATTACTCTCGGTTCTGTTGGTTATTTCCTCTTATCAATAAAAGTGATGTTTGCTCCATCTTTATTGCCTTCTATAATCTTGTTCAAACACAATTTTCCCACTCTATTAAGATTCTGCAAAGTGATGGGGGGGGGGGGAATATGTGAATAAATCACTTCACATTTTTAAATCATTTTGAAAGATTAATATCAAAAATAAATTTCAGAAAATAGCAAAAAAAATATTTTTTACACATTTTCCAGTAAAAAATACTTTAAAAAACAATCTTCTATATAATTAAAATGATATCATTTTATTTTATTTTTTAAATAATGATGGCTCTATAAAAACCATTATAGAGTAAAAAACTTGAGCGTGGACTTGTTCCATCTAGTATAAGTAGTTTTAATAACATTTTTTATTTGTGATTATTTTCTACTTTTATATAATAATAATAATAATAATAATAATAATAATAAATTTCAATCTTGTTCCTCTAGCCTTTCTAGAAGCACAAAGAAAGTGATAAATCCAGAGAATTCTTTAGCATGGATGTTGAAAGCATTCATCAATATTGTAGCAACCAACTTGTTAGAGGTTATAAATGATTACACTTGTATTAATCATACAATATAAATTATTAATATTGTATTTTAACAAGTGGAAGTTTTTTTTTGTATAATAAAAAATAACAATCAAACCAAAAGTTTATTTGTTTTTACGTTTTAAAAGCTATTTTTAAAAACATTGAAAAAAATATTTTTTTTTCTTTGATCCAAATTAATTGTTTTAAGTGATTTTAGATTATTTTGATGTGTTTAAGTTAAAAATAATGTATTTTCAAATGAAAAGCAACTCGCTATCATAAAAAAAATATAATATATTTTCAGGGATGTTTGGTAGTGTAATAGTGAGTTACTTTTTAAAGTATTTTTTATTCAGAATTACACCAAAAATAATTTAATCAAAATTAAAGAAATAAATAAAAAATTAATTTAAAAAAAATATTTTTGAAACGCAAAAACTTTATCTCCAAATCATCAAGAAAAAACTCTATCTTCAAGCATGGATTTCTGAGATCTTAATTACTTTGCCATAACCATGCACCCAAATGACATCAATGGAATCAGAGTTGCAAAGAATTCTCTTCTCCCAAGTCAAATGTATAGGGAGAACAATATTCACTATACACACACACACACACACACACACACACACGAGGTGCATTGTGCTGAGCTTTTCTTTATGAAAATTGATTGATTATGTGCGTGTTTTAATTAGTTATCTTTAATATTTAATTAGTACAATTGTAATCGATAAAATCTATTAGAAATGGATTATTTTTTTCTGTCTAAAAGTGATTGAATGTTGCTATTGTTAAAACTTTTTTGATAATTATTTAATCAGTAGATTGTACAATTGGAATCGATAAAAGTCATTGAAAATAAGTCATTTGCTTCGTGTAACACACTAGTTGATTGTTGTATGTGTTTTATTTGTTTGATGAATTATTTCATTAGTAAATACTAAAATTGCAATCGATGAATTTTAGCATGGATGAGTGATTTTTTTGACACAACAAACAATTTGATAGGTGGTTTTATTTTTATTTGAGTAATAATTTTAATTGGTAGATAGCAAAACTACAATTGATCAAATTGACTACATATGAGTTATTTGTTGTCTGTGACATACTAATTATTTATTTGGCATGTTTTAGCTATTTGACGAATAATGGTTTTGACATATAGCAAAAAACAACAGCTAAAATTTATTAAAAATTAGTTTTTCAGATTTTTTTTCATATTATTATATTAAAAGTATTCCAAAACACTAAGATTAAACTAGTGCGAGATTTATAGAAAAAATTAGTTCATTTATATATATATAAAACATTAATATCAAAAAAATATCACAATATATAATTAGCCTTATGTATTTTTCAGGAAAAAAAAGTCCTAAAATTTTTTTTTATCATTATTCTAAATGTCTTATCTTATCTATATTAAAATAAATAAATATAAAAACTATATAATCATATGTTTTTTAAGTTAATTATTTAGCTCAGATGTATAGCATTATAAAAAAAAATATAGGACCATTGAATTTTTTGTTACATGCTAAAAAAATTAGTGCTGACTACGGTGAAACGCATGGCAAGTATTTTTTTTTATTAGTGTAGATAATTTGACATAATATTTCTAACTATTTCGTTTATGTGTGACTTCATTTTTTTTTGTTTACGTGATATTATATTTGAAATATCATTCAAAAAAATCATAGAAGTCATTTTTTCACAAAAATAACATTGATCAATGAATTATTTTGATTATTTTTCTCATTGTTAGTATTATGATAGCTAAATTCTCATGATGATTATAACTGTTTATTATGAACATTATTGCAAATAATTAATATTTTAATTATCAATGGTAATATTATCGTCATCACTATCATTATTGCTATAAAAAGAAATGAAAGTATTTGTCACTATCATTTTTATATACATATTTGAAGGCATTAATATTAAAAAAATATTAAAATATATAATTATTCTCAATTTTTCCAGAAAAAAAGATCTTTAAAATAACCATTAGCATTATTTCAAACACATTATCCACAATGAGATGAAAATTTAAAAGAAACCAAATAATCGAAAGTTTTCTAAGTTGATTATTTCGTTAAGATGTATAGCATTATTAGAAAACAAATATTGGACTGTTAATTTTTTGTTTCCTGGCTGCGGCAAAACACAAGGGAAAGTGACTCCTATATTTTTCTATTGTAGATAACTTGGGCAAATTTATCTATCTATTTTGTTTATGTGTTACCTCATTTTATTTTATTTTGCTTACATGATATTAGATCTGCAATATTATACATAAAAATATTGTAAAAGTAATATTTTAACAAAAATAACATCGACCAATGAATTATTCAGATTACTATTTTCATTCTTATTATCATAATTGTTAAATAGTTGTTAAATTATCATAACTATTATAGCTATTATTATAACTTTTATTGTAAATAATCAATATTCTGATTATTATTGGTAATATTATCATTGTCACCCTTATTATATTTGTAATTATTATAACAATAATCAACACCCTTTTATTTTTATTAATATAATCAAAATTATTACTATTATCATTATTATAATTTTTTTTGGTCATCACTAATATTTTTTATATTATTTTATGAGTCATTGTTATTATTACCAAAACCATAATTATCAACACCATGAGCACAATAATCATTATAATAAAAATATCAAATTATTTTGAGTAATATAAAAAACTATAAAATTTAAACAAAAGAGAAAGCAAGAAAAAAAATTAAACTATTATTATTATTGCGTAAATAATTGAAAGAACTAAATTACATCAAAGAATAAAAACTAATTACAAAAGAGCAAACAAGAAACGTGAAATAAATCATCAAAACAATTATTAGCTTATTTTTTTTACTTGAAGATAAAAAAATAATTTAAAAAATAATAAAAATCAACAAAGAAAAAAATATTAAATTTCAAATGATCACAAACACAAACTAAAATTTAAGAATTATAGTTTTCTAAGAAATATAACCTAAACAAAAGAGAAAATAATAAAAATTAAAAATCAAAACTAAGAGCGTATATACATAAACATGGACAAAAATAAAGACCATTTAGAAATATAAAAAAAAATAAAAGAATCAAAATAAACAAAAATCAAAGTACATGAGCCAAAATGGAAACAAAATTCATAAATAATTTTAATCAAATGATAAAATTAAAAAAATAAAAACTATTGTAAGGATAAAAGGAATTAGAATAAAAAATTAAAAGTATAAGGGATAAAATAAAAATAAAATATGTAATCAATTTCAATCGAAAGACAAAATTGAAAACTACTGTACCGAAAATATTAAGCGATTTAATACAAAACCAAAAATTAAAAGAATAAGGACTGAATTGAAAACTCCATATATAATCAATTTCCACCTAGGGACACAATTGAGACAAATCAAAACTTCCATAACATAAATCATGACCATACATGATCAATCAAAAGTTGAGGGACAAACATGAAACAATCATACACTATGGGGGACTTCCGTGCACTTTAGCTTGGAGGAGAGAGAATAGAGAGAGAACTTGACCCGACCACCATCACGTATTCGGCCACCGTTGGACACCACGCGCACAACTAGGAGGTGGAGAACATGGATGCGCACCTGTAAAGACGTCAAAAGCATATTTTTGACCGCCTCACGACATCACATGCACCTCCCAAAGGGGGCGCGTGCCCGATAACCATTGGCGTGTCTATTAGACGCGTCACCAATAATCGACAAAAAATTCATAATAAAAAAAATGTAAATTACCTCAACATCTATGCGTCCAACTCTTGCATTTTATCTTATATGGAGGTTTATCCTTATTTACATATTGTAAGAAAATATGAAATGTCTAAATCATCCCGCCGACAACTCTTTTTGTTTTGTCTTATTAGAAGGGTAAAATGATTTTTTTACTGCACACTAAAAATGTTAAATTACTGTGACACTCTCGTAGGTAACTATAGTCGCTTTGTTTTATTTGGAGGTATTATGATTATTTTACCATGTACGGATATGTAAAAAATCAAAATTAAGTGTTAAAATTCACAATAAATTGTGTTTGTATTTATAATAAATGCCGGAGTTCATTTAGGTTTTTAAAATGCAAAACAGTATTTAAGTTATTAAATAACTTATCCGGGCTACTGAACAAGTGCCAGATTAGTTTTGCCTCGTAAAGAATCATCTGATCTGACAATCTTAATTGTACTTGAACACCAAGAACCCATGTTTCTTTCAGAGCAAGTAACTACTTTTACTTTTGCTTTGCTTATTCTCTGTATAACTGCTATTTCTTTTTTTATTGGAACTTGCAATTTATTTGTTGTTTTGTTAATGTTTATCTTGTACAATATTTTTTATTTAGGAAAATATATTAAAATATTTTTTTTTATTTTTCTTATGTTAACCAATCAAAATAATTTGTAAGCTCAATAAAATAATTTAAAGCGAAAAACAAATAATAAAAACTCTATTTGTTTTAAAGAACTTTTAAAACTATTTTTTTCATTTTTTGTGCAAAAAACTAATATTCAGTTTTTGAAATGGAGTAAAAAAAAAAAACTAGACATGACAAACTTGTAATTATGTTGATAAGATATCATGCTAAACTCGTGGCTTAAAACATATTTTTGGAATAACTTTATAAAAATAAATATAATTATAAAAACCCTCTTCTCTAAAGAACCCCGTGTTAACTTCTCAAACTCGTTACTCAAGTAATTAGATTCAAAACATTCTATTTGAAAAATCATGAAGTTTAATTTTTAATTAATTAAATATTAAAAGATATTTTTTTTTATAAAAAAAACTTAATTATACAGATGTATTTTAAATGAATCCCAAAGAACCTTAATTTTCTACGAGCCAAGGATTTTTTTAAATTTTATTTAAAAAAAGGGTTTAAAAGTCATTCCCAAATACGGTACTAACCATTCTTAGATCCTAACAAAAGTTACTAGAAAATTGACCGTGCATATAAATATGAAGTAACCCATGGGGATGGGGGGAAAGTCAATTGGTTTGACTTAGAGTGGATGTCTTTTTCTGCCAGCTGTAGCCCTGCCAAGTGGCACTCTAATATCCAGGGGATTATACCACCTTCGATTTTCAAAGTTTGGAGTATGACATGGGATGATAAAAGTTAGATTTGCTTGTTTTTATATTTAAAAAAAAGAAATAATTTTTATTTTTTTATGTTTTCATATGGTAATATTAAATTAAATAACTATTAATTCAATTTATAACTATTATTTCCTTGAAAAACTCGATGATTAAAACTTGACGCGTGGAAGTTGGATAGCAATACAAAGGCAACGATGACATCCCAAGGCTGTGGCTGTTTGTGTGCCACTACTGAGGGATAATTAGGGTGCAAGATTTGAAAATAAACTAAAAAAAAAAGGAATATAGATTAAGATATTAACCATAGACTTGTTTATTTAACTTAATAAAAGATAAATTTACACTCTAAAAAACCCATAATTTAAAAGATAAGAACAAATAAAATTGATTGAATAAAATCCCATCCTAATCAAAATATTATGCAATGCCCAACACATCAACAATAATATTTTAAAATAAATATATTTTATATTCATAGTTAAATTTCATAGTATAATTTGAAAATAAATATTTTTATTCTGAGAAATAAAGTTCATTTGTATAAAACCAAAAAAAATAATTATAGATAAATTAAAATAATATATTGAAAAAACAAACACGACAAAACAATTCTAAAAAATCTTATATTGAAAATTATCATGTAAAATTTATGACTTAGATCATGAAATCATAACAAAAAGATAATCACAAAACAAATATATATATATATATATATATATATATATATATATATATATATATATTAAAAATAATACATAGAAAAAAAATAATACACAAAAGGATCTAAAAAAATAATACACAAAATAATACATAGAAAACAATTGAGGGTGAAAAAAACATTACTTAGAGGTCAAATAATTTAATTTTAGTTGGAGGTTTAAATTGAATTGAAACAGAACATTAACAAAAGAAAAGAAAAACAAATCAAAAGAATGAGGGTTAAATTAGAAAAAAAAACTTTGATTGAAGAATGAAGTGAAAACAAAAATAAACTTCAACAAAATATCCAAGAAATCAAAGTTTTAAAAAATAAGGACCAAAATGAAAAACAAAACATTTGAGAAATTATAATTGAAGGACTGAATTGCAAAAAAAAAAAAACTATAAAAGGAATAGGAAGAAAACAAGAAATTAAAACAAGAAGATTGAGATTAAAATAATAATGATGATAAACTGTAATTGAAGGACTAGATTGAAAAATAAATAAACTTCTTTAAAAGCAATAAGAATGAAATAAGAAATTAAAAAGAATGAGAACTTAAACTATAAAAGGAATAAGTTAAAAAATATTTTTTTTTAAATGAATGAGGAATGAAATTCAAAATAGAATATATGAGAAAGTCTAATTAAAGGATTAAATTGCAAAACAAAAAAAACTTATGTATAAAGAATAAGAACAACAGAAAAAATTAAAAGAATGAGGATTGATATTGAAAAGAAAAAAAAACAAAGGACAACAATGTACTTTAATTGTTATGAGAGAGAAAAAAAGGAAAAATGATCGCTAGTGAAAATTTTACCACCGTAAGCTATTATATTTCACTCCAAATGGAAGAGAATAAGGTAAAACATCTAGAGAGATAGCAAAACACTAAGTTTGGTCACCAGAAGATGTTAGATGGTATCACTTGAATGGTGTAGACGTCATCCACACGTTGCATAGACAATACAAGTATCATCAACTTTTCCCATTTAAAAAGAAATAAACAATACTAATGCACATCCAATGAAAGTACCAAAATATCGTATCATGCAAAACTTATTTTTTGTTTCATCAAGGTTAAGTTCATATTTACACTATACAATTAAAAAACCAAAAAAACCCTTATCTAACATGCATTTTTTTTAATGATTTGGTGGGAAATAAGTATTTTCACTGTTAAGAAGTCAAGAAGTCCCTTGGTCAACAACTCTAGTTTTTATTGACTTTGAAGGTAAAATAATATTTTTATTGTATAAAAATATGAAACAACGCATACACCTCTAAACAAAGTTTTATAAATAAAATAGTGGAATGTAAAATATAATTTCATTATAACACATGTTAGAAGTATTATTCTATCCTTAAGCCAAATCTTAGAAATCAAAAGAGTAAGGTTGAGATTATCATTTACTGTAACAAAAGACATTTCACTATAGATTAAATGATTCACAAGATTTAGTTTATTGTTTATTAAATAAGATGTTTGAGACTTTCATAGCTACCATTATAGTTCATAGATTAGAACCATTTTCACTAACTTAACTGTTTGTGATGTTTTCAAGTGAGATTTCCCATATTAAAACTTAATATGTATTCATACAACATTCTTATAAAGATAGTTTATATCAAGAGCTTCCTAAAAATTTATTTCTCACATGTTATTTTAATACTTAAATTTGGAATAATATTCCATTAAGCATTTTGTCACACACACACACTATCTCCTTGGCTTATACTTTGCCACTCATTGGCTTATACTTTGCCACTCGTCAGATCATTTTTTTTTTAAATAATACAAGTGTTTCCCATATATTTTATTTTGTATATCAAGAAAAACATTAATAAAAAATAAAAAAAATTGATGCATGCATTTAATTAAATAAATCAAGAATCATCTACAACGATAAACATGAAGAAAATCATTCATTATAAACCTGATGATGAATTGAAAAATTGAGAGAAAGATGTAAATCAAGATATTGTATATTGCAACATAGGCCATGGATTTGGTTAGGCTAGTCTTGTTTATGTGAATTGATATTTTGTTTAATCAAATGATAATACATGAAAGCGATTGAATAAATTCGAAGGGGGGGAAAGATTTTACAAGATTGCATAAAAAGAAAGCCTATTGATGTTAGAATATACGATATAATCTTATTTGAAAACCATGCAAAAATTAAGCATTATTTAACAAAGACTAAACTAAAAAAAAAAATTGAGAGACAAATTTAAATCAATATCTCTAATCTCAAAACATGATTCATGGACTAAATAGTCTTCCATAACTTTGTTTCTTGAAACCAAATTATTATTTAATAAAAAATGATAAAAATAGACATGCATATGAAATCAATTGAAAAAACAAATAAAAGAAAAATATTATACAAGGTTGCAAAAAAAGAACACCTTCTAATGTTATAAAAGTGTTGCAATCTTATTCATAAGGCAAGAAAATTAAACAATATTTTATTAAGAAAACCACAAAAAACATTTAATTTAATTATTTTAACAGATCTTTAATAAAATCAAATACCAACTAGGTTAGGATCCCATGTATATATTTAATTAATCTAGTGTTATTAATTTATATTAAAATAAAAAAAACAAAGGTAAAAAAAGGTCAACACATAGGCCTAAGTGGGCTAACATGCCTATCCATTTAAAAGCAAAGTCCATGCGAAACTCTCTTAACCTATTGCTTTTATTTTTTGAAGACAATATTGTTCATCTAATGTTTTTTAATCAAATAAATATAGGTAACAAGTTATTTTACATCCTAATTTCCAACCATCAAAGATGTTCTTGAAAAACCAAGTATATGTTTTTTTTGATCGAACATGCTATTGTGAACATATTTTCATTTAAAAACACTTTATAAACATCTTTATGATATCAATAAACTAACAAATCAACTTAGAATATCCTAAAATGTTTCTAAAAAACAAAATTATTCCGAAAGGAAAAAAATCATCATCTCTAAAATCCAATCCAATATTTCTAGTAAGATTAAGGAGAAAAGATCTCAAAAGACCTCCATTTGTCGAATGAAACTCATTAACATAAAAAACAATTTTTTGCGTGGTTAAAATCTTGTTAGTTAACGACTTTCTTTGTCTTTCATAATTTTCTAGTGACTTTCTCTCTTCCTTTCTCAAACTATAGTTTGAAATATAATAAAATTACAATTATGCTCTGAAACAAAACTTTAGAAAAAGAAAGGGACTATACTAGGTAAGAAGGAAAGTATAGAGAAAAAAAAATGTTTTCATGCGAGTTTCATAAAGAACATATGAGTTTGTCATGTTTTATGTTCTTTTTCTTTCAATTATATCTTTTTATATTTAATTAGACATTAATTTGCCCACAAAAGATGTAATGGGCGAGAGAGAGAAAATTTGAGGACCAGAATATAAAAAATGCACTCCTATGATTCACAATGAAATGGAAGAAGGAACATGGTGTATTTTGCACAATAAAATCATCTTGACTTTTTATTTTTTATTTTTATCTTATATGTTAAATATCAATTAACACTAGACAATCTAATTTCAAATCAAGGAGACTCTTAATATGCTAGTTCTAAAATACTTTTTTTCTAGCGTGTATAGTCTATAGTTTTTCTAAAATAAAAAAAAATATGTAGTAGTAGTAGTAATTATTATTATTATTTCTAAAAATATCATTAATAATTTAAATAACATATCACTTTAAGTTTGAAATTCACAACACTAAATTTTAAAATAATTATATTTTCTTTATGTTTATTATAATTAATTTTTGTACCCTTATTTTCAACATGGTTTTATAAATATTTTCATTTGCAAAAAAAATAATTTTTTTGGTGCAATTCAATGAAACTATTTTTTTCGATTAAAGTTTCTTATAAACAATACCATTAATAATAAAGTTGTTGAAAACCTTCAAAATATTATGATCTTTCTAAGGGTACTGTGGATTGAAAGATGTAGAAGGCTAGGCTTGAATAACTAAAACTCCTAGAAAGTAAGTTTACTTAAAAGATTTGCACCATATGACTTCTAAGTCAATTTATGTAGAAGATAAGAGCATTGTGAGGTTGAGTATATGTGTGTTTAGTTGTAGAGTATTTAGGTTTGAGATAAATGAAGAAAATAAAGTCTTTTTTTTCTCCTTTACCTTGGGTTAAAGGCTATTCATATAGTCTTTAACCCATATATGTAATGATAAGATGACCAATGTGCTTGCCATCTTTAATATTAAACTACTTGGGAACAAAGGCCTTAAGTGGCAAAGGTTTATTAAATAGTTCTAGATTTGGGTTTTGTGGGCTATGTACTAGGATCCCCAAGGGGTATGATGTCATGACAAAAGACTTGTGATTTGCACAACAGATCTCTAGTTCGAGTTAGGGACGTGCACCCTTGTAAGAGTCTCGGACAACTAGGGTTTTACTCGCTCACTTGAGCCCACAAAGTGCACTTTCCGGATCTGTGAGGTTTCCTCACAACCCCCCCCAAAAAATAAAAAATAATACTCGAGACAATTCTTAAGAAACACATAGATGAATGGTGTACCCTCATTTTATATTTGTGGGTGATGATGAGTAAACTAGATTCGATAATAGTATAATGCATTCGAGTGTAGAAACCAATCTCAAGTATCTTAGTTTGCTCCATGATTTAGTTTGTTCGGGATGATCATGATAGGTCAACGATATAATTTGTACTAAGACGAGCTTTACAACTTTTTATAATTTTAAATCTATATTTTCACGAATCTAATTTGAAGTATGGATAATTTTATTCATTACTCTAGTAAATGAAGTATTATGAAGCAAACAAATTCAGAAAAGAAAAAAACAAATGTGATAGACAAATCTAACAACACTTCACTACCAGAGATCTAACCTTTCATTTACATGTGTGAAAGGAATGGATTAACATGAAATCAATCAAACGAGCTATTTGTCGTGCGCTCCATTGCAGGGAGAACCAAATTTTTTAAAATGTAAAAAATGAAAACCAAGATTTTTTAAATAATTTTATACATTTGGTTTAAATAATTAGTTTGGACATAATTTTTGTGAAGTAATATTTAAAAAATATTTATCAAACAATTTTTTGTGTTTAGTAATAACGTGAAGTAAAATAATTTTACAAAAATAAGATAAAAAATCAAAGACAATTGCATCAACAAATTTATAAGCAGATAATTGATAAAATCCATTAAAGATGAGTTACTTGTTTTCTACAATAAAATGATTGATTTCTACTTCTGCTGTAATTGTTTGGCTAAATATTTAATTGACAGTTAATAAAACTGTAATTGATAAAATCCACTAATGATGAGTTTTTTTCTTCTTACAGAAAACTGATTGATTGTTGTAAATTATAAATCCAAATTTATTTTTGTTATTATTATGATTGAAGGCAAAACTACAACAAAAATTAGCACCAATTTTTTTTTTTAAAACAAGTCAGTATTAATATGATTTTAATGTGTTAATATGAAACAAATATCAAAATATATAATTAGTTTAACATATTTTTAAGAAGAAAATACATTAAAAATAATCATTATCATTATTTTTAACACCTTATCCATAATAAAATTAATATATAAGAAAAAATAAATAAGTGAAAGAATTTAAAAAAATTCAAAGAATAAGGACTGAAATGAATAACACAATATATTGGCAATTTCAATCGAAGGATAAAATTGAAACAATTAAGACCTCAACACCGAAAAAATAACAGGAATGAAAAAAAAAAACTAGAAGAGTAAAGGCTAAAATGAAGCATAACAACTGATTTTTTTTTATTATTATTATGGTGTTTGTGGAGTTTTAAATAGAGTTTTAAAAGATTTTTTTTATTTTTATATTATTTCAATGTGTTAATATTAAACAAATATTAAAATATATAATTAGTCTAATATTTTTTTCAGGAAAAAATACTATAAAATAATCACTATCATTGTTTTCAACACCTTATCCATAATAAAATTAATATATAAAAAGCTCCATAATTGAAAGATTTTTTTTTAAAAAAAGAATAAGGCCCGAAATGAATAACATAATATATAGTCAATTTTAATCGAAACAATAATTTTTTAAAATGTATATTCTCCAAGTCTTTCAAAATATCATTTAAATTAATAAAAAATATTCTAAAGAAAAAATATAAATATGTCAAGTATTTAAAAATAAATAAATTAAATCATGTTAATCTTCTCAGATATTCTTTTTTCTTTTTAAAAAATCAATTTACTTAAATAATCAACGAGGAAAGGTTGAGTCTAGCAGGGGGCTGGGCTGCCACATGAGTTTATTTGTGGAGCGAAAAATTTACCCTGTGACAATTTGTATCAGAGGACGATTGCATTCTTGGTAGAACAATGAGATCGTTCTATGGACAATAGATTAAATGACTAATTTGTTGAAGCTATCGTAGAAAAAGATTGCAGAGTCAGTGGCTGAACTCGTATGCTTAGAATGATGTAGGCAATCCAAGAAAAAGTGGCATGACTTGAAGAATTGATAGGGTCAAATCCGGAGGATAAAGGACACCGCTCTATCATTGGCAAGTTGAGGGAAGCTATGGAAAACACTAAAAGAGCTAAGAGTTTGGACATCTCTCTCGCTTCAGAATCAAGTGAGTGATGAGATGCTGCCGAAGAGATTATTGCCATTTTGAAAAGGGCAATAACAAGCAATCTGGATGGGGGTAAGTATCTCTAAGCCTAAAATGCCTGAACCAAATTCTTTTGTTAGGGCAAGAAGTTCAAAAAGAACTTGAGATTTTCTTGTGGGACATGGAGCAATACTTTAGTGTTGCGAAGATCAACGTGGCTGAACAAGTGGATCTCACCGTGATGTATCTCACAGGCGATGCTAAACTTTAGTGGAGGAAGAGAAACAAAGAAGATTTGAATGTTAGATGTCCCAAGATTGAGGTGTGGAAGTGTTTGAAGCAAGAGCTAAAGGAATAATTTCTTGCATACAACACATCTTGGATTGCACGGGAGGAATTGAAACAACTTAAACTTGACAAAACTATCCATGAGTATGTCAAATCATTTACTTCTCTAATTCTTGACATCTAGAATATGTCCAAGGAGGACAAATTGTTTAATTTTCTATTAGGACTCCAACCATGGGCGCAATTGGAGTTATGAAGGCAGAAGGTTTCAGACTTGTCATTTGCCATCGCAGCTGCCGATGGATTGGCATAAGTGGGAGCAGAGTCTAGCGAAGGTACTGCTGGTGTTTCTCAATTTTTATCAAGGCCTAAAGGGAAGGATGAGGTGAAAAAGAAAAAGAAACATCTTGGTGGGGGAGAGACCAAACTTGCCACTAATAATGGAACGTCAGACTGGAAGACAATCGGTAAGGACTCAAAACTAAATGTATGATGGTTCATTTGCGAGGAGGATCACTTCGCAAGAGAAACCCCAAAGAAGGAACAATTCAATAGTCTCTCGATAGAAAAAGTTGCTGAGGATAAAGCATACACAAGTCCTATACATGTGCTTGATGACCGAGGTAAAATTCAGTCTTTGTGGGATGACAAATCGGTGAGGATTTTGACTGGCCGTGCTACTTCTAGGCAACAAAACTTGAGAAATTTTGTGCATCTTGATGAAGGATTGCGCAGGATGGTGGAAGAAAAATTTAGCGACAAAGTTGAGGGAAACTTAGTTGGATGGCTACCAATAGGTGAAGATTGGATATGGTTTTGCTGCTTTGAGGAGAGATAGAATATTGGGTCCTTCTATACGGAACCTGTGTGATGGATGGTTCACGGAAAGGAAGGAAGAATTGGGATTGAATTGTGTGAGATTTGGTTGAAGAGCTAGCCTATTGGTGGTTGTGTTACATGCTGTCTTGGATGGGACAGTAGAGAAGATTGGGAATTCTAGAAACATTGATGATGAATTGTGTAGTATCAAGAATTTGACAACCAAATCATGAAGAGATTTAGTTGAGGAGTCGAACTAAATGGTCTTGGTTTGACATGTTGCCTTGGTGGAGAGGCAAAACACAAGAGTTCCGTAACTTTGATGATGAACAAATCATGGTTTGTTAGAACTCTAGGCATGAATGTGCCAACGAAAGCACATTGCCTAGAATTCGGCAGCGATGGACAACGACAACCTTGCATGGGCTGAGACGAACTCAACAGGAAGAGTGGATTGTTGTACGGTGGACAAGTAATTAATATTTAATTTTTATACTTGCGACATGCATAATGGTTGGAGAATTAGATGTTTGTATGTAAGCTCTTGTGGTTCTTCAAAGAGATTTTGTGTGAATGTATTTTGTGAAGAGGGATGGATACCTTATAGACGCTTGAGATTAATGTCTAAACCTCATGAAAACATACTTGCGAGTAGGTGTTTGAGATTATGGATGATAAATGAGTCAAAACAAAATTGTGTCACAAGTTGTCTTTGAAATAGGTTGACGAAAATTCGGTGGATGAAATTGTTGTTGATTGTGGCCAAAGTTAGAGGTTTCGTGGAGAGAAACATGGATTGTGATGAGGAACATATGTGGTGAAAGGATACTTTGAATCTGTTCGACGAGGGCGTCGGGTTCTTTTGGCGGGGGTGGTTTGTAACAATATCAAATGTATATGAGGTGCACACTTTGGTAGATTGTCCAAAATAACTTGGCACAATTTGAAACTTGGACAAAGGGCAGTCCAAGGCATGTGAGAGACCCAACAGTAGTCACAACAAAAGCTGGTAGTGGGGCTGCCAGGTGGACATGCAAAAGTGGGTAAGTGGCAGTTATGGACATCCAAGATCATGGGATCATGAGAGTATGCTGCAGGATGTGGGAGTATGCTGAAGATGCTCTTAACCCACTAAGATCATGGGAGATCATGGGGGGAAACTACCCACTACTAGGTAGATAATGGGGCTACTATGTTCATGGGTGAGCATGAGTGAGATAATGTCTCACTACTTTCTTAGAAGTACGAATGGGAGTTGTGCCTTGTAAATGTTTGTCTATAAATTGTTGTGGCAACTCATAATATATGTAATACATGTAGAGCTTGAGATAAAGATCTGAGCTTTGTGTAGCATGCAATCTTTGTGCATAGGACACTTAAAGATTTATGTATAGTTTCCTTTGTTTACGAGATTAATAAGGGTTGGGAAAGAGTTCTTGTAAAGTTTGTTGTGCACTTTAATTACCTTTCATACTTGTGTATTTTGCTTGTCTTGCAACGAGGGAAAATGTGGTGAACCTTTTGGGTGAGGGGAAACACTTAGTTGTGTAGGCAAATACGAGTGAAAGGAGAGGAAAAACTGAGTCTAGAAGGAGGTTGGGCTACGCTCAAGTTTATTTGTGGAGTGAAAATTTTTCTCCATGACAATTGCTATGTAAGTTAGCCTGCAGGGAGGAGAGAGAAAAGTGAAAAAAAGATAAACTAGCCACCGACACTTCTCCGACCACCATGTGGAAGGGGGACACAACGACGCATCCGATGAGATGACAGGACAAACATGTTTGGCCACCACAGGGACACCGCACACGCCACCTTCAAGACGCGAATAAAAGAGAACTGTCGGCATGTTTGCGAGACACACCTGTAGCTTTTCATTTAAAAAAGAAAATAATTAACGAGAAAATACACATATACCCCCGGAACTCATTATATCGTTTATGAAAGCACATATGTAGTTTCATTGTGAATCGCATGGTGAATAACCTAAAATACCCTCACTCGGTAAACCACAATTTTGTCCTTTTCAAGATATAATAGTTATTTAATTATTTATTTACAGATAAAAAACCAAAAATACTCTTATCCATTTAATAGTGACAGTAATTATACTATTACAATTAGGGAAAATAAAGTAAATGAGAAACGTCCAGCTGGTAAGGACAGAGCAAGAACAGTTTCATTACGCGGTTGGTTGTCGTTATATAGGCCCACCATGCTTGATTCATTGTCGACTGGCATGCATTGATTTGAATGTATGGGAATTTGGTGGGATTTGAAAATTTTGAAATGAAGGGCTCTCGGGTAAAGATAAAGAAATTTAGAAGTGAAAGGGCGGCAACCTGGGGGACTCCACCCCATGAAAACTGGCAGGAATGGATTTATGTATTATTGCCTTCTTCTCTCTCACTTTTCTCTTTGTCTCCATTTTCTAGTCCCTTCTCTCTCTCTATCTCTACCTCAAAAGGAAAAGAGGATAGAGGCCCAGAAAAACCCTTTTCAGTTACAGTCAAAAGGATTCGTTAGAATCAAGGCCACATCCATTCCTATCATCTTTCTTTTGCCTTTTGCTTTCTTTTGCTGTCAGTCAGTCCAAGATCTTGATATCTTCCCACCAAGGTCAGTGATCTGCTATGTTCCTTTTAATTTAATTTAAGTGTATTTTTTTATTTGTTTTTCTCTCTGTGTGTGATCTCTTTGAGGTTGACAGAGTTGTAAGTAGCAGTAGTGATGATGATGTATCGATTCCCAGGAAATGTTTGTAACGATACCTTAAATTCATTGATGTTATTCAAAGCATGATTTGGAGATCATTTACGGTTTCCTATTTCTGTTTTATCTGGATTTTGAAACAGGATTTTCTTGTTTTGTTTTTAGAAAAGGTTAAAACCGACAACCCCATAACAACTTCTGAACTGAACATGGTACTTTTCTTTCTTTCTTAAGAGTAGTTTTTCTGACAACACTGTTTGAGTTTGATGGCCAAGAAACACTTGAAGGGCCTATTTCATTTACTTTAGAAAGATCAGTATCAGTTGGTGGAGGGCGTGTTTCGCAAATTGTAGCTCAGGTACACTATTTCTTGTTAGCAAGATTACAGATCCGCCTGCTTTTGACCTGGTTAGTGTTATGTCCATCCAATCCAGGACAGACTCTGATGAAGCATTGGTTGGAGTGAAAAAAGTAATGGCAGAGAGAAAAATGTGAGACCTAGTTTTGTTTTCCCATTTGGTAAAAATGAAAAACAACCTGGAACTTCTTGTTGTAGTTCAATTGATTTTCCACAGCATGTTTGTTTTTTCTTCTTGTTTCCGACTCTGAAATATAACATAAACCTTATTTACTCTGGACGAGTAGAGGAGTTTGAATTATTATTTTAATTAATTTGAAGTTCAATTCTTTTTATTGGTCTAATTTGAAGTTCAATTCTTTTTACTCTGGACGAGTGAAACTGCATTAGATAAATCACAATGGAGACATATATTGAAGTGTACTGACTTGTTTCAATTGCATGAGACTTAATGAGGTTGTCAAAATGCCATCTTAAGAACCTATTATGTTCCTTGATCATCCAGTATGTTCTATATTCACACACAAGTTGACTTCCGATATTCATTTGCTTGGATGAAACTGAACAAGGTTCTGTTCTTTAATTTATTGGGGTTTTAATGGTAAAGATGCTGGTGACAGAGATGGAGCGGAGTGTCAAGCAAATGCTGAAACTGATTGAAGAAGATGGTGCATCTCTTGCAATGAAGGCTGAAATGTGCAGGCAGACCAGGCCAGATTTGATCTCAAAAATTAAGGAATTCAACAGCATGCAACAATCATTGGCTGAGTGCTATGAGTATGTGACAGCTGAATTATCCAATAGCATACCATCAGAGTTCCATGAGCAGGGTGCTGACAATTCTGAATCAGGCCATGAGTCTCCTCTGCTGACTCCCGATCAGAAGCTGGGTTTCCACAAGGCCGGTAATGGAGCCCCATCTACCAGCTCCCATGGTGCTAGCTCTGATCTTTCATTAAAGGAAGGATCTGAATCATTTTCATCATTATCATCAGATTCTGAATCAGAATCTTTCAATTCTTCCGGGAATGCCTACTATAGCCTCCCAGTGAACACTGATCGTAGTGGACTGCACAAGAAGATTATTCATATGGGAACTGAGCTCTCAAGTATGGAAGAGAAGCTCCGGATGCATGAAGAAGAGAATAGAGATAGCATGCTGAACGGAGAGGAAAATAGAAGTTATGAAGAACTACTGAGTAGAGTAATCGGCTATGAAGAAGAGCTGAGGCTTACAAAGGTAAAACTCCAGCTATCAGAAGATGAGGTTACCAGGTTGAAAATCGAGCTTCAGAAGAGTGGCTTTTTCAGGGATCTTTCAGGGACTTTGCAAGCTCAGCTTGAATCGGCACTTAAAGAAATCCAAATGAGGGAGGATGATCTTCAAGTGGAAAGAAAAAGGGTTTTGGAGCTTCAAAAGAAAGTAGCTGACGGCACAGATGAATTGCAAGGTCAGCTTAAGGTGGCCGAAGAAGAAATAACAATGCTGAATGCCAAACTCAATGCAGAGAGTAGGCATGTTATGGACTTGCAGGAGAGGATCACATGCTACAAAAGTGATCTATCTGATCAGGATCATGAAATCAAGGGATTAAAAGATGCACAGGAAACTCTCTGTGTGGAGAAGGCACACCTGCATTCTGAGATACTTAACCTGTCCGAGAAACAGAACACGCTGGAGGTGAAACTGAGAGAA
This sequence comes from Salix koriyanagi, assembly GCA_029228605.1. NCBI lineage: Eukaryota > Viridiplantae > Streptophyta > Magnoliopsida > Malpighiales > Salicaceae > Salix > Salix koriyanagi. The sequence goes on along the minus strand of CM055345.1, from coordinate 10,623,594 downwards.
TGGGATTTACAGGGAAAATTCATGGAGGATAAATTGAGGCAATGCGAGGATGAGAAAATACAATTGAAAAACCTGAATGATGCCCGGGAGACTGTTTTGCAAGGGGAGATCAGCCAGTTGAAGGTGGAACTAAGTGACAGAGATGGGCATGTGGAAGTTCTGAACAAAGGTTTTGACAGCCTCAAGTTTAAATACGACATGGTTATGGCTGAGAAAGATGTGATGAGTGCTAAAGTAAACACCCTCATTGCAGATGTGAATTCTCGAGACAATCAAATAAGGCAAATGGAGGGGCATCTGCAAAAGTTGCATGCTGAAAATGAGGAATTGCTCGCTGGGTCTCAAAGTTCACGGAAGCTAGTGGACGAGCTAAGATTGGAAGTAGCGGGGCTGGAGAAAGAGGTGGACAGGCAGAGATTTGAGGTTTCAGCTGTGGCTGAGGAGAAAAGGGAGGCAATTCGACAACTATGCTTCTCTCTGGAGCATTTCAGGAGTGGATATAAAGAACTTCGTGAAGCATTTCTTGAGCACAACCGGCATTCAGTCATGGCTTCATAATCCTGTTTCTGGTCAACTATGTTATGCATCATTACATACTTGTGGTCTTGCACTTGACGTAAACTTTATCATCTGTTTCTAAAATCTCGCTTGAAAGCTTTGGACATCATATTTTTTTGTATTCTGGCTCATGATTGATCTTGTTTTGATGGTTATGGAGGATGCTATTGAAATCAATAATGCGGGCTCGATTCTGGCAGGACATGAGCATATGCTTAGTTTTTTTTTTTTTTCTGAAAAAGTTGGATCATATACACGAAATCTTTCTCTCAAATATATTTGCTAAAGCACACCAGATGTTCGTGTGAACTTTGCTATCGGCTATCAGAAAATTTCAAGTGAAGCCACATTCCAATGGCATGGCGGCGTTTACACTCACCCACCACCACTTCGGGCGTAAAAGATGGTTCTAATTAACCCGATCCAGCCGTCGAGATGGGCCTACACCACCATGCTCCTACTTACAGTCCAAAAATTCAACCTTACCCCGTCAACCTTCGGCTTTTCCTCCCATTTCCCCAGCTGTCCCCTGTTGTCCCCGTGGACATGGAACACCGAGTCATCAAACTCGATTGCTTGGAATTTGATGATGTATTTTCCATCCAATATTCACATCTAAATTTCTGTAACAATAAGGTCACACACATACTAGCCAATGCCCCCGCGCCTCGTTGCGGGTAACGCCATATTTTTTTTAACAAAAAATGTTAATTATGTGATTTTTTTTATTATAATATAAATTTAGGTAAAATAATAAATTTGTGTAGAATTGCTGTTAAGATAAAAAAACAAAACATTTTTACAAAAAAATAATAAAAAATAATCACTAAAATTATCATTATTATGGCGTAAACAATAAAATCATAAAATCATCTGATCCGAATAATAGATGAAAATAATAGAAAACACAAAAAAAGAACAAAGGGAAAAAAGGAGCAATATTAATTTGAAAATGATCACCAACATAAATTAAAATTTCAGGATTGAACCAAATAAAAATAAATCCTTAATAAAAAAATAAAACAACAGAAATTAAAAACAAAAACTAAAAGCGTAGATGCATAAATACGGATAAAAAATAAATGTTGTCCAAGAATGACAGAAAAAACCAAAAAAATTAATAGCAAATAAAAAATTCAAACAATAAGGACCGAAATGAAAAATAAAATATATAATTAATTCCAATCGAACGACAAAATTGAAACAAATAAAAACATTGAGACCGAAACAAATAAATATATTTTTAAAAAAAATTGCAGTGCAATTTTGTTGAAAAATTAAAAGAATAAGGATTGAAATGAAAAATAACATACATGACTAATTTCAATTGGAGGACACAATTAAAACAAATTATATAATTAATTTCAATTAAAGGACAAAATTGAAATAAATAAAACCTTGGGACCAAAATAAATAAAGACATTTAAAAACAAATTGTTGTGTAATGTTTTCACAAAATTAAAAGAATTAGACCGAAATGAAAGATAGAATATATGAAAAAATTCAATTGGAGGACCCAATCAGAAACAATTAAAACCTGCATACCAAAATAATTAAAATAACCAAAAGCAACCAGAAAATCAAAAGAATAAGGACTACATTGAAACCCAATATATATAAGCAGTTTTAATTGAATGACATAATTGCAACAACTCAAAAACTATATTGAAAACAACAGTAATAAAAGCGAAATCCAAAGACCAAAGACCAAAAAACTTTCACAAACCTTAAGGATTGAAGCATATTTTCGGGCGGCAGGAGAGAGAAAAGGGAGAAAAAGCTTAAACTCGTCCACCGGAGCTTTACTGGCTAACTTAACCAGATACTGCTGCCGCACCGACGGAAGAAGACATCAACGCACCATGTGACACGATGAAAGTCAATTTTTGACCGCTATAATGAGGCGCACCCGCCTCCCAAATGGCGCATGTGGTGGAAACACTGCAAACGCGTTCGTACGACGCGTGTGCAGTGTCTCTGAGAAATAATAATAATAAAGTAATGCACAATTACCTATACACTCTTGAACCCATCGATAACTATGAAAAAATCACAGTGGAAAATGCAGAAATAACCCCGGATCCAGTGCCTATTTTTTTTATCTTTTTCGGGGGTTAATTGTGTAGTTTTACTGTACAAAAGAAATTGAAAATACCATCCATGTCCCCTGAAAATTTCTAAATTACCCCTGTCCAGGATGCTTTCTTTTGTAGTTTCCGAGGACAATTTTTGTCGTTTTTCTGTGCAATAAATCTAGAAATATTGTTCTCGTCCCCTTCAAAATTCAAGAATACCCCTCTCATAGGCTAAAAATTTTCAATCCTAGGAACAAAATGATCATTTCACTATAGTAATCCAAATCAAACTGTTCTAGTTAAATAATGATGAAATCAACAATAAAATGTCAAAGGCGTTTATATATATATATATATATATATATATATATATATATATATATATATATATATATATATATATATCATGGAGGATATTGTTCTTGCCTCATTGGCAAGTACTAATAAACAAAACTACAGCTGTTCTTGCCGTTTGTGGATAAGTGATCAATGGCGGCAGCGTCCCGTAACTAGCTGATGGCTAGTGTTTTTGGTACATGAAGAAAAGGCCCTTGATGCGCTGTCACAACAAATTATGATTCGTGTCGCAGGGTATATTTAGGATACACAAGAATAAATAAGAGATAAATGCGTTGCTATTTGGTTTTAAAATAGCTAAAAATTGATATCACAAGTATTCCTTGCTAAGAGAATATTAATGGGAAGATAAAAACTACCCTTAAATATTTTACTTTAAATAAGTTCTTATGTGTTTATTTAACTCAGAATCATTTTATAAATCATGCTTTTTTTTTGTGTGTCTTTGTTATTAAATTAAAAACTAATCAATCATAAAAATAAAGTGATTTTAGATTTAGACTTCAAAAAAACCCCAAAAGCTTGATAGATAAAAACAAAATTGAGCTAGAGTACTTTATGTTGAACTTGTATGTTCAAAGGTAAAATCACACAATTCAATTCAACTTTTTAATGATGGTCTACAAATAGGTCATGGTAATTTTTTTAAAGGGTTAATATCTTTCAATGTAAAAAAGTTGTTTTTTATGACAAAGAACTTTTAAAGGTATGTAATGCAGACTATGATTATTAGTTATGAAAGAAAGGATATATAGGGCTCAACCGATGTTTGAGGGTTCAAAGATATATACTTATCATGTTTGGAGATCTTTTTAGGCTTTCTCGCTCTAACTTTGTCATTTTAATGATTGGTCTCATTTAATTCTTGATTCTCCCATACTTTATCATTTGAAATTCTTTGTTTGACTATTTATTATCTATTTATTTTAACATTTTTGTCCATTTCATGTTTTTCTATTTTTTTGAGAATATCATCGATTGTCCATTGACTTTTAAAACATGCCCTTAGTGTGAAAGGTGATGAACCCTAGAAGACTTAATGTGAACCCTAGAAGACACCTTCTATTCAGATTTTTACTCCACTTTATATATTAAAAGATTTGCCATTTGCCGATGGAAATTATGAAAGAATGCATAATCCAATTTAAAAAATGATGAATCCTAGCAGACTTAATGTGAACCCTAGAAGACACCTTCTATTCAGATTTTTACTCCACTTTATATATTAAAAGAATTGCCATTTGCCGATGGAAATTATGAAAGAATGCATAATCCAATTTAAAAAATGATGAATCCTAGAAGACTTAATGTGAACCCTAGAAGACACCTTCTATTCAGATTTTTACTCCACTTTATATATTAAAAGAATTGCCATTTGCCGATGGAAATTATGAAAGAATGCATAATCCAATTTAAAAAATGATGAATCCTAGAAGACTTAATGTGAACCCTAGAAGACACCTTCTATTCAGATTTTTACTCCACTTTATATATTAAAAGAATTGCCATTTGCCGATGGAAATTATGAAAGAATGCATAATCCAATTTAAAAAATGATGAACCCTAGAAGACACCTTCTATTCAAATTTTTACTCCACTTTATATATTAAAAAAATTGCCATTTGCCGATGGAAATTATGAAAGAATGCATAATCCAATTTAAAAAATGATGAACCCTAGAAGACTTAATGTGAACCCTAGAAGACACCTTCTATTCATATTTTTACTCCACTTTATATATTAAAAAAATTGTCATTTGCCGATGGAAATTATGAAAGAATGCATAATCTAATTTAAAAAATAATGAACTCTAGAAGACTTAATGTAAACCCTAGAAAACACCTTCTATTTAAATTCTTGCTCCACTTTATATATTAAAAGAATTGCCATTTGCCGATGGAAATTATAAAAGAAAGCATGGGGAGATCATCTTGAAGTAGTGCGTGTGTGTTCATAGCAAGCACATCAAGAAAAAAGTCCGAATTATTGCTCTGTCTCCGACCCAATTGCTGGTTTTATCCATTTGTTTGTCATCAGTGGCATCCAGATTATATATTTATTATAATATATAGTTCGTGGGGGTGGTTGAAATTTTCAATTATTAAATAGCACAAGGCAGCGTCCTCCTCCTCTTTTCCAATGGATTAAATTTAATTTTCTAATTGTATGAAATATACAAAGTACTCGTTTGTAACGGTGTTTCATAAAATTTTGATTTTTTTTTATTTTAAATGAATTTTTTTTGATATTTTAAATTATTTTGATGTGTTGATGTCAAAAATGATTTTTAAAAAATAAAAAAAATATCATTTTAATATATTTTTAAATAAAAAGTATTTTAAAAAACAACCGCACCAACCATAGTAAACCGCCCAAAGTATCAATGTTTCTAGATTTCAGCAGCTTTTTTTAGTTTTTATTAACTACTCCTACTAGGCTTTCTTGTAGCTTTCCCGTACATCTTGCCTGAACCCTACCCTACTCTACTCCTCCGATGAGACCGGGCACGACTGTTGGATTTTGACCCTTCAGTATGCTTTTTCAGGATTTGTTTTTTTAAATTATCACAGCTACCCAAAATCTGAGTTGTAAGAAGAGATATTGTATCTAAGAAAATATAAATTACATTCTCGATATTATCTTAAATTTAAATTTTGATGAAAGCTAATTCCTTAACATGTATCAAATATAAGGTAAGGTGAGATTAAATAAGTTTTAAATCTAAAAAATTTCACTTGAGAAAATATATTAGAAAATAATAAAAATTATATCTTGAGACCTCATCTAACAGTTTAAATTTTTAGATAAAATAATTACTTATCAAGACCATAATTGTCTATTTCATTTTGTTTTGGCCAAAACGGTCGAAATATTTTATATTAGTTAAAAAAATAAAACAAAATAACATCGTTTTTACCTCGGTTTAAATTCTGGTCTGTTTTATATTTTTCGCCTAAATACTTGACGAAACGTATCGGTTTCATTTCGACCAAATAATATTTTTTTTATAAATAATGACTAATTTTACAATATCAATTATAACTTAATCCAACCGTTATATTGAGATGAAATCTTACGAGGAGTCTCTTGACATATCTATATATATTATGGTAAAATTTAGAGTAATCAGAGAATGTAATGACCTTGCGAGATTGATGATGACATTCTCTTAATATTATACATGCTCATAATTTTGTTCAGAAAAATTATTTTATTGTGTCTTTTTTTAGATTAAATTGCACAATTCTAAATAATTTTATTTTTTGAGTTTGAATTATTTTTTAAATTAATATATTTAATTATATATATAAATATTTTAATTCAAAATAGCACGCCAAAAATCTCTAAAAGTAAAAAATTCTGTTCCAATTAAAAAAATAAAACATCAACCGAAACGGTATTCTTTAATCCAGACGTGTCAAGTTTTCATGAAAACATCACTATGCCCAACCGTGTGAGAAGATAAGACATAAGATTGGAGTGATAAGACACCATGTTTAGTTTATCTTCTTTTCCATTCACTATTAATTTTATTACACGTGCCCGACAAAATAAATAAATTCAACCGTCCTATCCTATTACTTGGCTAATTTAGAATTTATTTCAGATTTTTTTTTACTTGGCTAATTTAGAAAATAATTAACTCCATTATGCAAGGGGGGGCTCGCCTTCCGATGATAATTTACTTTGCAGAAGCAGCTTTTTAAAGGCAGCAGCTATTTTCAGTCTTTAACAACTACTTGGTAGCCTTTCTTCTAGCTTTTCCGTACATCTTGCTACAATCCCTGGCCTACTCTAGCTCTCCGATGAGACCACACACGACTGTAGAATTATTTAAATCAGTCTAAGTTACACTTTATTGAATTACTCGAGAGACATGTTTTTTCCCCACCAAATCGTATCAGATCATGTTTGTTTCCTACATGTTTAACTCATGAAATTTTACAAAAGCTATGCATTTTTTATTATTCCATTAATTATATGGTACTAATTAACACACACATATTGTATTCAATGTCTTAACTACTATAACATTGCTTTAAAGTTTTAGAAGATATTGGATTTGATTTTCTCTTTACACACATGTAGATTACTTGCACGCAATATGGGATTGGCATAACATATATAAATGTTTCGTATAAAAAAACTATGTATCGTTCATGTCAACAACAAGGATCAATGATAGTTTATAAAAATTATTATTATGATATCAATTCAGATTTGATAATATATGAATTCTATTCCATAATTTCTTTTTATTTTACCTTTATTTTTTTATATGGTTGTGTATTTGGATTGAAACTTTATTGTTACTTGACATATTGATGCACGTGAGTTAATAGTTAATCTTTGAAAAAAACAATTATATGTATTTACTTAGTAGCTTAGGGCGGAAATGTTTTGGCTTCACCCTTGGCAACATTGGATGAGATGCGTGATACAAAAGGCTGATGAGATTTACATATTTGGACAATTTGTTCTGTGACCAAAAACCCTAAAAAAGTCCTTTTTAATTGGTTTTATTCCTAACAAAACAATTTATATACTAAAGAATTTGGTTGCATGATTATAAAGGACAATCTATTTATTCTTTAAGATTTCATATGGTTGTTGATTCATTTTGATTTAAGTCATCTGTTGTTGATTGAACTATTGTTTATAATTTGTTCTTTTTCAATCAATAAGGTTGCAACTTTGTCTATTTTTGCATTTTTCCTCTTTTAACCTTTCATCGATTTTTTGATGCATCCCTATGTTTTTTTCTTGGTTGCTCATCTTCTTTTACTTTAAGAGGTTTATTTTTTTGGTTGCCATACTTTAGAGCATCTATTTGTTTTGTTTGTTTGTGTTTTTGATTCCCTTATTTCTATTTTTTTTTCATTTTGTTGACATTTGTCTTTGTTTTCCTTTACTCAAAAAACTATTTTTTTTCTCAATTTTTCTATAGTTCTTATCTGAGTACAAAAACTATTATATGTAAATTCATTATAACTCTTTCCTTCGAGGTATGTTTTCCCTTAAATTATTTTATGATCTTGCTTTTTTTCCTTTTTAATTTTTCCATGTTTGTTTGTACAATTTTATGCTTTTTTTAATTTTAAAGATTAATCTTATCTTTGGTTGTATGATTGAATTATTGTTTGATTTGATAATTTGACTTCCAATGAGTAAATTCTTTTGACATAACACACTCTAGTCATTAACCAAAATACTAAATGATGTAGAAGATATATTATAGAAAACACTATGCATAAACTCCAATTTTACTATTGATTGCTATAGTAGAATAACCTTTGTTCCCTTTTAAGAAAAACAAAAAGCCTATGAGTGGAGGATATCTTGAGCTTTTTGCATGATTCATTAGTCATTAATGATTTCACCAAGGGTATATATGACTTTTACTTTTTTAAAATAATGAAATGACTTTATTGCCATTTAGATCAAGTTTTTTTTTAAAATTTAGGCAAGGGTATTTAAGTCTTTTATTTTTTAAAATATAGTGAAAATACATATTTTCTTTTGAAACAAATAATAATAATAAAACATTGGTTCAAGGACCTTTTATTTTCATAATTCAATTCTAGTTTTTGGTGTATTATGTTTTCCAATTTGATCTTCATTCTTTTCCCCTATTTTTTGTTAGATTTTTTATGTTTCGATTTAAACTCTAATTTATTTTTTTATTTTGATTTTCACTCTCATTCTTTTCAACACTATTTTTTTTTAAGATTCTTTTGTGTAATTAAATTTGTTTTCCCAATCTCATCCTTAAGAGTTTAATTTGTTGAGGATTAAGCTTCATAAATTTTCATATATGGTTCTTAAAGTTAAATGACCTCAGTCATGAGTTTGAAAATTTAGTGCGGGCAAATGTTTTTTTCTTTTTGCTTATTTTATTTTTTTAATCTCATTTTTCAATAATAGTTTTCTATAAAATGAATGGCTCTATGTTTTTTTTTATATATATATATATATATATATATATATATATATATTAGTTATCTCTATCTCATGACTTGGGTCAGGAGTTTTAATGGTTAACCCAAGTTGACTCACATTTTACTTGTCTGTCACATTACCTTAGATTGATTGATCTCATGACTTGGATCACGGGTCGCAAATGTTGGCTTTTTTTTTATCGTCTAAATTAAATATAAAAGAATTATTAAACATAATCATGGCCATAACTCAATTAAATTGTGTTTTTTATTGTTAGCTTTTTTTTATTTGTCTTTTCTTATTTTTCTAAACACATTTGCGATTATATAGACCATCATTGTCTTTTTTGTTTCTTATTCTAATTTTATTTTTAATTTATGATTCAATTATTGTCTCTTATAGGAAAAGCTGTAGTAGATTTCCTTTTTCTTGTTTTGAACATTCAAGTACCAATACCTCTTTTCAAAAAATTCATTGTGAATTTTAGAGACCTACTTCTATTTTGTTAATTGGAAAACGTAAATATAATGCATGCTTGGCAGATGATTTCTCTAAATATATATGGATCTCTCACAACATAAATCTACTTTTATGAGTGCATATTTAGAATTTGAACATAATAATTACAGAAACAATATTTGTCTCTAGTTTATCATCTGATCCGTCATCCAAAGCAAGCTTCAGCTTCTCATTTGCGTTTTAAAAATCTCTTATGCCATCCCTTGATTTTTGATTTTGACTAAGAATTAATTAATTTGTTTTTTGCCATGGTCTGCTTTACTCAGAAGAAACATCACCCGGACAGAATCTCTTGGAAATAAATCCTGAATTTTCCTCATTAGATATTATATAAAGGTGTTTATAGCACATAGAAAAGCTCATATGTTAGCATAATAAATTTTCTAAAAGGTGCAGATGGAAGATAATTGTTGACGCGTCAACAAGACACGCTGCAATTGTTTTTTTAAAATAAAACATAGATGAAAATACTAATATACCCTCAATGTTAACTCTTCTATTTTATCGTTTATGTTTTGTTTTATTTAAGAGCATAGTAGATATTTCACTGCTCATTAACAAACCAAAAAAATAAAAAATACCCTTGCTCACTCAACAATGTTTTTTTTTTTTGATATCAGGGAGTAAAACAGTAATTCAACTGTAAAAAAAGAGGAAAAAACAAAAATAACCCCAAACAATTAGATAATATCAACTGGTCTCATGTAAAAGTTGAAAATACCCCCGAGACCAAAAGGTTTATTTTCAACGCAGTGAAAGACAAAATAATAATTGCACTATTATAATCCACAATAATCTATATCTACTGCTATAATATTTATATCACACGTTATAGCTTTCTAATTAATGTAGGTTTATAGCTTTTTGATTAATGTAGGTGTTTATAGCACATAGAAAAGCTCATATAGGCATAACCATGCAGTGGGCTTACAAGACCGAATTTGTTTTATCCATTTGTATTTATCATTAGAAGTGGCATCCAGATGATAATTATAATGTGTTGACACTTTCTATTATTAAATAGAAGATGGTGAAATAAAAAAAAAAGAAGAAGAAAATAAGCCAACCTGGTTGAGAAAACTACACCTTATCTACAATCTTTCAATAAAATTCATTTTTTGATTGATTATAATTGATTATTAATTTTAATTGTTTTTTTATCATTCATTTAATTGATTTTTTAAAATTAAATTTCATCTTTCAAAAATAAATAATATTTATGTTTATAAAATGGTCTGAATCATATTATTTAAGCTTTCCCGTACATCTTGCTCAAAACCCTAGCCCTACTCTACTCCTCCGATTAGACCTCGCACCACTGCTGAATTTTGACCCATTGGTAGGGTTTTTTTTAGCTTAGTATTTCCTAATCATGACTGAATGATTGAGGTAAAATAGAAATAAAAAAATAAATCCCATATTCCTCGTGGGCAGGCGCCAAACAATCTTTTTAAAATAAAAAAAAATAAAGTATATGGATGTGGAGTGTAGAGGTGCAAGAAGTTCTTATAGACTTAGCACAGTTTTATTTTTTTATTTTTTTAAAATAAAATAACTCAATGGGTTAAGTCAATGAAAGAGATACAATTTATCTTTTAAATATATAAGTTGTGCTATATAAGTCTTTGAATTAGGGTAACAACCCAACCTTTATAGATATATAAACTAGACACACAATTCAAACATGGAGCATTATAAAAAAATATTTTTTTATTACACCAAGAAGTCTTTATTACAATAATCAAATATGCATTGCAACAAGGTATTTAATTAGATGTTTGATAGTGAAGGCTATAGGAATTTACCAGTATCCAAGGGGAGTGACGTGATGATAAACAACTTGCGATCTACACAGTAGGTCTTGAGTTCTAGTTAGGACGTGCACCCCTTATAAAAGTCTGATACAACTACGATTTTACTCGCTCATTTGGTCCCACAAATTGCACTTTCCGGGAGGTGGAGTTTCCTCGTATAAAAAAAAGATATATTGGGTTCAAAATATATTTGGAGACTTATTTTCATGAGTTTGCTTTTTTTCCAACAACTCAACTTATATATTAAGAAAATTGGTTGCTTTATTTGGAATAGCACAACCTATAGATTGCGTATAGTACTAGGTTGGGATAAATTGTAAAGTCTAGTAGTTTTGTGTTATTCTGTTAAAGGACATTTGACATTGAGTTTCAAAAATACTTTTGAATTTTATTTTATTTTTTTGGTGTTTTGATTATTTTCATGTGTTGATGTTAAAAATAATTTTTAAAAATAAAAAAAATATCATTTTGATGCATTTCTGAACAAAAAGCACTTTAAAAACACAAACTCAACAACACTCCCAAATAAACAGTTAGTTATTTGCTTTTTATTGTTATTGGTAGAGAAAAAATAAAAAACTTGTTACAAGGTAATATTTAAAGAATTTGATGTAGTGCATGAAAAGTGTGAATCAACATTATAATCATAATTATGAAAGCAACTAAAAAAAGATGGTTGTTTTATTATACACCCTATTCTAGTTAATACATACAGAGATAAAAGTAATATGGATTGCACTATGTATTGACAATGCTTTTCTTTTATTGATTATAAGATTAAATCAATATATTGGTGTTTATATTTCAATCATAAAACTTTATTTTTTTATTTAGATTTTTTTATATTTTATATTTAAATTCTCTTTCTATATTGGTGTTTATATTCCAATCATATATTGCTTGAATTGTTTAAGTGACACCAATATCTCTAATATTTAGTATAAGTTTGTGTTTTGTTCAATGATTAAGTATGGTTCATTTATCCACAATGATTCTTCAAGTTATTTCCTATGACTATAGTATAAGAATACCTACTTGTTATTATTTATTTCCTTACAATGAAGAAGTTGTCACCTCTATTACATATTACTTGTAATGAAATTTTTTAAATCATCATTTGATTATTGTCTTAACTTTGGTTTTCTTCAAATTAAAATACCCTCACCCAATCTTATTGTGTTCAAGTAATCATCATGAAGGTATGTTTACATCGACATCATTGTTTTTCCAATAACTTTATAAATTCAACTAATTATATTTTTATTGTAAAACATCATCTCTCTTATTTTGGGACCAAGCCATAAATCTCAATAATTGTCCTTATACATGTTTGATTATTTAAAATAAAGTCCTTGGGATAATAAATTTCATAGTATTTTTGAAAAGTATATAGGTAAGTTTCTATGGTAAAAAACTTATAATATTCATTCAAATGTTGAGATGTGACTAAGAATATTTTTGTTGGCATGTGAGAAAAGGAGTTTGCGAAGAAAAGGTCATCCCTAAAATTTTGGTGTTTATTTTTGTTATGGATTACACATGGAGATATATTTTGTAAATAAAGTACTAGATTATATAAAAGAGAGTTTCAAATTCTTTAAAAGAGAAGTGCTTTTTATTATGTTGATTTTGCCTTTGATCTAATGTCACAAAGAATGATACATAATATATAAACATGTCAAGATTTTTGCTTGACAATCATTCTTATTCTCTCTTTATAGGCTAACTTTTATAATTATAAACAAAATTCTTTTGATCAAAAAGGGTTTGTAAAAGCACGTAATGTGAGCTTGCTATCTTCATTTTGATATTTTATTGATTGAACTCACTACAATGTCACTCCTCAAAATTTTATCATGTCTTTGATGTCAACATTTTATCCTTAATCACCAGGAATTCTTTATAGTTTTTTATATATGTTTTTTTCTCTCTCTCCCTCTCTCACTTATAATACCTGTTATCCCTTTGTCATTTGTTTTTATTTATATAATTCTATTGATTGTTAAAAAAAATTCAAAACATTTCCTAGTGTGAGGGGTGATCTAGTATGAGTTATTATCCAAGAAAATATACAAGGTTTAAAGATGGACAATAAAGGATATTGTTTTTTGAAGGATATATCAAATATGACATTTCTTAATCTCAAATATAAATTCATTTATGTTGATAAATTTTAGCCTTATTTAAGTATCATTATAATAAGGAAAACCATAAGGGGAAAGTAAAAGGATCATGAACTAAATATATATTATATATCATCAAATTATCTTGTTTTATTTTGGGATTATTTTATGCAAGAGTTAATTTTTTAAGGTTTGTTTTTAGGGTTGATAAGGTAATATTAAGATTAAAAAAGGAGAGTTAAGTTGGACTCTTCCTTTTAAGGTTTATTAAGATTAAAAAGGAAATTCTAGGGTTTAAATAAATATCGCCCACTAACATTTGCATGATATATTTTAAAATTTGGCCAATGAGTTTATGTTTATGCCATATGTTACTTTCAATAAACATATTTTGATTTCAAAACAACAATGAGAACAAGAGAAAAAGACATATTTTATTGTTAAAAATTCAATATAATCCTAAAAAAAAATAACATTAAGAAAACAAGGTTTTAATGACCTTATCCATAAAGTTTAATAACAAAAATGAGTTCATAATGTTATACTCTTATTCCATCTTCATATTATCTCACTCTACATTTGACCAAGGTTAATGTCTACATATATTAGGAGTGTTCACATCTCTCTCAAGGGATATCCACCCATGTTTGAATAACATAAAGACTTTTTTTTTTTAAATGTGTTGCTTGTCTCAATATTATGCCTAAATACATTTGAATGATATCCATATTTCTCCTCAAGTATGTACCAATATGAGTAAGAATGTATAAAGGATGGAGGAAACTTAGCCTTGTTTAAGTAGGTGTTGCTATAATTCTTTTAAAGGCATTGATAATAGAGGTAATTGTTCTCGGGATCGATCTATGTTTTTGGAAAAACAATAAGTATTTTGCCAGTACAAATGTTATTGGTTGTGGTTAAAGATTTATGTTTTGTGGTTATGTGTTTTAGGGTATGGATTGAAATTAGTATTAAGAAAATTATAGAACTTCGGATAACATATGCCAAACACAATTATAGTTGGGATATTTGGTGCTGTAGGATAGCAAAGATCAAGTGGATAGCTAGGATCAGGTGGGAAATAAATTGGAGAAACAATATAAGTCATGCCATTTTGAGTGAACTAAGGGCAAAAACTTTTTATTTTTTTTATAAACATCTAGCTAATAAGTGTGATTCACCATATGATGTAATTTTATTTTAAATTTAGACACTTTAAGTTTATAAAGGAGCAGTGCATTTGGAATCAGGCACATTTAAAAAACCTTAATGGAATCATATAAATTTATGCCTTTGATTATTTTCAATCATTCTTTGATTTTCATAAGCTTCTTATATCCATACTTTTCGTTATAATTTTCATTTAAAACTTGTTCTATGATAGGTTTTAGATAAGGGTCAAATCTAACTTATTGACAGGTTGACAACAATAAAAGAAGATGGGTAGATTTTAATAATTGAGCAGTAAGAGTTATTGAAATGTGTTATAGGGTGTATATTTTTGAAGCATTTTCTTTGATACAGAGCCTTTCATTGAATGAACTAGTTGGAAGGTTTTGTTTAAGCACACCAATGAGCCTATTTATTTAACTTCTCATCAATTCTATATCCTTGTTATAGTTCTTCTCCAAAATAATTCTTCCTTCATCTTTCATGACTTGTTCTAATGTATTTATTTTAAGAAAAAATAGTTTTTAAATTATAATTTGTGTTTGTTTTCCTTTTTTTATAAAGAAACACCAAACTAATATGTATGAATTTGAATAATCATAAAAATAATAATAATAAAAGGATTGGTTGGATATGGAGTAGCTCTTTATGACATATGACAAAGTTTTTGAATCTTCCAACAATGTAATAGAGTTTGATAACAACTCTAGTGTCTTGAATTTTGAGATAAATTCTTCTTTTATGGCTATAATGAGCAATTTCATCATAAACTTTTTTTCTTTGTGCAAATTATTGAATATACTAATCCATCCACTTTAGAAATAAAAACCTTGAAAACTATTTTCCTTTCCAAGACGTGGAATATAAGTTAATGTCTATATATTTTAGGAAGGTGATATGTGACCTCTATTCAACTAAAAATGTTGTATTAACTTGTATCATTAACCCATACATTTGAGAAGAAAAATTCAAACTTTTGAATCATCCAAAAATGTAGAAATATATACAAAATAATTTATCAACACATCCTCTTTAAATTTTAACTAATGAAATTTTGAAAACCAAGCTACACAAAACTTTGATATATTGAATTGTATCCTTTATGAAATCATGACATTTTAACTTGGAAGCCTATAAGGACTGGTGTTTTTATGATATTGTTTTTGCTTGTCATGACACCTATCTTATAAAATTTCATGCACAAACAAGATTTTCTAATAACATTACAAATGAATAGTCTAGGGAAAACTTCTAGTTATTTTTATATACAAGGGTAAGTTAGCGAAGCCATTGTTCTCAGAAGAATACCTTAAAATTAAACAAGCAAAGCTTTACCTTAGATCCCTTGTGGAGTTGTCATTCTATCATGATGGATTAATTTAATATTATGTGAAAAAGGGTATAAAAAAAAGAAGAACGAGTTTTCATCTAGTTTTATGGTAATTATAAATCCTAACTACTTTTTCAAAGATTTCTGGGTAAGGGTTTGATCATAAAAAAAAGAAGATGAATATCACCATAAAATATTTGATTTAAAAAATGCTGTATTGCTATTTGATTTTTCAATAAAATATCTATTAAGAAGACATGCTATGATCTTGCCTAAACTAAATTCCTATATTCAATATAGGATATAAAAGACTTTGAAGATCTAAGATAGTAAAATGGTATCTAAACCTATTAATAAAGCCTAATCATCATCATTTTAGGGTATGAGTGAAAGATTTGTAAATGGTAAATTAGGGTTTGATCCATTTTCTCTTGTATTTTTATTCTTAAATAACAAAATTTTATTCCCATAGTTTTTCTATGAAATAATATTGTACTTATTATTATAATTATTTAGTGACAAAACTCAACTTTTAATGATTATATCTTCACAAGTTTGATTATTTATTTAGAGAAGACAAGATTTTATTTACACAACCTTTTATTTTTTAATGCAATAGACAATAAAAATCTATAAACTTGGCCTTTTAAGAATTATATCATCTCTACATTAACAATGACAAATCGCCATCACACTAAGAATCATATAACACCCACTAAAATTCCATTCAAGCCGACGAGCATAAAGAAACATCAAACACATATTACAAGCCATTCGACATAGACAAACAAGCACGAGCAACAAACAAGCACGAGCAAACATGATGTCCACACATATTTATATATATGGACATTTGATTTTGAAATTGACCTGTCGGAGCTACTCAAAATTCTCAAGGGAAATCAATGGTGGGATGTGGAAGTCATGTAGGGATGCATGACAGTGACCGGTGGCACGTGGAAGTCAAGTGACGATATATGGTAGTGGCTTGTAACTGTAGAACCAGTTTTCTGGCTAAAAAAAATGCATGTTTTAAGAGCTTATAATTAAAGAATTTGTTTTATTTGTGATTTTAGTTTTCAAGTAATGTATTTGTTAATAGAGGGACACTGGAGATTTATATTATTATTAATTTTAGTGCTCAGTAAAATTAATCAAGGTGCAGGCAAGTTGATCTGAATATCATGTTAATAAAAAAAAGTATCACTGGAAATTTTTATTATCGTTAATTTTAGTACTTGTAAAATTAATCAAGGTGCATGCAAGTTGACCCGAATACCATGTTAATATAAAAAAGTATCCCAGGAAATTTTCATTATCGTTAATTTTAGTACTTGTAAAATTAATCAAGGTACACACAAGTTTGACCCGAACACCATGTTAATAAAAAAAAGTATAGCGATAAAACGTCGTTTAAGAAGAGATATCAATAGCTTCGACTTCCTACTTTCTGCATCGAGTTAAAGTTGTGGTGGTGATGATGGCGTGGAAAGGCAATTCATGGGAGAGGAGGGAAGAGTTGACGGGTGTTGTGTGGTGGCGTGCTCACTACTTTGCTGTTGGAGTTATAGGGGGAAAGTCGCAAGAATATGGTGGCGGCTATAAGGGAGAGGGGGCAGTGGAGACAAGCATGGATACAAGATTTTATATTGTTTTTAAAAATATTTTTTTATATTGTTTTTAAAAATATTTTTTATTTAAAAAAATATTTTAAAACATTATTTAACAAATTTTATCAAAATATTTTTAAAATATAATACTAAATAGGACCAAGCTTTCTTTCTTTTCTTACCCTTGTTTTTTTTTTTTTTTGGTTGACAATAAACAATTTGTTTTTGAAAAAGAAGGGATAATATCTCAATAAATCTCTAAACTCTGATACTCTAAAATGTTATTTTACAATATAAAAAATATATAAAAAATTCCTTGTAAAATTTGTAGTTTGATATAATAATTAGACTGAGATACAAGATTAATATCATAAAACTAAACCATATATATGTAATCAGAATGAGACTAGATGCTCTGCTAGAATTTATGAATAATAAAAAAAAAGTAGATAAAATATCTTCAAAAGAGCAATGAAATTCATTGCCAAACACCCGACAATTGCACTTTCACCATCTATTTCCAATGCTTCGCGGATGTGTGTTGATGGGCCATCCGATAGACACAACAGCTTGCAAGTAGTGGAGTTAGCAGGAGGCACCCATAGCGGTATATATGCGCATAAACAGTGGTGCGAGCAAAGTTTCTTGCAGTGCTGGGCCACCTTCGAAAATTTTGAACCATAGATCTTCCTATGACTTTGAATAAGTGCTCACGATGATACCGCAATAAAAGAAAGTAACTGGTTGTCATGTGGGGTCTCCTTGGAAGTTTTTGAACCATTGATTGTCCTGAGAATTTGTATGATTTTCTGTGGATGGAGGAAACCCACCTCGAAAAGCGTATTTTATGCATCCAGATAAACGAGTAAAACCCGTAATTGTCACAGATTTTTATAAAAGATCGCATGTTCTGACTCGAACTCAAGACCTGCTGTTTAGATCGCAAATATTTTACCATGACACGACTTATAATTGGTATGATATTGATCTCTGCATAGTGAAAAAGGAGGGAGGGAGCTTCCCATATATAAAAATTATTTCTTAGGCTTCCAATAATGATTAGGTAAAAGCAATAAATCATTACCCTCTGTGACTAGTGGCACTATAAGTGCGAACAAGTGTTCTCCTCACAAAGTCTACTGAAGCAGTGATTGAGTGCTGGGAGAATTCGACAAAAACATTGAGGGGATAGCTAGCTAGCCATGGGAGAGGAAGTAACTAAGATGGGAGAGATAGGGCCCTTACCACCAAAGCTGCAGCGACCTGCACACTTTGTCCTGGTGCATGGAATAAGTGGGGGGAGCTGGTGCTGGTACAAAATCCGGTGTCTAATGGAGAATTCAGGCTACAGGGTCTCCTGTATTGATCTGAGAGGTGCCGGGATCGATCCGGCCGATGCCGATTCTGTTCATTCTTTCGATGATTATAATAAACCTCTAATGGACTTCATGTCTTCCCTGCCTGATAATGAGAAGGTCCCTCAGCATATCCTGCAATTTTTTTGGATCATTAACCTGCTGCGCGTATATATATATATATATATATATATGACCAATTTCTTAGAATATGATCATGGCTCTTGATTATGTTTACAGGTGATACTGGTAGGCCACAGTGCTGGAGGGCTGAGTGTAACGCAGGCAACTCACAGGTTTTCAGGGAAGATCCGGCTAGCCGTTTATCTGGCTGCCACCATGCTCAAGCTGGGATTCTGGACAGATCAAGATATAAAAGATGTAAAATCAATTTATCCACCCATCCATCTCTCCCTTTTCTTTCTAAGTTTCTTTCATATACCTCTGAAATTCATAACTGCTGGTGTGTGTGTATACGATACAGTAATGGCATCAGGTTATTTTCGTACAGTCCACAGATATGCGAGCCAACTGTATTCACAAAGTCTCGGGGTGTTATCCACTTGATTTCACCGTGACAAAATCTAAACATTATCCATAATTGCCGGATCTTCCAAATGGAAACAAATTAGCACTAGCTGTCTTATTATACTCCCATGGAGAGAGTAGAAAATGTATAAAAATATTTCGATAATTAAGGTGGATAGAGGAGTCAATGTTGCACCCCTAGCTAGCTCGCTCGTCATGCTGCATCACCCACCCTACCACCTAACGATTCAGAAAAACCACCTAACTAGCGTGAATCACTTGGCGTAGTTTCATGATTCAATTGCAAACTAAACTCTCAAACAGGAAGCTAGAATGGATCAAAAAATCGATGGCCATGTCACCGCAAAACTACTATTTTCATGTTTGTGCTCTTAACAATCTCTTGAAAGTATCATTTGTGGTCTTGCTGAAAGACTTCCATTCTATAAAGCCCCCCCTTTTGTTTGTTTTCTTTATTTCATTTTCTTGATGTCAAATTGCAGGGAGTTCCTGATTTATCATCATTTGGGGACGTGTATGAGCTAGGATTTGGGTTGGGACCTGACCAGCCCCCAACCAGTGCCGTTCTCAAGAAAGAATTTCAACGCAAAATCAGCTTCCAGCTTAGCCCTCAAGAGGTACTAGTTATTTCACCAAGCTTGATTATGTTTGAAGCAATCACATTAAATATTTCCTGCTTCAATACATTTTCTCATCCCAGAATATATATATATATATATATATATATCAACAGGCTTCCCATTGATTAAAGATATTTTTATACAAAGATAGTTTTGCTCGTGGCTTTTTCACCTCTTATTACTATTATTTTAAGAAATTATTTTCATTAAAAATCCCAGTAGAAGTTGAGCAAAACTGGGGAAGCTGTCTGACGAGATTTTCCAGCAATGTAATCAGTCTTTTGTGCTCATCACGCTAGCTTCATTTATGATTGTTATTCGCAGATAGTGGGAAAATAGATGTTGTTTTTGTTTTCCTCTCTATCTCAAAGAGTATATTCAAAGAATATATGAATATATATATATATATATATATATATATATATATATATATATATATTTATCTCAGGATCCCTTGGAAATTTAAGGACATGTCCAACGTAGATTTTAGCTTGACAAGCCATTGCATTCTTGATGGATCTTATAAATGGAAACACCAAGTCCATTGATTTCTGAAATTAGTGTTTGTGTGGATGGGGCACTCAGCTTTTCTCTTGATTTCTCTTTGCCATGTTGAGCTAGTTCTGATCCTAAATAAGCTGCGAAAGGCAAAAGAAGGATATCGATTGCCTTTTAGAGAATAATATAAATTATATTCTAAGATGATTCTTTAATATAGTATCAGAGTCTTAAATTCTTAGGTGAGATAGTTCTTTAATATAATATCATAGCCTTGTTGATTCACCTGTATTTATGGAGCTAAAATACTATAACTTGGTTAAAAAACTACATTAGTCTTCCCTTATCTTTCATATTTAATCTGCGATGTGGGACACATGGTTGTTCAGGATTCAACCTTGGCTGCCATGCTTTTGCGACCAGGACCAATCCTAGCATTAATGTCTGCCAGATTTAAGGAGGAGAGCGATGATATCGACAAGGTGAAGCGTATATTCATTAAGACCACGCAGGATCATGTCGTCAAACCTCACCAACAAGAAGAAATGATACGCAGGTGGCCACCGTCTGAGGTTTATGTATTGGATAGCGACCACAGCCCGTTTTTCTCTACCCCATTTCTGCTCTTCGGTTTGCTTATCAAGGCAGCGGCTTCTGTTGGGTGTCACTGATAAGAGACTGTGATTATTCTTGTGGATTGAAAAATACATCTGTACTCTTCTATTTTCTTGATTGTATCCAATAATTTCTGTTTTACGAAAATTTTCAGCTTAGCAAGCAATCATATATGGAAACAAAAAAATATGAACATGCTATGAGATTATGGTTTCCATCATGTGGGAAGATTGTGATCCTGTTCTGGTGTTCTAGCTCCCCAGAAATCTGCAAATGTACATTTGAAAGGCTTACACATTCTTTGATCTCCAATTGTCTGGGCTGAATGGACCTGTACATTTTCCTGCTGAGCTCCTATCATCTGCTGCAATGAAACCATGAAAGTAACCAGGTGGGGTTGCTGGTGTCTCTCTTTAGCCATTGAAGTTCAAGTTAAGATATAATTAAGAAGTACAAATGATCCTAAGTATTTAGTTTTGATATGGGTTCGTCCTCTTTAAGATAACAGAAGAGATAAACTATATTTCAAACCGGAAAAACTGACTCCAAGATACTTGTAGTGTGAAACAAAAATGAGTTACAAAAATGAAAATCAAGATGAAATAAAACATTTATAAGAATCAAACAAAAATTAAAGGAGTGGTTATTCTATTTTTGTCCCCATTTCTCCTCTCTTCCATTGTTTGTGCCTTAGTTCCTTTTATCCTTTTAATTTCATCCCTCTCTAATTTTTTCTTAACTCACTTAATCTGTGTAAAATATTTATTTTTTGGATTCGAACTTAATCAGATATTTATTATATTACTTGCCCTCTTATGCTTTTCTTAGTGTTTGATCTAAATTCTAAGAAATCTCCTCTCAATTTTGTGATTTTTCTCGCAATTTCTTTTAGAAAAGATGAAGAACCTCCCTCCTTTATAGTCTTAGCAGTTATCAACCACGAACAGAAGAAGAGAAAGGGTTTTTATAGTGTAATTTTTCATAATTCATCTTTTGACCTAAAAGGAGTGGTTATTCTCTTTTTGTCCCCATTTCTCCTCTCTTCCATTATTTGTTTCTTAATTCCTTTTATCCTCTTAATTTCATCCTTCTCTATATTAATTTTTTTTTAACTCACCTAATCTTTGTGTAAAATATTTTTTTTTTGGATTCAAACTTATTCAGATCGTATTGTCTAGGACTCACATCATCTGCCTATTTATTATCCATTGTTATTTATTTTTGGATTTTACAGTTTTTTTGTTTTGTTTAGGATTACATAACTAATTACTTGCACCATAAAATTCCTAAAGTTCTTGAGTCTGCCTACCACCTAATTGTTTGGTTCGCCAGTATGTGAAGGTCCTGCAAGAAGAATAAAATAAGTATAAATTTTTATTAATAACACTAGTTCACCTTAATTATAAAAATTAGAGAGGATACTCATTTTCTTTTTTGTCAGCAATTATAATAAGCTTTCATAAATATTAGTTCCATTACGACAATAGAAGCTATAATTGTGCTGCAATTTGAACATGTGTGATTTTTCAAGTTGTTGTAGTATCGAACTCGTGATCGTTGCATACAAGACTGCGATATCATATGAATAAGTGATCTTAAAACCTGAATTTATTAATGAACCTCCATAATATAATTTATATTATTATCTAATATGATTTTTCAACTTGCTGTCTTTCTTTCTCTAACACAAGCACGTTCATAAGCCATTAATGATATATATATATATATATATCATTAATGGGGCACTGCCTGAATCTATATATCATTAATGGATGCAGTTGGTCATCCTGCCATTCACATTGCATTAATGGGGCACTATCTAAATCTCAATTGAAATATGATGTTTCAGTTTTGACGTGTTGTTTTGAGTTGTATTGTTTTGGGTTGTATTGTTTATATATATATATTAAATCTATTAATTCAAATTGTTTTTAGTTTAAATTCAAAAATAAAATTATTTAGAATTGTGCAATTTAATCTGAAAAAAAAATACAATAAAATGATTTTTCTCAACAAAATTATGAGCATGTATAATACTATAAGAATGTCATTATCAATCTCGTAAGGTCATTATATTTTCTGATTGCTCTAAAATTTTAACATAATATATATAAATATGTCAAGAGACTTGTAAAATTTGATCTCAATCTAACAATCGGATTAAGAGATATGATTGATATTGTAAAATTATTTATTATTTAAAAAAATACTATTTGGCTGAAACAGAATGAGCGGAACGGAACTTAAACGTTCCTTTGAAAATTTAGGCAAATTTTTCAAAACAGGCTGAAATTTTAAATAAAATAAAAATTATATTGTTTTATCTCATTTATTTAACTGATACGAATCAGAAACAAAATGAAATTATCAACCATGGATGGGATCATTCCATCTTGACGCCAGGAGCATTAGTGGCCTGGACCAGTGTATAAATTACACGGCTCATCTGGGAAGTGGTCAATACCCATTACTAGGAGCCTGTTTGGCACACCGGTACAACCGGTGTTTTGCTAAAATTCAATTTTTTTTATTTTAAATAAATTTTTTTTGGTGTTTTTAGATCATTTTGATGTGTTAATATCAAAAATAATTTAAAAAAATAAAAAAATATCATTTTGATGTATTTCTAAACAAAAAACACTTTAAAAAACAACCGCAACCATACTCTCAAACAGGCTCTAGATCAACAACAGCCGAGGAAGAATTTTAATTGTCAACATTTATAGTTTTTGTATTAACTTGGAATGAAAATTTCATCCCGAAAAGAGATACCAATCCTAAAGCAGGGCATAGCAATGATGTATAGTAAAAATCGTTTGCTGTAGATTTTGAAATTCAAAGTGGTTGATTTGATGGCCAAGGAGTTCTACTTCCTTCGGCTTTCTAAGTTCGAACTTTGAAGTTATAATAATTTTTTTTAAATGTATAGAATCGAAATGATTGGTGTCTTGAACAATAGATTTACGTCTTGAACAATGAGGTGATGTTAAGGCATTTTGCCACTTGGATTGGACTTTTGGTGATATATTGATCAAATGGTCTTCTCCATAATTAGGGCTCCAAGATTTACAGCACAAAACCTTTAAAACTCTTTCTATTATCCCTATCTTCATTCCAATCACTATCACTATAACCCATAAGTTCAAATGTATTAGAATATCCATAAAAACAAACCAAAATCAATAGTACCTTTGATATACCAAAGAATTCACTCTAAAACTTTAAAGCGTGTCATTGTTGGTGTCTCTATAAACTTGTTCATAAGTCCTACTAAAAAAAAATTGGATGGGTGCATGTTGAATATCTTGAAATTCCAAATCCCATCAAGGCTTTTGAATGTTAAAGAGTTTTTATTATCTCCCTATCACTCTTTGACATGTTTACTCTGCACTCAACTAGAGTATTTATTTTTGCATAATTCTTCCGTCTTGAACCTCTTAAGAATTTTCATTACAAACTTCTCTGGGCTTACAAAGATTTCATCATCTTATTATTTTATCTTAATCTCTAAGTATAATATTATACGAACAATATTTGTTATCTCAAACTCCTTAATCATTGTTTGCTTAAAATCTCTAAACATATTTGGATAATTCCTTATGAACATCAATTCATCCACATACAAACACACAAAAAGTAGTATTACCACTTTCTTTTATCCTTACATAGATAGCATATGCATTTAACAAATCCATTCTTTAAGAAATAGTTATCAATGTGATTATACCAAGCTCTTAGGGTTTGCTTCAATCCATACAAGGCTTTGTTCAACTTTGAAAACTTGTCTTCATATCCCTTTACTTCATATCCCATAGGTTGTTTAATATAGACCTTCTCCTCAGGAAATCCATTTTAGAAAAGTTGATTTTCTCATTCATTTGCTTCAATCTATATAAGGTTCTGTTCAACTTTAAAGACCTTGTCTTAAAGTCCTTCAACTTTATATCGTATAAGTTGATATTTTTCTTTTGTCACTATTGTGTATACACTAACTTGAAGAAACTAGTATTTGCATGATAGGTCCTTCAAGTGTGTTGCGTTGAGCCTAATTATGGTTATTATTATTTCAATCCAAGCACAATCTATAATCTTAAATGTCCACACAACAGATAACATTTGATTTATTTGGGTAATCCATTGATATAAGAGGGAAAGCACATGGATAGAAAGCTGGAGGAGAGATTGCTACATTATTTTGAGTCTGAAAGAGGAAAGAGTGAGCTAAAAAGGGAGGAAGAAAAACGTGCACCAAAGTCTTCTCCAAGTTGTCCAATTGACTTCCTAGAACACCTTTCGGTGTTGTAGCCATAACTTTTGACTTAGAGATCCAAATGGTCTGTTCTTTAATGATCTAGAAAGATAACAGAATTTCCTATAAATACGTCTCTAGTAGCCATATATCCAAAGAGGGATTATAAGAAGGTCGAATTGCTGTACAAACGTAGCGCCAAATTTGTGTTAGAATTTTAACCGAATTTATGTTGTGTTCTTCTTCGTAGATTTCAGTTCTTTAGTTTGTAGACTTATTATTTCAGTTTGATTCAAGTTATTTCATGTTTATTAAAGTGTTATTATATATATTCATGGTTGACTAATCTCTTTCCTGGATCCAAATCAAGGATAAAGGTGATTGAGGTGAGTTTCTTAAGATATGAATGAATCTTAATGTTTATCTTCTCATTTTCTTCATGAATGTTTTATTATTGCAAAGAAATTTTAGAGATCTTTTAGGTAATGTTATTATCTTTAATGTTTATGCACAAATCTTAGTTTTGGTATAGATATTGCTTGATTCAATGTCTTACTTAATATAAAAATACTCGTTCATTCTCAAACAAAAATCAATCATTATCTTTTTAACTTCATTGTAATGTCTTCCGATCTATTATCACCATTGTTGATATTAGGTTGAGTTATATTATATACTTTGAAGGAATTACCAATATATCACTATTAAAATTGATTTGGAATCGAGACTTACTTTTTCTTGTCATTTAAAATCTATTTACACTCTCATCTTTGAAAACAAATCCATTAATTATTTTCAACCAAATTATTGTTAATTTAATTTCTCTTGAGTTTTTTTGTTACATAGCTTTATTTCCATATCTATCTCTCTGTGGATATGACCTCGATCTTACCAAGTTAATTGCTACATCGCACACTTGTACACTAGCGAGTTAAAACAAGCCGATCATAAAAAGTAGGCAAGTAATTTTGGCGTCGTTGCGAGGGAGCTAACAAGCAAAGGTAACAGATTTAAATTTGAGAATTGAAAAAAAAAATACATAAAGAAAACTCAAATGGCTGGTTTTACCGCGTAAAAAAAGAATAAAATAAAACAAAAATTTGACCTCAACTTTTCGGATATTGAACTGTGGACTGGCTATTAATTGTTGGATTGTGGCTAGGTCAATCGTTTTTCTTTTAATTTCTATTCTAATTAGTATCTAATATTTATTATTTATATTATAAGGCTAATTCTACCTCCTCTTGTTTATTTTAATTTATTTTGTTGTTTTGTTGTCATATTTATCTAATATTTATTGTTTGAAGTGTTTGGCCGGTATTACTGCTTCTTTATTCATGTTTTTTATAATTATCTTTTAATGATTATTATTGTTAATATTACTTATTAGTTGGACTGTGAATTTCGTAATTTGTTGTATATTTTTGTCAGCTATTACTTTATCTTTTAGGTTTCATTTACTTTTATTTGCAATCTTCCTTTTCTTTTTATTTTTCTTTTTGTTTTTCCTTTCCTTTCCTTTCATATTCATGTAATTGTTATATTATTTTCCATCATGGCTAATGTTGAAGATATAGAAGGTGAAAGGAGTGTTCAAGGTAATGGAACTCCACAATTCAATGATTAACCTAATTTTCAAATTCTTAGAGAATATCTTCACCCGACTATACATAGTACACCCTCGTGTATTATCTTGCCTCTTAACCAACAAGCTTTGATTTTGAAACCGGGCATGATTCAACTTCTTCCCATATTTTACGATATGGATTCTGAAAATCCATACACACACATTAAGGACTTTGAAGAGGTATGTAACACCTTTATTGATAGAACACGCACCGAGGAAACCTTTCGACTTAAATTGTTCCCATTATCTCTAAAGGATAAAGCCAAACTTTGGCTAAACTCCCTCTGTCCTAGGTCTATAGGTACATGGAGGGAAATGCAAGCAGATATTTTGATAAAATACTTCCCCACTCATAGGACGACAACCTTACAGCATAAAATGATAATTTTTTGTTGTAGTCCAAATGAGTGATTTCACCAAGCTTGGGAAAAGCTTAAAGGCTTGTTAAATGCTTGTCCCCACCATGGCTTTGAGATGTGAAGGTTAGTGAGTTCATTCTACGGCTCTCTTACCATAGATTTTAAAAAGCTAATGTCAACCATGTGCAATGGTGAGTTTTATGACAAAGAACCAAGCAAAGCCTACAATTTTTTTTTTTTTTATCAATTGGATGAAAACACAAAGCAATGGGAGACCTCTCTCCCACTTCATGTTGATTCTAGAAACACTATTTCTCATTTAAGTGGGAAGTTCCAATTGAAAGAGACTGATGACCTTAATGCTAGATTAGCCTTATTGGCTAGAAAAGTAAAGTCTCTTGAGATTAAAAAAGTGCATGTCATGAGTGAACAATAAGAGGAAAGTTGTGTTGTTTACGAGAAAAAAGGGCATAGAACAACCGAGTGTACCCTTCAAATCATCCCAAACATGATCCATGATCTTACATGTCCACAAAATAAATAAACATTTGATTTATTTTGGGTAATCCATTGATCTAAGAGGGAAAGCACATGGATGGAAAGTGGATGGGAGATTCTTATATTATTTTAGGTCAAAAAGAAGAAAGAGTCAGCTCAAAAGGGAGGAATAAAAACATGCACCAAAGTATTTCTCCAAGCTACCTAATTTGACTTTTCAAGAACATCTTTCGGTTTGGTAGCCATAACTTTTGAGTCGGAGATCCAAATGATATGTTCTTTAATGATTTGGAAATCTAATAGATGACCTATAAATATATCTCTAATTACCATATCCAAAGGGGGGTCTTCAAAGATATATTTATAGGCCATTTTGTTATCTTTCTAGATCATTAAAGAGCATATCATTTGGATCTCCGAGTCAAAAGTTATGGCTACAACACCGAAAGGTGTTCGGGAAAGTCAAATTAAGCAGCTTGGAGAAGCCTTTTGGTGCATGTTTTTCTTCCTACCTTTTGAGATGAATCTTTCTTCTTTTTGACCAAAAATAATGTAACAATCTCCCCTCCAACTTTCCATCCATGTGCTTTCCCTATTAGATCAATGGATTACCCAAAATAAATCAGATTTTATTTGTTGTGTGGACATGTAAGATCATGGATTATGCTTGTGCTGATTTGGAGGGACACTCAGTTGTCATATGCCCTTTGCTCTTGCAAATAACACAACTTTCCTCTTGTTGTTCACTCATGACATGCATTTTTTTTATTCTAAAGAGATTATACTTTTCTAGCCAATGAGACTAATCAAGCATTGAGGTCATCAGTCTCTTTTAATTGGAACTTCCCACTTGAATGAGAAATAGTGTTTCTAGACTCAACATGAGGTGGAAGAGAAGTCTCCCATTGCTTTGTGTTTTCAGCTAATTAATCAAAAACATTGTAGGCTTTACTTGGTTCTTTGTCATAAAACTCACCATTGCACATGGTTGACATTAGCTTTTTAAAATCTACGGTAAGAGAGTCGTAGAAGAAACTCACTAACCTCCACATCTCAAAACCATGGTGGGGACAAGCATTTAACAAGCCTTTAAACTTCTTACAAGCTTGGTGAAATGACTCATTTAGACTACAACAAAAAATTATCATTTGACGTTGTAAGGTTGTCGTCCTATGAGTGGGGAAGTATTTTTTCAAAATATCTGCTTGCATTTCCCTCCATGTACCTATAGACCTAGGAAACAGGGAGTTTAGCCAAAGCTTGGCTTTATCCTTTAGAGATAATGGGAACAATTTAAGTCAAAAGGTTTCCTCAGTGCATGTTCTATCAATAAAGGTATTACATACCTTTTTATAGTCCTTAATGTGTATGTATGGATTTTTAGAATCCATACTGTAAAATATAGGAAGAAGTTGAATCATGCCTAGTTTCAAATTCAAAGCTTGTTGGCTAAGAGACAAGACAATACATGAAGGTGTTCTCTGTATAGTCGGGTGAAGATATTCTCTAAGAGTTTGAAAATTAGGTTGATCATTGAATTATGGAGGTCCATTACCTTGAACAATGCCTTTCACCTTCTATATCTTCAACATTAGCCATGATGGAAAATAATATAACAATTATATGAATATGAAAGGAAAGGAAAGGAAAAACAAAAAGAAAAAGAAAAAGAAAAGGAAGATTGCAAATAAAAGTAAATGAAACCTAAAAGATAAAGTAATAGCTGACAAAAATATACAACAAATTACGAAATTCACAGTCCAACTAATAAGTAATATTAACAATAATAAACATTAAAAGATAATTATAACAAACATGAATAAAGAAGCAGTAATACCGGCCAAGCACTTCAAACAATAAATATTAGATAAATATCACAACAAAACAACAAAATAAAATAAAATAAACAAGAGGTGGTGAATCAGCCTTATAATATAAATAATAAATATTAGATACTAATTAGAATAGAGATTAAAAGAAAAACGGTTGAACCAACCACAATCCAACAATTAATAACCAGTCCACAGTCCAATATCCAAAAAGTTGAGGTCAAATTTTTATTTTATTTTATTCTTTTTTTAGGCGGTAAAACCAGCCATTTGAGTTTTCTTTATGTATTTTTTTCCAATAATAAAATCTAAATTTGTTACCTTTGCTTGCTAGCTCCTGGGCAACGACGCCAAAATTGCTTTCCTGGTTTTTATGATCGGCTTGTTTTAACTTGCTAGTGCACGAGTTTGCGACGTAGCAATTAACTTGGTAAGATCTAAGTCATATCCACATAGAAATAGATATGGAAATAAAGCTACATAACAACAAAAAACTCAAGAGAAATTAAATAAACAATAATTTTCTTGAAAATAATTAATGGATTTGTTTTCAAAGATGAGAGAGTGTAAATAGATTTTAAATGACAAGAAAAAGTAAGTCTCGGTTCCAAATCAATTTTAATGGTGATGTATTGGTGATTACTTCAACATATATAAGATAACTCAACCTAATATCAACGATAGTGATATTAGATCGCAAGATATTACAATGAAATTTAAAACAATAATAATTGATTTTTGTTTGAAAATGAACGAGTATTTTTATATTAAGTAAGACATTGAATCAAGCAATATCTATACCAAAACTAAGGTTTGTGCATAAAAACTCAAGATAATAACATTACCTAAATGATTTCTAAAATTTCTTTGCAATAATAAAACATTCATGAAGAAAAAGAGAAGATAAACATTAAGATTCATTCATATCTTAAAGAACTCACCTCAATCACCATCATCCTTGATTTGGATCCAAGAAAGAGAGTAGCCAACCATGATTATATATAATAATACTTTAATAAACATGAAATAACTTGAATCAAACTGAAATAATACGTTTTACAAACTAAAGAATTAAAATCTACAAAGAAGAACACAACATAACTTCGGTTAAAATTCTAACACAAATTTGGCGCATACCTTTGTACAGCAAATTCGACCTTCTTAAAATCCCCATTTAGAGATGTCTATTAGCATACATATTTATAGCCTATGATGTTATCTTTCCATGATCATTAAAGAACATGCAATTTGGATCTCTAAGTCAAAAGTTATGGGTACAACACCGAAAAGGTGTTCTGGAAAGTCAAATTAGGCAGCTTGGAGAAGATTTTGGTGCATGTTTTTCTTCCTCCCTTTTTAGCTGAATCTTTCTTCTTTTTGACCCAAAATAATGTAACAATCTCCCCTTCAACTTTCCATCCAAGTGCTTTACCTCTTAGATCAATAGATTATCCCAAATAAATCAAATGTTATTTGTTGTGTGGACATGTAAGATCATGGATTGTGCTTGGGCTGATTTGGAGGCTGATTTTAAGCATCATATAAGGATACAAATGTACCTATTATTTAGGGCTAAGATTGACATTGAAACCTTGAGTGTTTGATGGTTTACGTTTGCACACAACATGAGGCAAGTTTGGGCTGAATAGATCATATGATACTCTTTTCTAGGATTGGAATAGAATTAATTTTTGGGGTAAATTTGGAGCACTTATTTGAACCAAGATTTGCTTCAATCTTCAACTAAATTTCTCTTTCAATTCTTTGTTCGAATTTCAAACATTAAATTTCCTGAAATAATTCATTTAAGGTCTAAAAACCTGTCGAAACATTAATAGAAACTTAATTACAAAAAAGCACATCAATTATTATAAAAAAAACCCAAATAAAACTAATAAATACATATGTAACTTAAGAGACTTAATGATACTTTTGATGTAAAATCATCCACACATTTTAGTAAACTAAGCTGAATGTTTAAACTTTTCTTCAATGATCTCTAATATCTAATGTCTACATTTTTTATCAATGAATTTTAATGTCTAAGAGTTTAAGGTTTTCATTGAAAAAGTTCAATGTCTAATGTTCATATTTTTTATCGATAAATTTTAATGTATAAAAGTCTAACTTTAATCAAACACATGTTGGGCATTCAATTGAATCCATTCTTTATATTGAACTAGGCCTACCCATTATTCCAAAACTCATATACAATAGCTCAACACATTATAATTTGATTTGATAACAAACAAAATCAAGTGCAAACATGCAAATAATCCTCATAAAATGTACAAAAAAAAATTAAACACAAAATGAACCCAACATCATACCTATAACCGACTTCCTATATTTCATTGACATGGTTAGCCACCCATTGTTGAAAATTCATAGTAGGCCTCAAATGTATTAATTAGACTACCAATAATTCTCTTTCCAACATAAAATACCCAAGAATTAAAATAAATTTAAGAATTATGTCATCAAGTTCACACACAAAATCTCTCACTTTCCTAGTCTTCCAAGGCAAATCATTAAAAATCCAAACATATAACAACTCAATTTACCTTGATTAAACCTAATTTAAAACTCAATCCAAACTCATCATTTTCATATCACCAATTTACATTAAAACATATCATTTTATCTTCCACTATACCATACAACCAAAAACATCAATTCACTAAACTATTAGAATTTGTCAAATTTTCTAATTTCTCATCCTTTCCAAAATATAACAATATTGTTTTTATATAAGTTTTAATCATAAACCAAATGATTTATTCTATATGAGTTTTAAACATGCTTAAACACAAACTCAACATTTTATCTTACACACAACTTGCATAATATTGTTTGAACATCTTTAATATGATCTATTCAATATTTCACATTTCCATTATTATGTCAAGCACACAAATTTTATAATGCCAATAGGATACTCAGTATAATTTTATAGTTTTCAATTTCTCCTAATTAGTCCCTAAATAAGTCATATCCGTCACAATTACTCAATACTTCATATAATTTTGTATCTCCCTTTCAAATTCACATGAACCCTAAAATTCAAAGATTTGGGCCTTTTTAATTCTATATGTTAATTAGCGAACATGAACCTTTCTTGTGTTATTTTTATAACCAACATCAATAAAAATAAACCCAAACAACATTCCAATACAAAATATCATAAAACCTTAAATTTGGAAATTGAGGATTTTGAACCTCGTAATGAAAATCCAATTAACAATTAAAATTAATTGGTTAGGAATCTCTTACCACAATCAAATAACCTAATGAAATATGTTTTTTTTGCAAAGATTCTAAGGTTTTCCCCTTTCTCTTTGACATTTTGCACATGTGTTCTATCTATTTTTCAAGCTTCCAACCTCTCTGTTTAATTCAGTTTTTTTGAATGGATATAAATAACCTAATCATGCTATGATGCCCATAATCCAAGTAGTTTTAGAGAAGAAAAAAAAATGAGAACAATCAAAATTTCTAATTCTCCTTAACTTGACATGGTAGATGGTATAAAGAGGACAAAAGGATTACCCCTCTCCCCAAGAATTATGACAATTCACTCACTTAATACTATATTTGGTATTTTTATCAAAACTCTTATCTGTCATATTTTTTTTGTACATACTTTTATTTAGTTTTATCCTTAATTTTATCTAACTTATTGTGTATTTTTACCTCAAAGTCATAAAAAAATCCACTTTTCCTTGATTTATGGTTTCAATTTCAAAAAATCCACTTTATATATATATATGAAATGTTGCACCATATTTGGAGCAAACCTTTTCAACTTGATATAAAATGGTGCATTTTAAGAGGGATTATTTATCAGTGTTGTTAGAGGTTGTTTTTTAAAATATTATTTTATTTAGAAATATATTAAACTCATATTGTTTTTTCAATTTTTTTTAAAATTATTTTTGATATCAGTGTATTAAAATATCTCAAAATACATTTGAATACGTCTTGTTTTTTTTACTCTCTTTACCAAATCTCTTCTTTTATCTAAGAGTTCTCACATCATCTTCATCAAGTGAAAAATGTTTATTCCCTAATCCTTTTTCGCTATGTTCAATGATCTTTATTAATTTTACATCAACTAGAAAATCTTCATTCATTTCAACCTGAACTTGTTGCACGATTCAAAATGAACCCAATTAAGCTTTACAAAGTAACAATTTATGAAGTACATATAAATCTTAGACAAATAAAATAGCCACGTTATCACATCATCTCAGGCATGCAACTGATTTAATTCTTTTGATTATCTTAAGGTAAAATTTTACTCTATTTTTTCCAGTTAATGGTCTAAAGGTAATATAACTTTTCTAAAAGTCCTAGCTATATGTAAATAGAAATCATAACTTTCCAAATGGCTTGATCTTTATTTTCCATTTTGTATTTGTCAGAATTTCATCCGATGATCATAATGAAGTCACATTTTCCATACCTCATAATAACTTAACCATCTATCATTTCAAGGTGAAGTTCATTCCTAAGATGTGTTAGGTTCCTTATTTACTACTTTGTTAGATTATATGTTGTGAAAAATTAAACAATACTTGTCATATAATCAATTTTTTAAACCCCTTGCATTTAGACACTATATAAAAACATTAACCCTTTATCTTCTAATCCATTTTGTACTAAAAAAAAAATCAAGGTATTTCAAGATACATCATTTCTTCCATCACCTTCTAAGAAAAACTTCATGTTTAGGCTTCAATTTATTAGTTTGGTGTATATGTATTAGTTAAAAAAAATAACACAAAAAATTCCAACACTAACCATTCTTTATAACTATCATGACAACCAATTTTTTCTTGCCTCGTGTGCTATCATCTCCAGAGAGGGGAGACGAGTGCACGGGAAATGAATTTTCTTATAATTTGTAGAATTATGATTATAATTTTTAGGAATTGTCACCTACTATTAAGATCCCTAGGAAACATAATGGTCTACAAGAGTTTGGGTAAGAGAAACTTGTTGTGCAAGGGGAAAGACACATCACCCTTAGTTCACCCATCTAAGGTAACCTACATTGTTATTTGATTATTTTTCTCTGTCATATTTTTTATTTGTTGGTCTTTTCTAAGGATTGAAGTAGATCTTTTTTTGTGAATAAGTCTCTACTTTCCTTGGGTCGAAAATCTAACCGTTCTAAAATTTGAATTTTAGCACTATATTTATTGTACTTTAATATCTAATGGTGTACTTTACAATGTAATTTTGCACCCCGATAATTAAAGTTTACAACTAAAAAATGAACAAAATGATTGTTGGAAGTTTTTTGATATTTTGGCCTACATCTAACGAATAATCAGAAATTAGTTACGATATTCCATTTTCATTTTAAAACATGAGAAAAGATTCAAAAAAATTTTTTTTTGTGAAAAATAAAGCTTAGGAAATTTTTATTATTTGACCGTATACACAAAAACAAAACATTTTTTAACAAAGAGGAGTTGGTGTCCTATCGGCGATGAAAGAGTGATACCGTCGCTTTTTTTTTATTAGTTTCTCATTTTTTTTCATTCATTTTTCTTGATATCCCCGTTCGTTGCCTCATTTGTGTGTAGGTATTTATAGGAAGAAGAGTGACCTTTCAAATGCTCCTTGCATGCAGACATAGGTGACCTCTTCAACTTTTGAAATGACGTGCATGCATTGTTCAGTGGCCTGAACAGTGTAGGCACGCTTGTAAATCTTGTAGAATGTCACACATATTTTTTTGGTCCCTTGATTTATGATTGATGCAATTTGACTCGCAATTGTCCTTTAAACTTTCAATTGGAATTAAACTCACAAACTTGATTTTTCATCAATTAAGCCCTTAATAAAATTATTTTGACCAATTTAAAGTATATTAAGTCCTTGCACTTAATTAAATCCTTTAATTGTACTATAAATTAATTCCTAAACATAATTACACTTTAAATTGACCTATGATTAAATCAAATTGTCTTATAAAAATATAATTATGTCTTTTGGCTTAATTTTTATGCAGATTTATCCAATAATAAATTATTTTAACTTTGCATCTGCATTTTCCTTTATTTTTTGTCACAATAGTGGTAAGATCAAAATCTCGAATCTGCTTAAAATTTTCAACTTAATTTTTTCCATAACATCAACCTTTTTTATTTTATTTTTTTATTTCCTTTATTTTTTAGGGAATAACCCATAAAATAGTTATGATAGTTGTCCCCTTCTTACAATGGTTGTGAATAAAGTCTTGTAAGAGACTTTAGATAGCAAACTTTGTTAGGAAAAAAAAGATAATGGATTTATCAGACTAAGAAAAGTTCATCCGTTTGAAAAAAAATGAGGACAATAAAGCTCACTCAAAGAGGAACGGTAAGATAAGGCCAGAAAGTGCACTTTTTAAAATTGAGGTCTAAATAGGGTACTCAAAGGATAAAAATGATGATGGTTGTGAAAGATACAAGAAAATAGTCTCATTGTAATGGGGTGACCTACCCATGTGAAGTCATGGAGATGCTAAAAGACACAAGGATGGTCTTTTTATAATGGGCGATCTCTCCAAGTGAAAATGGTGAAGAAACACAAAGATAGTCTTATTGTAATGGGCGACCTACCCATGTGAAAATGATAAAGATGATCTTATTGTAATGGGTGACCTATCCAGGTGAAAATGGTGAAGATGGTAAAAATATGAAAGGTGATCACATTGTAATGGGTGACCTACCCAAGTGAAAACAAAAAAAAATGGTGATGAACATTTCATGGAATGTAAGATAGGGTTAGAAGGTGCACTATCTAGGATCTATTCGAGTTGGTTGTTGAAGGCTGGAAAGTTCACTATTTGAGCTGGTGGTTGAAGATTGGAAAGTGCACTTAAACAAGGAGGAGGGTATGGATGGAAAGCTCACTCAGCGAGAAGGAGAAAGATAGGGCTGGAAATAACACTTTTTTAATTAATGGTTGAGGGCCGGAAAGCACACTTTTTTAATTAATGGTTGAGGGTAGGAAAGCACACTCAATTTAGGAGGGAAAATAGGATTGGAAAATGTACTATTTTTACTGATGATTAAGAGTTGGAAAACACGCTTGAATAAAAAGAAAAATAGGGCTGAAAAATATACTATTTTAATTGATGGTTGAGGGTTGGATAACACACTTGAATAAAGAGAGAAATAGGATTGGAAAGCGTGTTATTTTAATTGATGCTTGAGGGCTGGAATATGCACTCAAATTAGGAGGGAAAATGGGGCTAGAAAGCATGCTATTTTAATTAATTGTTGATGGTTGGGAAAACACACTCAAATGAGAAAAAGAATGATAGGGTTGAAAAGAAAAGCTTATAATTCTTATTAGGCCTTGTATTGAAATAACATTCATATTTTGTGACTCCTTTATCGTGACTACTAAATTGTGAAAACTTTTTTTATAGCAAGCATAAGATCTTCTCTACCATATGTGTCTCTTTTATCTTGTACTTATGTCTCTTCATTTGATTATATATGGCTATTACTCTTACAAATTATTCTAAAATATTTTATGATTCAAGTATATGTAACTTTTCAAAGTCACCACGTAGATGTTTTATGGACATGTCTTTCTCACATTGTTAGCTTTTGATTTGATTGTAGCAAAACTTCTCATGTTTGTTTGGGATGGTTGTTTTTTTCATTATCTTAAATTTGAAATCATCCAAATATTGGTGGATGATAGTAAGAGCTTGTTGATCCTTCCTTCATGCCTTTTGCACAACCTCCTTTTAGGTTAAAGTCAACATAACTCCTTCAATAAACTTTTTAAGGCTTTTTTTTATATTTTTTTTCTCATACATTTTGGCAACCTAGCCAAACTTTTGTTTGAATACACCAAGTCTCATAATTTTTATTTGTCAAACAATACATCAAGGTGGAAATTTGGATTGGCCATCTTAAATAATCAAAGCCAAGCTCTCATGTCACTTGTTAAAAGAGAATAAGTGTGGTAAAAACTAAACTTAAAGAACAAAGCTAAAGAACAAAGAAATGTTTTTATTTTATTAAGCTCTCATATAACTTGTTAAAAGAGGACAAGTGTGGTAGAAACTAAACTTACAAAAAAAAAGAGACATTTATATTTTATTAAAAGCCATTGAAGTGTTTTCTAAAACCATACACATTATAAGCTCATTTTAATACCTCTCTATATTTTATAAATTATATTTCTAATTATGCACCTATCTATAAGCCTCAAACTCCTATACAAGTACAAGGAAATATTATTACAAATAGGAATTGTATTCCGTTAGTGATAGTGTTAAGTTGAGTAATTACTATCAAACTCTTTGGAAAATATTGACAGATATTTTCATCTCTAATTCTATCACTAATAATTTATTTATTTTTCAAAAGTATAAATTGGAAAATAAATTTAAAATCAAAATATATTTCAAATTAATTTAAAATTATTTGTTACAAATTATTAAATCTTGAACATTTAAAATTCAAGTACAATAAATCTAAAACAGAGGTGGCGTTGGAGAAGGAGGTGGAGGTTTGTTAGGACCATGGGATATTGATAGAGGAGAACACGGAGCACCTTAATGTGATCGTATTTGCATACCCATTATATGTAGTATGATAGTCTCATCACAAAGTTTGACTATCTCACCACGCACTTTCTTAGTCAAAATAGCTTGGAACTCCAGAGTTTACGTGGATAAAATCAATCTGAAGGACTTTCCAACTGCTGAAACACTATGAGTCATTTGCAAATTGTTAGCTTTAGTTTAAGAGAGTCCATATACCCGATTTCTATCGGGTCCACTGGATGATACTACCTCCAACCATGCATCCGGATCGAAATTTGGATTAGTTGAAGGATCATTCCTATATTTCTTCTTCAACCAGTTATTATATGTTTCCTATTATGAAAATATTTCAAAAAAACGTAACAAA
Source organism: Salix koriyanagi (assembly GCA_029228605.1). Lineage (NCBI taxonomy): Eukaryota > Viridiplantae > Streptophyta > Magnoliopsida > Malpighiales > Salicaceae > Salix > Salix koriyanagi. The sequence continues at coordinate 10,584,969 of CM055345.1, read as the reverse complement.
ATCCAATGAAACAATAATGTAAGGAAAAAAACAAATGATACAAACATACCACGAAATTGATGAGAGTGACTATCTACAAATTGTTGTTACGCTCTTGTTTAGCTGACTCTACCTTGTACATGCATCTCACAAACGACATGTAGCCTCCGGTGTGTGTTGTAGCAGAACCTAGAAAATGTCGGTTCTAGTTTCGTGCACTAGATTTTGAGCATCTTGTGAAATGATTGGATATTTATATGCCCAATGCAATCCATCTATATTGCCTCAGAGATGTATGGAAACCTAAATTCCCCTAAACTACCACAATCTCCCAGTCTAAAAGCTCCTTTACTAGCACATATTTTTTTGCTTTTTTCTGTCTCTTGACCAAAAATCACTCAATCTATATGATACAAATGAATTATTTATTAGTAAATAAAAAATAAATTGTGGTATTTAAAAGAAATGAGATTTGCAAATGTTGTTGAAATTATCTATTTGCATCATGATTCTCCCACACCCTTCTAGCAACATCATCATTAGCATACTCCCAATAAAATTCTTCCTTGTAGTGAAAATTTAGAAAATAAAATTTATTGATAAAGTAATAGATTAACATAAAAAAAATTAGGTTCACACTAATGTTAAACCTTATAAATCATGCATCGACTCGCGGTATCTATTCAGGATTTTTAGAGATCTGGCTCCATTAAATAATGGAATATCCATCGACAATTTAAAGGTCATTGTTATTATTCTTATTCTTGTGGCCTCAATATTTGTAAACTTGAGATTTTATTAGCTAAATGAACTTACTTTCTTACAAAATTATTGAACAGATTTAATCATAAAAAAACCTACATTGAAAGGTCATCCTTCCATTAAGCCTAATACTTGCAAGTAATTTAATCTAGTTGTGAAGGAACATCCCCCTCGACTTTGTGGCATCATACTCACCCCACGTAATGAATCGATACATGTGCCTCAGGTGCTTGTCCGTCATCGACACCTAAAAACTCATGGCCCTTGGAATCACAGCTATGAAAGCTAGCCATGATTCTTTCCTGATGTCATGCATGGACCTTCCCCTAGTCATCTGCACAAATTCAAATATATTAATAATTAAATGGTTCATACATTTTAAAAAAAAAATTAGCCACACCTCCCCCATATAAGAGACCACCCAAAATTTAAAAACCTATAAATTACATATCATATATTCCATAAGATTTTATTCATTTTCCTCAAATAATTTTTTTCATAGTTAAATTCCATCAAATATTTTTTTTATATTATAATATTTTTAAAATTAATCCTAAACTTGGAAAACCATATTTTAAAATTACAAAAACTATTCTAAGAACTTAGCAATTCATATTATTAGCAAAACAAATTCAAATAATACCACAACATACAATAACATAAAAACTATAATTAAATTATCATCACTAATAGAAAATTAAATTAAAACAATAATGTAAATTAACACAAAAAAATATATTAATAACATAAAAATCATTAGTTAATAATGAATTAACACAAGAAAATGTACTAAAAAATAATGCAATAATCTCGCACCAAACCAATTAATAACAAAACATATTGTGTAAAATTCATGCAATAACCTCAATATCATTAAGAACAAAAAGAAGACAAAAACCTCTCAACAAAAGAGAAGAAGAAAAAAAAATTCTTACCTTAAATTTGTTATAGTGAAGCTAAAAGGAAAAAAACAAGTAACAAGTATAGTTTTATTTTTGTCATTATAGATAGAATCGTTGTTGGTTCTTCTAGCAACATTTTTGAGGACCACGAGTTATTAGGTGTCGATGAAGAATAGGAAATTGTGGCACATGCATCGACTCACAATGCAGAGTTGTCGAGTGCAATGTTGTAAAGTTGAAGGGGTGTCCCTTCACAATGGGATCTAATGGGATCTAATTACCCCCGGGTACTAGGCCGAATAGAAGGAAAACCTATCGATGTAGTTTTTTTTTTTGTTTTCACAATTATATTGTTTTACTAATTTATTCAGATATAATTTCATTTAACAAAAAAAAATTGATTTAAAAATATTGAGGTGGCGAGAAAAATAACAACGATCTTTAAATCTTAAATGGAAGGGACAACATGACAGTCTAAAAGGAATTTTGGTAGCCATACATCTTAGATATTGAGCACATCATGTCCGAGTGTTTCACGTGAAACTCACATTCTAGTGCCCAAAATTAGAACTGGTGTTTTCTAGGTTCCGTTACCTCGCACACTACTGGCTCCCTATAGTTCATTTTGCATGTGAAGTGCTTGTGAATGTTTTTTTAATTACATCCATATTGTATTTATATTTTTAACTGAAACATTTTTTTTAGTGTCTGGCTCTTGGACCTTATCCATTACCAATGGACATTTTAGTAGTCATACATCTTAGATATTTAGCACATCATGTCCTAGTGTTTCACGTGAAACTCACATTCTAATGCCCAAAATTAGAACTGGTGTTTTCTAGGTTCCGTTACCACGCACACTATTGGCTTCCTATAGTTCATTTTGCATGTGAAGTGCTTGTGAATGTTTTTTTAATTACATCCATTTTGTATTTATATTTTTAACTTAAACATTGACTTAAGTTATTATTTCATCAAAAAAAAATTGACTTTTTTTCCAAAAAACATATAATAGTAAGTTGAAGGAGAAATACAGGAATAGTCATTTAACCCATCTGGATTTCAATTTGAATGTATGGTTGGAGGTAGGATCATCCGGTGGACTCGATAAAAATAAGGTTTATGAACTTTTTAACACAACGATCAAGAATCGGGAGGAGAGAAAGAAAGGAGAAGAATAAGAGAAAAGAGGGAAGGAGAAAATAAATAGGAGAAATAAGTTGTTAAGGTAATGTTTATGTTTTAATATGAATAAAGATTTTGTTTTGGGTTGATTGAGGAATTGAATGAGATGTTAGGGATTGAATGTGTTGGGTAATGGTTTAATTGATTGGATTGTAGATGATTTTTGAAGTTAATTGATGTGTTTGTTGTAAAATAATATTGAGAAATTGTGAGAAAAAAAAATTTGCTGCAATTATGTACAATAGGCTGGAGGTTGAAGATGATGAAATTTCAGTTTGGTCCCTCTTTCATGAAAATTACAGTTTAGTCCCTTGAACTTTGAAAAAATTATAGTTTGGTGTCTAGAGTAAAATTTGAGATTCTGTACAGAATTGAGGATGAATTATGGGCAAAATTCAGTATAGTTATGAATTTATGAGATGTTCAAATTAGTCCTTCAATTTGATAAAAATACAACTTGACCCTAAACATACGAGGAAAATTCAGAATGATCCCTAGGTGAAATATTAGTTTTTCAGATTGGTTTGGTGAATAATTAAGTATTATTTGGTGAAATATTATCAATTTTATAGATTATTTATTATGAATTAGATTTCAAAGAAACCATTAAATTTTTTAGGTTTTGTGAAAAATAGATATTTTGATTAAAAAAACACCTAGGATTGTGAATTAAACTATTATATAAGTTTATTGAAGAGATTTTACTTCTTTTGAGTTATTTTTTAGTATATCTCATTTCTTATTCAGATACTATTGATATTCTGCCCGCGGGACGTCAATAAGACTTTGTTGGTATCTACTTTTGAATTTCGATCGCTTTTGAGTTAGGTGAGTGGATAATATTTAATATGTTTGAGAAATATTATTAATATTTGAATTGCTAGTACAAATTGAATTATGCTTCTTGATAATATATATGTTGATTACTAGTTTTGTTACGATAAAGCATAATCAATTGTTGAATATACATTCTTAATATGAGCCAATATATGCTTGTGAATTAATAGCTGCCATTTGATTGATATCATGAGTTGAGCCTTTGAGATATGAATATATTTATCTGATTATGATATAAACCTACGATATGTCAGTCACAATACCCATGCTAATAGGGTAATGTTAATCTTTGTGCACATTGTATCTGAAAACCCTAGTTGGTTGGGGGAGTTATCAACCTATGTGGATTGATCATTCCCACAGTACGAAGCCTCATGTTCACTTTGTGTTTTGATTTTTTGATAGCCTTTACATTATACATTCTTGTTATGACCTATTTGAGAAATCTTCTTATAAGAACTTAAAGCCTTATTTGATAATATATTTCTCATTGTTGTATTATCTTGTATATATATATTGAATGTTATCTATTCAATGAGTTGTTGAACTCACCCCTTTATTATTTATTATTTTCAGGCTTGTAGCTTGTTAGTATGTCATTTTTGTTGTACTCTCAGAACCTGCTATTTTTGTTGTAATCAATGTTTTTGCCTTATGCCTAGTTAGCACTCCACAATTATAACAATATGTATTTAACTCTTGTATTAAGGCAATCAATTTATATTATGAAGTTAATGTTTTATTAACGTTGCGTTGAACTCTAAAGTTGAAGGATAAGTTTATATGTAAGTTTGGGTTCACATAGGTGTGGAATCTTAGAGGGTATTATGCATATATGTTGGTCATGGATCTGAGAATCGAGTCATGACAGTAATATTATGAGGCAAGAAATTATTCTTCATGCAAAGCTCTCTCAGGCACTCGTCCAAGGTTGGAACTGGTTTGCGATTAATCAACTCAACATGTATACTTTCAAATTCTGAGCAAATGCTTCATTAAGAATTGGTCATATTGGTTTTTGGAATGGATTGTTTTTACTATCGTCAATGCTTCCTTTGGAACCATAGATTGCACTAACCCTATAATAATCACTCCATGAGCTTAGGAAGCTCAAATAACACAGCTCAATTGATTGATTCCTTTAGCAATAATTTCCAATATCTAACTTTAATTGGAACTTTCGAGTTAAGTTATCTTGATGATATATCCTCCAAAATGGATCCCATATTTCCTTAATAGTATTAAAGGAACAAAGATTGTTAAAGATATGATGTTCAATAGAACTCAACAACCTTGCCATCCTTTCTTTCCCAAGAACCAAGTTTGTTAGGATTAGTTGGAACCATGTTGGAACCATGGAGGACCCATTCAAATGATTCCATACTTCTTTTCCTTTGACAAACATCCAAAATTGAAATTCCCAACAAGCATAATTCTTGCAACTCATGCGAACGATGAAAGATTTCCTCTTTTGACATGACTAAGAAAACACAACAACCCCCAAAAACTAGGCAAGCCTTAATGAAAATACTAATGCCATAAAACAAAATGTTGATACAAATCAGCCCAAGCCAAAGAATATCTCAAGCTAGAAAAAATGAATTGAATCAAGCCCACAAACCAAGATGAGAATATCTCATATCTCTAAAACAAAGAAAATGAGAGACCAGAAAAACCAAAATAATTTGGGGAGATATTTAAGATAGAGACTCTAATACCATGTTATGAAGGTTGAAATTAGTTTTAATGCCTCTGAATAAAGGTATGCCTCTCTTTAAATAGTTATAATTTATTTACTACCTAATGATCATAATTACATGGGTGGTTTCTTCTATCAAATCATTTAAAATCCTTGACATTGCTCCACCAACCATATAAATCCCTAACATTTCTCTATCAACTACAAAGATCCTGAAAATTTAAGTTGTTGCTATATATAGAATATTGCCTAATTAGGTAAAAAAAGATTTCCACTACAATAAGCTCATCTTTTCTTGAAAATGAGTTGCAATTACACAACTAGGATATACACTTATCCACCTAGATGCAACTTGAAAGGGCACGTCCACACAGAATGAATTTCCAGGCACAATTCTTACCTTGATGATGCTCATGTGGATCAATCCAACCTTTGAAAGTTTTTTTTTTTGGATTTGAGAAACTTTGCCCTCCGAAAAAGCACATTTTGTGAGCCCAGATAAGCAAATAAAACTCCAACCTTTGCATTGTCCGGAGATTTCCACTGGATGGTGTTTCAACACTTTGGTGATTGGTATGGTACCTAAGTTCAGGAAGCATCAACATGGTGGGTAAGAACTGAAAGGGTGAACTTCAAATACATAGACTTTCAACATCATCAGAAACAGAGAGAAGAGAAAAATACTAGCCGAAATACCTGCTCTTCTTCTCCTGTACTATGCTGGTGTGCCTCTCACTTTTGAAGATTACAAAGTGAAAAAGAGACATTAAAAAGACTCTGCCTCTCATATCATCGATCACCATTTTGATGTTAAAATATGAACAGTCCATTTTGAGTGCGTGTAATTCTTGCGGGCACTTGGATTCGATTATGAGTGCATATTACCATGGAAATGTTGAAAATTCATGCATTAGAGATTATCTTATTTAAAAGCTAAATCTGTTTAAGTGAGGTCCCTAGAATATGATTTATATTATTCTCTAACACACTCTCAAGTGAAAGCTCTTTGAGCTTGAAATTTGCACAGATCTACACTACCTCGTGCCTGATTTTTATCAAATAAAATAGGGATGGTGAAATGTGAACTCGTGATCGCTGGGTCAACAAGGCTCTGATACCATGTTAATGAATCATCTCACCTAAAAAGTTTAAACTTTTTCGTGAGGCCCCATAATATAATTTATATTATTTTCTAACACCTCTCACGATCCTGGTAACATCTTCATGCATGGATTCGTTTCTGGTGTTTACTCTCGACAGGTCTAGAATCAGCTGAATGTTAAATTTGAGTAGGTATAATCTGGTCATGATCTCCTTGGCATGGTTGAATGAAATCATGTTAATTATTACAGACAATTCCTGGTTTTGAGCATGTGAAGCAAATCCTGTTGGAATTAACGTTGATATTCATAATGATGTTAAATTGAGCTTTCCAAACAGTCCTTTTAGGTCTTACATGTTCAATGCATTAATGATGTGGTTATCCTTAAGTCTCTAGAATTATAATTTGACTAATGTAAATTTACATCTTGAAAGCAATGCAATCCAAGTCCATCAGCACTCTCAAATCCATGGGAGTTCCCCTCATATGAGAGTGGTATAAGAAATATGTTTTCCACCATGCATCCCTTTCTTCTCTCAGTTCCTGACAAATCCACTAGTTCAGTCAGGATGCAAAGCAATATCCATCAGGAATTAGCAACTTTTCCTTGTTTTTTTCCTTCTCTAAACACTCTACTGAGTACACAATTTCACTCTTTTGTCTGAAAAAACAATGCTCTGGTAACTCAAGTGCAAATAGCTGACACTGCTACATTGTAAAAGAAATCCTGACGGAAAATAAGCCAGTTTTCAGGAATAACTGTCAATTACGTGACCTAGAATCAAGATTAACAATAGCAGCAGTCTTCCTCTGGAGCTCTGCCTTGTTTCCTCCAACAAGTTTGTCAGCTGGTCGCCCATCTTTAAGGAAGAAGAATGTTGGAGTTGCTTCAATTTCCCATGAAGTACTCAATTCCTGCATCCAATTAGACCGCATATTTCACTATCAAACACGTTCTGCAATTAATCTCTATCTCTTGAACACACTAAAAAATTTAATCCAACATGTTAATACATTGTATTGCTATGTGTTGATCAGATGTGAGAACCTAATGGTGACAATCCCTGCAGGAATTCATATTTGTGTATCCAATAGCCATTGACGAATTATTACAGCTTAAGTATAATTACATCATCATGAGTTACCAACTTATGTGGATTGATCATCCCACAGTACAAAGCCTCATGTTCACTGCGTTTTGATTTTTTGATGAGCTTTACATTATACATTCTTGTTTTGACCTATTTGAGAAACCTTCTTGTAAGAACTTAAAGCCTTATTTGATAATATATTTCTCATTGTTGTATTATCTTGTATATATATATATATATATTGAATGTTATCTATTCAATGAGTTGTTGAACTCACCCCTTTATTATTTATAATTTTCAGGCTTGTAGCTTGTTAGGAGGTCATTTTTGTTGTACTCTTAGAACCTACTATTTTTGTTGTAATCAATGTTTTTGCCTTATGTCTAGTTAGCGCTCTACAATTATAACAATATGTATTTAACTCTTGTATTAAGGCAATCAATTTATATTATAAAGTTAATTTGTTATTAATGTTATGTTGAATTTTGAAGTTAAATGATAAGTTTGTATGTAAGTTTGGGTTCACATAGGTGTGGAATCTTGGAGGGGGACTATGTATATATGCCGGTCATGGATCTGAGAATAAAGTCATGACAGTAATATTATGAGGCAAGACATTATTCTTCATGCAAAGCTCTCTCTGGTACTCGTCCAAGGTTGGAACTGGTTTGCGATTAATCAACTCAACGTGTATACTTTCAAATTCTGAGCAAAGCTTCATCAAGAATTGGTCATATTGGTTTTTGGATTTTTTTTTTTACTATCATCAATGCTTCCTTTAGAACCATAGATTGCACTAGCCTATAATAATCACTCCATGAGCTTAGGAAGCTCAAATAACACAGCTCAATTGATTGATTCCTTTAGCAATAATTTCCAATATCTAACTTTAATTGGAACTTTCTAGTTGAGTTATCTTATATATCCTCCAAAATTGATCCCATATTTCCTTAACAGTATTAAAGGAATAAAGATTGTTGAAGATATGAGGTTCAATAGAACTCAACAACTTTGGCATACTTTCTTTCCCAAGAACCAAGTTTGTTAGGATTAGTTGGAACCATGTTGGAACCATGGAGGACCCATTCAAATGATTCCATACTTCTTTTCCTTTGACAAACATCTAAAATTGAAATTCCCAAGAAGTATAATTATTGCAACTCATGCAAACAATGAAGATTTCCTCTTCTAACATGACTAAGAAAACACAACAACCCCAAAAAAAATAGGCAAGCCTTAATGAAAATACTAATGCCATAAAACAAAATGTTGATACAAATCAGCCCAGGCCATAGAATATCTCAAGCTAGAAAAAAATGAATCAAATCAAGCCCACAAACCAAGATAAGAATATCTCATAACTCTAGAGCAAAGAAAATGAAAGACCAGAAAACCAAAATAATTTGGGAGATATTTAAGATATAGACTCTAATACCATGTTATGAAGGTTGAAATTAGTTTTAATGCCTTTGAATAAAGGTATGCCTCTCTTTAAATAGTTATAATTTATTTACTACCTAATGATCATAATTACATATGTGGTTTCTTCTATCAAATCATTTAAATTCCTTGACATTGCTCCAGCAACCATATAAATCCTTAACATTTCTATATCAACTACAAAGATCCTAAAAATATAAGTTGTTGCTATATATAGAATATTGCCTAATTAGGTAAAAAAAGATTTCCACTGCAATAAGCTCATCTTTTCTTGAAAATGAGTTACAATTACACAACTAGGATACACACTTATCCACCTAGATGCAACTTTAAAGGGAACGTCCACACATAATGACTTTCAAGGCACAATTCTTACCTTGATGAAGCTTATGTGGATCAATCCAGCCTTTGAAAGGTTTTTTTTTTTTGGATCTGAGAAACCCTGCACTCAAAAAGTACATTTTGTGAGCCCAGGTGAGCGTGTAAAATCTCAACCTTTGTATTGCCGAAGATTTCCACTGGATGGTGTTTCAACACTTTGGTGATTGGTATAGTACCTAAGTTCAGGAAGCATCAACATCGTGGGTAAGAACTGAAAGGGTGAACTTTGAATACAAAGATTTTCAACATCATCAGAAACAAAGAGAAGAGGAAATTATTAGCCGTGTTAAGAAATCATCTCACCTAAAAGCTTAAACTTGTAAGTGAGGCCCCATAATATGATTTATACTATTCTCTAACACACTCCTTCAAGTGAAAGCCCTTTGGGCTTGAAACTTGTACAGACCCACATAACCTTGTGCTTGATTTTTAACAAACAGAATGGGGGTGGTGAGATTCGAACTCGTGACCGCTGGGTCAACAAAGCTCTAATACCATGTTAAAGAACCATATCACCTAAAATCTTAAACTTGTAAGTGAGACCCCATAATATGAAATTAGTTTCAATGCCTCTGAATAAAGGTATGCCTCTCTTTAAATAGTTATAATTTATTTACTACCTAATGATCATAATTATATGTGTGGTTTCTTCTATGAAATCATTTAAAATCCTTGACATTGCTCCACCAACCATATAAATCCCTAACATTTCTCTATTAACTACAAAGATCCTAAAAATATAAGTTGTTGCTATATATAGAATATTGCCTAATTAGGTAAAAAAAAGATTTCCACTGCAATAAGCTCATCTTTTCTTGAAAATGAGTTGCAATTACATAACTAGGATATACACTTATCCACCTAGATGCAACTTGAAAGGGAACGTCCGCACATAATGAATTTCTAGACACAACTCTTGTTAAGGAACCATCTCACATAAAAGTTTAAGCTGATAGGTAAGACCCCATAATATGATCTATATTATTCTCTAACACTCCCCCTCAAGTTAAAGCCTTTTCGGCTTGAAACTTGCACAAACCCATACTACCTTGTGCTTGATTTTTATCAAATAGAATGGGGGTGGTGAGATTCGAACTTGTGATCGCTGGGTCAACAAGGCTCTGATACCATGTTAAGAAACCATCTCACCTAAGAGCTTAAGCTTATAGGTGAGGTCCCATAATATGATTTATATTATTCTCTAACAATTCTTACCTTGATGATGCTCATGTGGATCAATCCAACCTTTGAAAGGGTTTTTTTTTGGATTTGAGAAACCCTGCCCTCCAAAAAGCATATTTTGTGAGCCCAGGTGAGCGAGTAAAACCTCAACCTTCACATTGTTCTGAGATTTCCACTGGATGGCGTTTAAACACTTTGGTGATTGGTATAGTACCTAAGTTCAGGAAGCATCAACATGGTGGGTAAGAACTGAAAGGGTGCAAAGACTTTCAACATCATCTGAAACAGAGAGAAGAGAAAAATACTAGCCGAAATACCTGCTCTACTTCTCCTGTGCTATGCTAGTGTGCCTCTCACTTTTGAAGATTACAAAGTGAAAAAGAGACATTACAAAGACTCTGCCTCTCATATCATCGATCACCATTTTCATGTTAAAATATGAACAGTCCATTTTTTTTCTAAATTGACAAAAACTCCAGGCAAATTGTGTTTGCAATGCGAACGGTGGGATCATAAAACTTCTCCCATCAGTAGCTAAGAGTATCTGGATTGATTAGGATGGTCGATTTTGTGTTTTTCTAGTGTTGCATGGTGCTTGCTTCATGTCCAAGACTAACAAGTCTATCTCTGGTTGCTGTATAAACGATAGAATTTTAATATTGCCCTAGCCTCATCTATTTAAACAGCAGATAGTGCATGTAATTCTTGCGGGCACTTGGATTCGATTATGAGTGCATATTACCATGGAAATGTTGAAAATTCATGCATTAGGGATCTTCTTATCTAAAAGCTAAATCTGTTAAGTGAGGCCCCAGAATACGATTTATATTATTCTCTAACACACTCTCAAGTGAAAGCCCTTTGAGCTTGAAATTTGCACAGATCTACACTACCTCGTGCCTGATTTTTATTAAATAAAATAGGGATGGTGAAATGCGAACTCGTGATCGCTGGGTCAACAAGGCTCTGATACCATGTTAATGAATCATCTCACCTAAAAGTTTAAACTTTTTCGTGAGGCCCCATAATATAATTTATATTATTTTCTAACACCTCTCAAGATCCTGGTAACATCTTCATGCATGGATTTGTTTCTGGTGTTTACTCTCGACAGGTCTAGAATTAGCTGAATGTTAAATTTGAGTACTTATAATCTGGTCATGATCTCCTTGGCATGGTTGAATGAAATCATGTTAATTATTACAGACAATTCCTGGTTTTGAGCATATGAAGGAAATCCTGTTGGAATTAACGTTGAGATTAAGAATGATGTTAAATTGAGCTTTCCAAACAGTCCTTTTAGGTCTTACATGTTCAATGCATTAATGATGTGGTTATCCTTAAGTCTCTAGAATTATAATTTGACTAATGTAAATTTACATCTTGAAAGTAATGCAATCCAAGTCCATCAGCACTCTCAAATCCATGGGAGTTCCCCTCATATGAGAGTGGTATAAGAAAGATGTTTTCCACCATGCATCCCTTTCTTCTCTCAGTTCCTGACAAATCCACTAGTTCAGTCAGGATGCAAAGCAATATCCATCAGGAATTAGCAACTTTTCCTTGTTTTTTTCCTTCTCTAAACACTCTACTGAGTACACAGTTTCACTCTTTTGTCTGAAAAAACAATGCTCTGGTATCTCAAGTGCAAATATCATATTTTTCAAAAATTGATATTCTGTGGTTCCTGACACTACTACATTGTAACAGAAATCCTGACGGAAAATAAGCCAGTTTTCAGGAATAAGTGTCAATTACGTGACCTAGAATCAAGATTAACAATAGCAGCAGTCTTCCTCTGGAGCTCTGCCTTGTTTCCTCCAACAAGTTTGTCAGCTGGTCGCCCATCTTTAAGGAAGAAGAATGTTGGAGTTGCTTTAATTTCCCATGAAGTACTCAATTCCTGCATCCAATCAGACCGCACATTTCACTTATCAAACACGTTCTGCAATTAATCTCTATCTCTTGAACACACTAAAAAATTTAATCCAACATGTTAATACATTGTATTGCTAAATGCTGATCAGATGTGAGAACCTGATGGTGACAATCCCTGCAGGAATTCATATTTGTGTTTCAAATAGCCATTGACGAATTATTTCAGCTTGAGTATAATTTCATCATGATGCATGTAGATGTGTATAAGCCTTGACTTTTGTCTTTTAAGTTGTAAGGGTGAATGAGAGTTCGTGTAAAAATAGTGAGAAAATCTTGACAGTAATGTCGTTTCAGGAAACCATTTTATCTAAGAACTTAAACTGTAGGTGAGGTCCCAGAATATGATTTATATTATTCTCTAACACACTCCCTCAGGTTAAAACTCTTTGGGCTTGAAAACTTGCACACAAACCCATACTACCTTGTGCTTGATTTTTTTTATCAAATAAAATGAGGGTGGTAAGATTCGAACTCGTGACCGCTAAGTCAACAAGGCTCTGATAACATGTCAAGGAACCATCTCACCTTGAAGCTTAAGCTGTTAGGTACGATCCAGAATATGATTTTATTATTCCCTAACATGTCATACAATGATCTTCATTCTGTGTTCCCTAAGGCTAACAGTACGAGCATGTTTTACTTACTGCAAGCTCATCAACATCAACTGTTAGAAATATGACGGAGGAATATTTATCTGCGAGCTCGCAATAGGCTTGTGCGATTGTTTTGCATGGAGCGCACCACAATGCACTGAAATTTACGACCACCTGTTGGACAGGTGAGGTGAAAAATTACCATAGTGAGAAATTAGACATGTAAATGATAACAGCTACATCTGAATTCTACCAGAGCATCCAGATGAATTTTTCACTCTGAAATGACTGAATTCAGGAAATTTGGGGAAATGGAGAGAAGGAAACATAAGAGGTAGCCAGGTATTAAGAACTTACAATCTTCCCATCCCTAGTTGCTTCTGATATTTTTTCATTCCATTTCTCCATAGTTGTAAGAAGGTGAACATTTCTACTGGCAAATTCTTTACGATAATTCTCTTGAACAGCACATTCTTCGTCACCTCCATGACAGTTATTACAGCAACCGCAGACCTGCAAGGGTTGTCCTCGATATGTTTAATGATAGGTTTCTTAATAAATGAAAGAACTTTCGATTAAAACCCTGATAAGCTTGAAGAACAGAGGGGGTGAGTTCAAGAGCTAGATAATGCCTTGTGTTACTGCTGATCATACCGGTCTAGATTATCTTCTAGGTTCTTTCAGGTTTATGGAAATACATATTAAGTGGAAAATCCATTGAAAGTTCTGTTTAGAGAAGTGAGGAGGCGATCTTAAATCTAGGCATTCTTGACAAATACTTTGAGTTGTTAGCAGACACCATTGTAGTTCTCATCAAGAAACAAGACATCGTGGATTGTCAACCCCACAACCATTTGTCACTTGAAACGAAATACAAACATACTGAGAGATTTAGAGAAACTGAACAAGGAAATGAAGAAGAGTCAAGGTTTCAAAAGGCAAACACAGAATGCAACTTGATCAGACTATATTCCATAGAAATTGTTAGAGAATAATATAAATCATAATCGGAAGCTTCACCTAACAGCTTAAGTTTTTAGATGAAATGGTTCCTTGACATAGTATCAAAACCCTGTTGACCCAGCGGTCATAAGTTTGAATCTCACCATCCCCATTATATTTGATAAAAATCAAGCACAGAATAATATAGGTTGTATAAGTTTCAAGCCCAAAAGGTTTTCACTTGAAAGTGTGTTAGCAAAATAATATAAATCATAATCTGGAGCTTCACCGAACAGCTTAAACTATTAGGTGAGATAGTTCTTGACAGAAACAAAGTTGAGAATCAAGATTCAGTGCAAAAGAAGTCACAACAGCCAGCAGGAGCCTTAAAACAGGAAGAGCATTACAGAATGAAGATAACTTATAAATGAAGAATATCAGGAAGTGAGATAAGCATAGTTCTTTTCAGCTTATTTAAAGAGATTCACCTTGGACCAACAATGTCCCATTACACCCTGGTGATGGATTAGCAATTACAGCAGGTTCCTGAAAGAGAATATCCATCAGATCTGTTGCAGTTCTTTTTCTTTCTTCTTCCAAGAAAAACACAAATGGCACTAGAGATAAATGGCATAAGTTCACGTTATGAATCATCTTGTAAAACAAAAGAGTAAAATCCAGTTCCATTATTTTTGGCTCGAAATGCAAAATAAACTCCACTAATCTTCTGCGGATTTCATTATCTTATACCTTTATTTAATCTCGCCAAGGTAAAACGTTTCTCCCATTCCTTCTTACATTAGCAGTGAAAACATTAAGCCATCCAAAGCTTTGCAAAACAATAATGAAGTCTTCCTTTTTCTTGCCGAGACTGCAAAACCATTCAGGTTTTGGTGGATGCATTTCAACTAAACCATCTTGTTGACTTACAAGCAATAACAATTGGAAATTACAGGTTTGGATAAATTTGTAGAACATTCGCGCATTACCTAAATGAGATCATTTCCTATGTTAATTATCATCAAAAGATTCAAACGATGGAGAAGAATCCAATGAAACAGCTGGAGCATTCCAAACAAAGAAAAAAAATAGAGGCATGAAGAGAAGTTTTACCTTCGGATACAATTGATTCTGATATGTATCCAGGATTTCACCTGAAGATCATGTCATCAAGGCCTTATCAGAAAATAGACAACATGGGAGGTCAAAGATCCCGTAAAACTTTCAACATAGAAAGAGAAATACTAGAAACTATACGTGTCCTTCCCTTCAGGTGTTGCCATTTCAAGTTTCCAGATTTGGGCTGTGAGTTGTAAACTAACGACTTATTCTACTATAACCTACGAATAAACAAAGGGCTGCTAGTAAAACAATGCCCTATTTAATAAGACCTTTGCTGGCCTTCTATTTCTATCCTACGACCTCCTTTTTTTGGTCATGGCATTATTAACCAAAGTGGTTGTTAATATTCAGTATTCATTTACAAAGCCCCACCTTACCCTTGCGAAATGCTTTAATCTCAGTCATTGGAAAATTGTCTTTCATCTCTTTTGAATTAATTTACTGCACCGTGTTCATTGATTTTGTGGATTATCTGAAGTGTTATATATATATCTATATATTTTATCGAGTTGATTAACCTGAAATTGGCTGGTGTTTTTTGGAGGTTAGTGGTGTTAAGGAACCATATCACGTAAAAACTTAGAGAATAATATAAATTATATTTTTGAGACCTCATCTAATAGCTTAAGTTTTTAGGTGAGATGGTTTTTTAACATGGTATCAGAGCCTTGTTGACCTAGCGGTCACGAGTTCGAATCTCGCCACCCTCATTCTATTTGATAAAATGAAGCACAAGGTATTGTAGGCCTGTACAAGTTTCAAGCCCAAATTATTTTCACTTGAGAGGGTTTGTTACAGAATAATATAAATTATATTCTAGGATCTCATAAGCTTTTAAGTGAGATGGTTCCTTAACAAGTAGCAACACAATTAATTATCTGTAGAGTTATCTTGAATTTCAGCCGAGCATAAGGAAGCTTCAGTTTCATGGATTCTGTGGATCAGTTAAAGCTTATAATAGTTTGAAAAGAGTTCGGTTACAAGAAATCAAGGGACAGGAAGTTTATTTTTCCGAAAATTAATTTTAAAAAGCTTCTACAAGATTCAAGTAGTACAATTCGTGAAGTATGGATACATTCAGAGGTTAAGGCTTAGCATGTGTGCATGATGCATTCATGCATATCGCCTTACCATATCAGACAGCATCTGATATAATCATTTCCATGGTTCGTAAAAATTTAAAG
The DNA here is from genome assembly GCA_029228605.1 of Salix koriyanagi. NCBI lineage: Eukaryota > Viridiplantae > Streptophyta > Magnoliopsida > Malpighiales > Salicaceae > Salix > Salix koriyanagi. Next base: position 10,568,630 of record CM055345.1, on the reverse strand, counting down.
CTCTCATGGGGTTGGGACAATAGACTCAGCCTCCGAGGATGACCTGTTCTTCGAGTAGTCAGAATGTTGAATTTCCTCTATCATCCTGACAACTTCATCCATTCTGGGACGCATTTCTGGTGTTTTTGCCACACAAGCCAAAGCAATCTGAAGCATTTGCACCATTTCCTCTTCAGTATTTTGTTGCCTTACAAGCTCGACATCAAAAACCTCTGCAGTCCATTCTTCTCTGACCACAGACCTCACCCATCTTGGCAGATCAACCACGCTGTCATGCGCCGGAGCTTGTAGCGGGGCTTTCCCCGTCAGCATTTCGAGGAGGAGCACCCCGAAACTATAAACATCAGATTTCTGAGAGGATTTGCGTGTTTCAATGACCTCCGGAGCACGGTATCCAATGGTTCTATACATGGTTGTGGGGAAGTTCATCAGAGGAGCCAAGCCCACATCAGAGATGCACCCATCAAGATCTGGGGTGAGGAGTACATTGGAAGCCTTGATGTTTCCGTGGAAAAATTTGGCACCAGCTTCAGAATGAATGCTGGCAATTCCCCTGGCAGTCCCGAGGCATATCTTCACTCTAGCATTCCAATCAAGTGACGTTATACCTGCAGCCCTATTGCCTAATTTTTCCATGGGGGAGAAGTGTAAAATTCATATCAGAGACAACTGATAAGACAACTGAAGTGAGATGAAAAGATTTGATTTATGCAAATGTTATGGCAATTATGCAGATGACAGCACACCAAGAAACCAGTTTACATCATTTTAAATACACTGGGAGGTTTCACAATATTTGATTTTGTTACCTGGTTCCAAACTCCTGTACTGATAAAGTGATTCATCAGAATGTTATACCTCTTGAGGTTTTTTCAAGAATTAAAAAAAAAAAAAAAAAACACCATTGAGATCGATTCGATCAAAGAGTACATTATTCTGCAGCAATCGGCAAAAATCAAAAGTATAGTTTGATTATAGAGAATTCAATCACTTGTTATTCACCTATTCGGTATTTTTCACTAACTGAACAAAATTTTCTCTTACAAATGCTACGAATCTTCTCTGCAAGTTCTTTAATTTCCATGGTTTAAGCCATTGTTAATGCGTAACCACTCAACAAATCAAAAGAGCCATCTTGGCCACTTTGTGCTAGACTGCAAGAAACAGGACTTGATGCAGAAGTGTTGTCTGATACATGAAGTTCACAAACTTCCACCGTTTTCATTTGCCAAAACATGTTTCTAAAAGAACATAACTCACTGGCTGAAGTTTAAGACATTCTCTGGTTCTCATTAAACTAGTGAACATTGGTCTTTCTTGTTCTCAAGTAGTCATTACCAGGTGAAAACCAATTTCCCTGGATAAGATAACACCGAGAAATTTTCTATCTTCCATGAACAGATTTCTAATGAAAAAAAAAATGTGGAGGAGAGGAAAACAAAACTTTTTCATTATAATTGAGCTAAAAAGACAGCTTACCATGTAGCAGTGCAGACAAGCTCCCAGCTGACATGTAGTTGTGAACTAGAAGTTTTTCATCTTTGGAGTAGTAATAAGCACGGAGTGGAACAATATTAGGGTGCTGTCCAATTCTCCCTATAACCTCCATCTGCTGTTCAAAATCCTTTTTTCCAGCAGCTACTTCCTTCAACCTTTTCACCACCACTGACGTCCCGTCCTCCAAGACCGCCTTGTAGGCTGTTCCATAGCTTCCTTTACCAAGAACTTCAGCCGAAGCCCTCAACAAATCCTCAAGATCGAAGGTGAAAGAACAGCCTTCAAAGAAGAACAGTTTGTTCTTCTCAGCCTCCTGCACCCCACTACCGAAATCCTTGGGCTTCTCGCTCTCCGCCTTCCCTTTCAACATTGTGTTTCTTGCCCCGTCTTTTCTCTTCAATAAGCAAACAAAGATAACCATAATTATGAGAAACAGCACAGCTGACCCCCCAATTGCTATAGCAATTATAGAGTTTGAACCAAGTTTCTTGCTGGCAGTTTGAGATTGAGGCCTTGTTGGTTGGTTTAGAAAGTCGTTTGGGGAAGGAGAAGGTGAGGAGGAGATGGTGGGGCAACGCTTGAGAGGCAGTCCACATAATAGAGAGTTCCCAATGAATGAGTGATAGGAGAACTTCTGTAAAGATGGTGGAATTGTACCATTGAAATAGTTAAAGCTCAGATTTAAAGCCTTGAGTTTTGGAAGGTTGATATCGGGTATGGCTCCGGAGAAGGAATTGTTTTGGAGGTATAATGCAGCGAGCTTAGTCAGATTCTGTACGGTGGGTGGAATTCTCCCGGTGAAGAAGTTAAAGGAAAGATCCAGGACGTTGAGTTGAACGGAGAGAAAGGCAGGGATGCCGCCGGAGAAGTTATTCTGTTGCAGGTAAAGGTGCCGAAGGGAAGGGAGGGAGAGGATATCAGAAGGAAGCTTTCCATTGAGGCTATTGGATCGGAGACTGAGAATCTTGAGAGAATTAAGTCTTCCTATAGTGTTGGCCGGGATAGGGCCGAACAGTCCAACGCCTGGGAGATGGACAGAAACCACTCCAGTTCCATTTTTGTTGCAGGCAATGCCAACCCAGGAGGAGCAAATTGAGGTAGAAACATTCCAGTTGAGTTTCCGGATGTGTGGAACAGCCGCAGCAAAGTCAAGAAGTGCTTGTCTTTCAGAATTCAGGTCAGCTACAATCTGAGGAACAACTGGAAGAATGAAGAAAAGGAAAGCAACTGTGGAGAAAACATAGGACAGGAGCTTCATCGATAGTTGCTCTTTTTGAGATGAACTACGCTTATTTCTGACCTCAGCAGATCCTGGTGCTCTCCTGGTTCAGTGAGTCAGAACATTTAAGAGTTAGCTGAACATGGTTCTGTAACAACAGTTCATTGCTATACTTTAAAGTTGAATTTTCTTCAGAACAAAAGGAGAAAAGTAATAAGGTGTTCTTGATTGACATTTTTATTTTGGGAAAGAAAAGCTCACTTACCAGAGGAAGCACATGTCAAAAGCAAAGTGGTGATAAAGAATCCAAGAAAATAAAAGATTGATTTAAAGAGAAAGCAAAAAAGTTAAATTCTCCTTTTTTTTTGTTAAAGAAAAGGCATAAAGAGAGCAGCACTATTGTTCTGATTAGCACTCACTCAGAATCTCATTTCATGCTTGTTCATTTGAGCTATGGAGCTGTGTAAACCTGCATGATCCATTAGAAAAAGAAATCGATTGGGAATCATACAGGAGGGAAGCTCACAGGAAGTAACCATAAAAAATTAAAAAATAAAGGAGCAAACAATTAATATCCAGTTGGATGTTGAAGAAAGTGTGCCTGATATCACTTGCTGATAACAACATAAAGTATATTTCCAAAGTTGACAAGTGACAAATACATACTATGGAGATAGACATTTATACATGACAATTTTTCAATCTAATAATTTCTGTCTTTCGTATTCAAGAACACCTGCAAGAAAATCAGAATACAAAAAACTTTACTGAAATCAAGTTCAAGTTCAAGTGCTTTCAGTTGAGCAGTCCAGCTCAAAATTAAAAAAATAAAAGGTGGAAGTAACAATGATAGTAGTGGAAAGCTGATTTGGGTCACCAAATTTATAGACTGGCAACTGTATATATACTCTTAATAAGTAAATCTCCCAACTCTACTGTCTGAATATTCAGATGAGGAAGCATTATCACTGACCATGAATTTAAGGTCTGAAACTCCTTTGAAGTCTCAATACTGGATGTCAGCAGAAGAAACACTGAAAAACTTGACTCAAAACACTTGAATCAAGGCAAAACCCCATTCTGATTCAAGTTTTCAAGACCAAATGAGAATTTTATCCAGATGCAAAAAAACTAAGCTATGAATATAGAAATGGAGGTTATTTATTATTATCAAACGTTTTTGCATGTAGATGAATTCTTGACCATCAACAAGACAGCCGACAGTGTGGTTATCTTTGTAACTAGGAATTAAGAAAGTAAAATGCTTGCAAAAGTAAAATGTTTGGTCCCTTTTTTCTATTCTTTTTCTATTGGAATTAAACTGTGTTCTTCTATGCATGAAACCATTGACAATGACACAGAAAGCATTTGAAGTCCAACACAGCTTGATATTAAAAGTAAATGTATCCTCAAATTACCCAGTAAGAGTCTGTGAACAGCACAACGAATCTGTAGAGCTCACAATCCACTTCTCAACTTCACAAGAAACTGTAGCCTTTTCATCTATTATCTTCTATACGTGTATGAAAAAGAGAGAGAAGGGGGGGAGTGATGATAAGAACAGAAATCTATAGAATTAATATTGCTCTAGTATGATTAAGAAAAAAGTAATTTTGTTCTGGTATGGTGAAGACAGAGTAGGATAGGCAATTTCATTTTCTTGCCTTGAGATTTTAGCAACGAATGTTGGACAACAAACTCGATGATGGCAACGAATGTAAGTCAAAATCTATGATGACACTTCCATTATTTTTGACAGGGAGATAGAAGTCAAAACTTCCTTGAGCTTACTAAGGGATAGCTAACACTAGATTTCTTTCTCCTCTTTTTAGCACATACAGGCAAGGGGAATTCCGGTGGACAGAAGATCATGAATAAGCTCTTAAGTTGTCACCCTTTTAGAAAATGTTTAAAGCGTATTTGTTTGCCATTAGCTTACAATGTATTAGCATAATGATAACGATGTCCCCATGAGGCATGGTTTGTTGATAAAAAACTTGAGATCTGCATAATAGGTCTCGAGTTTGAGTCAGGATGTGCACCTCTTGTAAGAACCTGGGACAGCCGGGGTTTCCAGGAGAGGCTCGAGATCTGTATAGCAGGTCTCGAGTTTGAGTCAGGACATGCAACTCTTGTAAAAGCCTGAGACAGCCGGGGTTTTACTTGCTCACCCGCGTCTACAAAATGCGTTTTTTGGAAGACTAGGTTTCCTCAAATCCAAAAAATCAACAATGATATCGATAATAATGAGTTCCTCGCTATGGTTCCATATACATTATGACGAATTTGAAAGTTTTCTGGAAAAAAGAATGATAATTTTAAGCATGGAGAGATCATCATGCATAATGACTTGTTTTGACTCCACGCTCAACTTCCAAACTACAAACCGGAACTCACATGGTAGGGTCCTTGCCATTTTTTCTTTTCTTTTCACAATGGGAGGAAGGAGAGGGGGGCCGTTTCCTTTATTACAAGATCCTGCCTCGAAAGAGCCCAAATGACACAAGGTTTGATGCTGAAGCCGATTGATCGCTGGAAATTGAATAGACGGTGCCGTCTTGCTAGTTGGGTGTCATTTTCCAACCAGTTCGTGAGTAATTAACCGAACTGACCACAGCTTAGACAAACTGGTCAAGTTTTATCCAGTTCTTGGGAGACACGAATCCACAATGGGACCAAATGAGTTTGTCAGTTTCCACAGAAGGTCCTTGGCAGTTAGGTGTAAGCATCAAGCCATGAATACTGCCTGCTGTCATGGCAACGGCAATAACAGACAGGAAAGGACAGGATTTTAATGAAGACGCGTTAGAAGTTTTTTTTTTGGTAAAGAAGACGCGTTAGAAGTTAGAATAACCAGTGAAGGTGCAAATTGTGGAAGCTTTCATGTGCTTAAAAATACATAGATGTTAAAACTGCTGGTGTTCTTCAGTTATCATGCAGTGTTTTTGTCATGATTACCTATCAAGCATCAACAACTGTACCCCAGATATTGGTGATAAACAGCAACCATCCCATGAATTAGCTGGCAAGCAGACTTTTCACAGAACTTATGACTTCTAAACTAGACTGCAAAATTAACAACGGTCCATTGGAAGCTTCTGGATCGAGAGAAATAACCTAGCATGCAACAGGCTTTAAAACAAGTTAAGTCATAGGCAAGAAAATGAAAGTGCCTAAAAGGCACAGGCAACATTGATATCTAATCTTCGGTAGTGAAACCATCGCAATCCAGGTCTCAATCTATAAAACAAAGCAGATCATCTTAGAATGATTTTAGAGTATTGAAGAAAAAATATAAATTATTGCAACGAGAGATTTCCAGGGTAAATTGGCAAGCAAGGCAAAGAAACCGATCCATGTCAGAAAAACTGCCTTCTGTGTGAATGGCTACCTCAGTTGTATGCTTTTATTGCCTCAAATGGGCCATCTCAACTTCAGTAATACAAAAACTTGTGAGATTTCTGAAGATGACTTGTTAGCAGTACAGGAAAACTGTGCACAAATTGTGATACTGGTTGTGATGTCCGTACATCAAGCCATGTGCCTCCATTAAGCAAAACAAATCCATGGAAATGAAATGAAAAAAAGAGGAATGAATGGAAGAGAAACGAACATCAATTTGCTTAACAGGCACTAGGAGCCACCTTTTTCAAGCTTTTCAACTTCCTCGCGGTGCTTTCTTTCAGCTTCCTGAAGTTCCCTCTCAGCATCCTCCTCTTCCTCGATTTGATCAAGAACATCAAATTCCTTGCTTGCTGCCATTGCTTTCACCACAGGATCTCTCAGCTCAGATATTAAACCACCACCAACCTTGTATTCTTCTTCGTCTCCAATCAGAAATAATCGCTGATCAGGTCCTGATGCCATGGGGATGTCCACAGCCAGTAACCTCATATCATACTGCACAGAAATTTACAACATTTTTTGAATAAGGGTTAAGTTGTTCATATACCTTTATCAAAATGTAAATTTTCTTCACACACAGACATATATATACATACAAGTGACAACTCTGGGATTACTTGTGCACAGAGCTTCAGGGGAATATATAAATGAAGCTGCTGCCAATAACAGTCTCTAACTTCTAAATTGATAGAAATAGGCAGATAAGAATTAATGCATCAATCCTCCCAACCCCCTTTCCCTCTCTCCTGCACAGATACTCATGTAGCTAGAAAAATGTCTAATGCAACAGCAACACACTAGCAATGGGGTGGCAATCAATTTGCTCCACTTAAGAGAAGCTCAATTTACAATTTGTGTGTTGCCAAAGACCAAGAGAATCATAATCATTTAGTCCAATTTTTCATTTCTTAAGAACATTCTTTTACCTGATCAGATGCTCAAAACAAAGAAAGTGAGCATACCTGGCCTTTCTTCTTCTTAACTTCAACACTGACTAGACCTTTTCTCTCAGAACCTAGTATTGGGAAAATGAGAAAACATCGCTTGCTCCTAACAGTTGGCTTGAAGTTCTTTAGAATAAGTCCACCTCCCGACATCACATAGGCTCTTAATGCTGTTCCTGTGAGAGGAGCACCCATGACCTCAAGAATCCCAGCTGAGGTGTTCAGCTTTGTCATGGCCATTCTATAAACTTTATCAGGATTGATTGTAATTCTTGAGCGGATATACAGGCCCTTTAGCAGTGACATAGATGCACAAAACACACAAATGTTATCATGTAAGTTGATCCTTGCTTATGGTACACAGACAAAACCAACAATAGTTTGCAACAGAATCTGTAATTTTAAATATATGGAAAATCCATAAATAGAAAGACTCGAGGACTTCTGATTAAGGATGCACCTTTCACTTTTGATCATGAGTCATGGCCCATAATGATGACTTCCAACTTGTTTTATATATAGCATAAGCTTTAGGTGTGAAACATGAACAGCAGCAGCATCTGCATTCTAGGAGAATGCCAGCTGCTAGTATCTGATATGATCATAAATTCATTGTAGTGTTTTGAATTTTTTTTATAAGGAGAATACAAGAATGCCCTTAGTGGCTTAGAATTAGGTTAAGGGTAGGGTAGTAATTGCACAAGCTAGTAAATATAAATAGAAAAGAAAAGAAAAGAAAAGGAAAAAGAGAGGTAATCTGAAAATTGAGAGAGAGAACCGGGAAGAGAGAAAGAAAGAAGAAGAAGAAGAAGAAGAGAAAAGAGGGAAAGAGAAGAGGAAGAGAAGGAAGAAGGAGAAATAAGTTGTTAAGGTAATGTGTGTGTTTTATTATGTATAAATGTGATTATTAGCCATGATTTTGCTTGTATGGGTTGTTAGGGTTTGATAATTTTATTTGGGTTTGATTGATGAATTAGGAGAGATGTTAGGGTTTGAATGTGTTGGGTAATAGTTTAATTAGTTTGATTGTAGATGATTTTGAAGTTTTGAGATGTTTGGTTTAAGAAAATATTGAGAAAAATGGTGAATAATGTTGATAAATTTCGAAAATCCCTTTGCTGGAAATTCTGGGTTGAGGTTGAAGATGACGAAAAATTCATTTTGGTCCTTTTTGGTGAAAATTACAGTTTGGTCCCCGAAATTTGGAAAAAATTACAGTTTGGTCCCTGGAATGAAATTCGAGATTTCTGGACAGAATTGAGGATGAATTATGGACAAAATTTTCAGTATAGTTGTGAATTTAAGAGGAGTTCAATTTAGTCCTTCAATTTGGTAAAATTACGATTTGGCCCTAAAAAATATGAGAAAAATTCAGAATGGTCCCTAGGTGAAATAATAGCATTTAAGATTGGTTTGATGGATAATTGAAGTTCATTTGATGAATTATTATCAATTTTATGAGTTAGGTATTTGGAATTTAGATTTTGGAAGAAACCTTTGATTTAGGTTTTACGAAGAAATTGATAGTTGATTCAAAAAACACATAGGATTATGATTTGAACTCTTAGATATGTTATTAAAGGTATTTTACTTCTTTTGAGTCATTTCTTGAGTATATCTTCTTTTATATATTCAGATAATCCCGATCTTCTACCCGCGGGACATCGGTAAGATTTCGTCAACACTCTGCTTTGTTGAACCTTATTTGCTTTTGAGTCAGGTGAGTGGATAATATTTAATATGCATGAGAAATAGTATAAATATTTGAATTTGCTAGTATGAATTGGATTATGCTTTTTGATAATATATACCTTGATTATATTCTTGATATGATAAAGCATAATCATTTGTTGAATATCCGTTCTTGATATGAGCCTATATCTGTTTGTGAATTGATAGCTCCTCATTTGATTGATACCATGAGTTGAGCCTTGAGATATGGATATGTTTGGTTGATTATAAGATATGCCTATGGTATGCCAGTCAGAATACCCATGCTAACAGGGTAGTGTTAGCCTTTGTGCACATCGTATCTGAAACCCTAGTTGGTCGGGGGAGTCACCAACCTGTGTGGACTGATCATCCCACAGTACGGAGCCTCATGCTCATTGCATTCTGATTTTCTGACGAGCTTTACCTATTAAATTCTTGTTATGACCTATTTGAGAAATTTGTTGTAAGAACCTTGAGCCGATTTGATATTATACTTCTCTTTGCTATATTATCTCGTATGTGTATATTGGATATTATCTACTCACTGAGTTGTTGAACTCACTCCCTCATTATTTATCATTTTCAGGGTCATAGCTTGCTAGCAGGTCATTTTTGTCCAACTCTTGGAACCCCTGCTATTTTGGTTGTATTGGATATTTTGTTCATATGTCTAGTTAGTGCTCCACAATTATAAACTGTATGTAATCAACTCTTGTATAAAGACAATCGAATTATGTTATAAAGTTTACGTTTGATATTTCCGCTGCGTTGTACTCCGAAAAGTTGAATGATAAGTTTGTGTGTAAGTTTGGGTTCGCATAGGTGTGGAACCTTGGAGGGGAACCATGCCTATGTGCCGGTCACGGATCCGGGAATCGGGTCGTGACAGAGATGGTATCAGAGCTAAAAATTATAAAATGAATAATAGTAAAGTTAGGATTCGTATTGTGGAGCATTAGGATCCGTTTTGTCTTATCTGTCATCCTTGAAATTCTGAATTCTCATCAAGCATATCTTCCTGATTCCTTATGTCTTCTATAGATATGCTTTCCGATAATTATTTGATAACTATTGTGCTATTGTTCTAGAATGACAAAAGTGTTATTCCTTATATGATATGTCGAGGAATAGACATATAGCTAACACTATGGGAGTACGTGATGATCAGAAAGATGTCCGTATTGTGTAGTTAAGAAATGCAAGATATATTCCTTATAGGAGGGGTGATGTATTCACACTTGAATATATTCTTTTTGTTTGCACTTTTGAATCAAAAGTTTTGTTTGATACGGGTGCAACCCTTTTGTTTATGTCCTTATATATTGCCATGAGGTTAGATAGACAACTAACTCTGTTAGGATTTCTCATTTCTGTTTATATCTCCGTGGATGAAGAATTAATATTAGTGAAGTATGTGTATCAAAATTGTGAGATAGAAATTGGAGATAAGATCCTTATGGGAGACTTGAATGTTTTACATATGATTGATTTTGATGTGATTTTGGGAATTAATATTAGTGAAGTATGTGTATCAAAATTGTGAGATAGAAATTGGAGATAAAATCCTTATGGGAGACTTGAATGTTTTAGATATGATTGATTTTGATGTGATTTTGAGAATGGATTGGTTGTCAAAGCATAGGGCTTTAGTAAATTGTTGGGGTAAGAAATTAGTGTTTGATTTAGATGCAGAAATGAGGTTAGTTTTTTCAAGGAGATAAGATTGTATGTTCATTAATTATATTGTTGACTATCTTGAGGAGAATGACACGAAAAGGGGTACAATGTTACCTAGCACACATAGTGGATGTAGATAAGGAAATTTCCCGGTTAGACCAAGTCCCCTATAGTTAAGGAGTTCATTGATGTATTTCCTGATGAGTTACTGGATTGCCTCCGTATAGGGAGATTGAGTTTTTCTATTGATTTGATTCGAGTGCCGAACCAATATCAATGGCACCATACAGAATTGAGAGAGCTAAAGGGAACAATTGTAGGATTTATTAGACAAGTTCATTCGGCCAAGTGTGTCTCCTTGGGAAGCCCCAGTGTTGTTTGTGAAGAAGAAAGATGGGTCATTGAGGCTATGTATAGATTATAGACAACTAAATCGAGTGACAATTTGAAATAGATACCCACTCCCTCGAATAGATGATTTGTTTGATCAGTTGCAGGGAGCTCAATTCTTTTCTAAGATTGATCTTCGATCTGGGTATCATCAGTTGAGGATAAGGAAGGAAGACATTCCAAAAACCGCCTTTAGAACTCGGTATGGTCACTATGAGTTCTTGGTGATGTCTTTTGGGTTAACGAATGCGCTAACAACTTTTATGGACTTGATGAACAGTGTGTTTAAACAGTTTATTGATCAATTTGTGATAGTTTTTATTGATGATATTTTGGTTTATTCAAAGTCTAGAATTGGAGCAGTTGCTTATAGGTTGGCCTTACCGCCAAATTTGTCGACTATACATCTAGTTTATGTTTCTATGCTACGGAAGTATATGTCGGATCCATCTCATGTGTTAGAAGTGCATCCAGTTGAGTTAAGAGATGATGTGACTTATGAGGTGCAACCAGAAACTATAGTGGACCGACAAGTGAGAAAACTTAGGTCGAAGGATATAGTTTCGGTGAAGGTGAAGTGGAAAGGTCATTCAATTGAAGAAGCGACATGGGAAACTTGAGGATAAGATGCGTGAGGAATACCCTCATCTTTTTGATAATCTCGGTATGTATTCAAACATTTATTTAGTTTCGAGGGACGAAACTTTTTATAAGGTGGGGAGATTGTAGTGTTTTGAAATTTTTTTTTATAAGGAAAATACATGTATGCCCTTAGTGGCTTAGAATTAGGTTAAGGGTAGTTGTAGTAATTGCACAAGCTAGTAAATATAAATAGAAAAGAAAAAGAAAAAGAAAAGAAAGAAAAAAAAAGAGAGAGTAATCTGAAAATTGAGAGAGAGAATCGGGAGAGAGAAAGAAAGAAGAAGAAGAAGAAGAAGAGAAAAGAGGGAAAGAGAAGAGGAAGAGAAGGAAGAAGGAGAAATAAGTTGTTAAGGTAATGTGTGTGTTTTATTATGTATAAATGTGATTATTAGCCATGATTTTGCTTGTATGGGTTGTTAGGGTTTGATAATTTTATTTGGGTTTGATTGATGAATTAGGAGAGATGTTAGGGTTTGAATATGTTGGGTAATAGTTTAATTAGTTTGATTGTAGATGATTTTGAAGTTTTGAGATGTTTGGTTTAAGAAAATATTGAGAAAAATGGTGAATAATGTTGATAAATTTCGAAAATCCTTTGCTGGAAATTCTGGGTTGAGGTTGAAGATGACAAAAATTCATTTTGGTCCTTTTGGTGAAAATTACAGTTTGGTCCCCGAAATTTGGAAAAATTACAGTTTGGTCCCTGGAATGAAATTCGAGATTTTGGACAGAATTGAGGATGAATTATGGACAAAATTTCAGTATAGTTGTGAATTTAAGAGGAGTTCAATTTAGTCCTTCAATTTGGTAAAATTACGATTTGGCCCTAAAAATATGAGAAAAATTCAGAATGGTCCCTAGGAGAAATAATAGCATTTAAGATTGGTTTGATGGATAATTGAAGTTCATTTGATGAATTATTATCAATTTTATGAGTTAGGTATTTGGAATTTAGATTTTGGAAGAAACCTTTGATTTAGGTTTTACGAAGAAATGGATAGTTGATTCAAAAACACATAGGATTATGATTTGAACTCTTAGATATGTTATTAAAGGTATTTTACTTCTTTTGAGTCATTTCTTGAGTATATCTTCTTTTATATATTCAGATAATCCCGATCTTCTACCCGCGGGACATCGGTAAGATTTCGTCAACACTCTGCTGTTTGAACCTTATTTGCTTTTTGAGTCGGGTGAGTGGATAATATTTAATATGCATGAGAAATAGTATAAATATTTGAAATTTGCTAGTATGAATTGGATTATGCTTTTTGATAATATATACCTTGATTATATTCTTGATATGATAAAGCATAATCATTTATTGAATATCCGTTCTTGATATGAGCCTATATCTGTTTGTGAATTGATAGCTCCTCATTTGATTGATACCATGAGTTGAGCCTTGAGATATGGATATGTTTGGTTTGATTATAAGATATGCCTATGGTATGCCGGTCAGAATACCCATGCTAACGGGGGTAGTGTTAGCCTTTGTGCACATCGTATCCCGAAACCCTAGTTGGTCGGGGAGTCACCAACACTGTGTGGGCTGATCATCCCACGATGCGGAGCCTCATGCTCATTGCATTCTGATTTTTCTGACGAGCTTTACCTATTAAATTCTTGTTATGACCTCTTTGAGAAGTTTGTTGTAAGAACCTTGAGCCGACTTGATATTATACTTCTCTTTGCTATATTATCTCGTATGTGTATATTGGATATTATCTACTCACTGAGTTGTTGAACTCACTCCCTCATTATTTATCATTTTCAGGGTCATAGCTTGCTAGCAGGTCATTTTTGTCCAACTCTTGGAACCTGCTATTTTGGTTGTATTGGATATTTTGTTCATATGTCTAGTTAGTGCTCCACAATTATAACCGTATGTAATCAACTCTTGTATAAAGACAATTGAATTATGTAATAAAGTTTAGTTTGATATTTCCGCTGCGTTGTACTCTGAAAGTTGAATGATAAGTTTGTGTGTAAGTTTGGGTTCGCATAGGTGTGGAACCTTGGAGGGGAACCATGCCTATGTGCCGGTCACGGGTCCGGGAATCGGGTCGTGACATTCATAATCTTCTTATAATGACTGCTTTACTTTCATATTATTGGTGCCTAATTCTATCAATTTGTTACTGCTTCCAATTTTCTAACATGCCATGCTATAAATCTCATTCATACTCAATAAGGAGCTTGTGTGGATCAGGGTGTTGGTAGGATTTATGTGAGGTCTGTTTCTCTTCTGGTTTATCTCTATAGCCTGACAAATCCTGTTTTCCCATTATTATTATCTACTGTCCATCCGATTGTTAATGATACTAAATATAGAAATAACATTGTGTACCTATGTATAAGGCATTAGAAGACAATGACTAATTATTTTAATTTTTTTCACTTTCAAACATTCCAACTATATTTTTCTTCTCTTTTGCAATTTGCTATGAAACTTGATAGTATTTGAACAGTCATTATTATAATAAATTTTCGAAGCATGAAATCCCAAAATGTTTTATTCACTCAAAACAATGAAATAATTATATAACAAGCATAATGAAAATTTCAATTTAAGCAATATTCTTCATGACATAGTATTAAAAAAAGAAATTCCAAGCTTCTAACTTGAATCGTTGTCCTGCAAATTTACTTAGCATATTAATTAACAAGAAAACAATATATTTTTTTGACAATATAGCATTTGGATTTTCTCACTAATTGATTTTCTTTCAGATGTGCATAATGTTGATATTAATATTAAATAGATTTATGTTGATATTAATATTAGAATTAATCATGTACGAAAAATGATTTTGTTATTTAAATTGTTTACATACACAGCATTAAATTTGGGTATTTGTTCTTAAAGTGCTACTTTCTATGAGCATAGTTATGTTTTAAAAAACTTGAATCATGTATATAACAATTCATCCTCAATAATAAATAAAACAGAATGACTATATGTGGCACATGTGCAAGGCACGTGCAGCATACACTATGAAAAGTAAAATGTGAGAGGGTATCAAGGAATTAGAAGTCTAGGCAATGAGTAAAATTAACTAAGCCTTTCAAAGGATTCTTCTATGGTTAACATGCTATGCTTTTAAACAAATTTTATCAATTCAAGTGTCCTTCCTTTTGGTGTCGCCATCAATTTCTGTTTTCTCATTTCCTCCCTATTCGCATACGTGTCACCAAGTATAAAAACATGTGAGCATGAGCCAAGCCATGGTTTTTGTAGTCACTATTCTATCACATTTTAAACCATGTGATATGTGAAAGAAAAATCTCAATTGTTACTCTCTCCTATGGATGACATGGACAGGACATGGGCAGGAAAAAAGGCAAGAAAAATATGGAATAAGAAACCACAACGTAAGAGACTTAAACTGGATAGAAACAATCAAACCTCCCCAGCAATAAGAGAAAACTGATCAAAGGCATAACCATTTAGCCTTTCCTACATATATAAAAAATTTATGTGCTCATCTAGTTAGCTCATTGCCCAAGACTAGAATTTCCTACGCATCTCAACTTAAACACTCCCACAGAGACACTTAAGTAGGATTAGACAGTTTCAAAACTTGACTCTTATTTCATACTAACCTAAAGTTTTAACACTAAGTACACCTAAGTTGGAACAGGTAGCTTCTACACTTAGAATTTGTAAGAATGGGATTATATAACTTCAGCACATAAGTAGGACTAGAAAGCTTCGACATCAAGACTCGGAACTTCACTCAGCCAGGTAGAAACAGCTACATATTTTTCTGTATATTCAATGTATGAC
The DNA here is from genome assembly GCA_029228605.1 of Salix koriyanagi. NCBI lineage: Eukaryota > Viridiplantae > Streptophyta > Magnoliopsida > Malpighiales > Salicaceae > Salix > Salix koriyanagi. The sequence continues at coordinate 10,553,353 of CM055345.1, read as the reverse complement.
AGACTGATCAAAAGATCGGAGTCTCATTCTTAAGAGATTTAATCATCACCTTATCACTGCATCTAAACTTGAGGTCCGATCACTTCTAATAACTCACTTCCTTTTAGTGAATGCATGGTAGATCGACTGTGCTTTTGCCACAATCATCATTGATTCATGTGTAAACAACACTCACCTTTGAAGTTAAAAACACACCACCTATAACAAGCTATCCACAAAAACATGTTCGAGTATAGAATGTTGGTAGAGGCACTACCATAAGAATAACAGGAGCACCCATCTCGTGCTTGTACTCCCCCTCATCACATTTAGGAAAATCGTAAAGTCAACGTAAATTTTATAGTTGGTTCTCACATCAATAATCCAAAGGGAGACATCACTCACATATAATCAAGAATAAATTTGTTGCACGAATAGAAATAACAAAACACAGTAAAACGATTAGAGAAAGAACTCACAGAAAAGGCAACCATGGCAGATGAAAGGGCTAGAAACCCATACTTCGCCATGCCTTCAGATAGACTAACAAAAGTATTAGCAATACCAAACATAAGCCTCCAAAGCAAAGCACAAATTATCACTCCTCCTGCCCCGATCAAAAACAAGGAATTCCTCTTTAAAAAGGCATCAATTTGCAACCCTAAAGCTTCACGGTACCTCGAGAAAGCAGAAGTAACAGCAGTGGCCGGCTTCTCAAGAAGCTTTTTTGCAAAATTCCCATCAACCCTTTTTCCCCAAATTCGAAGAACCTTTAAGAGAAAACTGCCTCACCCCATTGAAAAAAACTCCCATTTTTAGAAAATGAAGAATTGGGTCTTGTACAGGATAGAAATTGAGATAAACCCGGATTAGGAGAAGTGGGTTTTGAAGTAAAACATGGGATTTGAGAGTTAAAAGAAGTGAAATTTGATGAGGCATTTGTGTAAGGTCTAGTAAAAGAGGTAGCAATTTTAGAGGCAAGAGGAGTGGTTAAAGGTGAGGGCTTGGAAGTAGAAACATGATTGTAGTGAAGTTTGAGAAGACCTTGGATGATTCTTGGCGAGTGTCTCGACATTGTTGATCGGTTAGTAAAAAGAAAAAATAAATGTTTGCAGGAAACTAGCAAACAAAAAATAAAAATGGGTTTGTACTGGTGGTTCCTTGACAAGTAGATTGAAGTTAAAACATGGTGTCATTTATGATATGAATCCAAAAGGTTTTCTTATTTTATTGTTGTGTGTAACTAATTTCTGGGAAGGTGTTACACTATAAAACTATATCAGAAAAAAAAAATGAATAATTATAAGATAACTATGATTAATTAGGAAAAATTAGAAGATAGGGCTAGAGAGTGTTGGTGTGATTTCTTTTAAAAGTATTTTTCGTTTAGAAATATATTAAAATGATATTTTTTATTTTTAAAAAATTGTTTTTGACATCAACACATAAAAATAATTTAAAAACACCAAGAAAAATTAATTTAAAATAAAAAAAATAAAATAAAAATTCAAAAATATTTTTGAAATACAATATCAAACAAAGTAAAAAAAAAAATATGCAAACCACGTAATTTAAAGGTAATAATAACTCTCGTGTACATGAGATCATCGAAAGAGCTCTAAAAAATAGGAGGTAACAACAATTAATAGAGAAAAAAACATCATTTCACTATTCTAGCACGACAAATGTACTTCCACAATGATTTCCTAATCTCTTTTATTTATTTATTTTAAATTAGAATCTTATTCTCAACCATTAAATGTCTTAGTAAACATGTATCAAGAGAGAGACCACTTACTTATTTTGAGACTTACTTATTTTGAGATTTTTATAATTAAAAATAATTAAAATTTATTTTATGTGAGATTATTATACTGATATCAAATTTTACTTGAATTTCTTAATTGCACTATGCAATAAAAATAAATAAAGTTAAGTTAAATGGTGTATATATGTGATGTCAATACTTTCAATGTCTGAAGTATAGATTCTAAAGAAGACGATGAAAGAAAATCAACTAATTTAGTATTTTAATTATTACAGTTTTCTTCATAAAAAAAATATCTTTAGCCTCTCTCTTTCTCACTCTCTCAACATTTGAATGCATTAACATCTTACCTTTATGGTTTTCAAAAACTAGTCTTTGCACACTACATTGGATATAGAAATGCATTTTATTTACAAAAAAATTATTAATTCCTTTCGGTCAAAGCTTTCTGAAAAAATACAAAAGTAAACATCGTTTAATATTTTCATACGAAAACCAAAAAAATATGTTTGCATCAGTTTCAAAATTTAATAACCAGTTTATTAATTTTTCAAGAATTTGGCTAATATTTAAATAAATCGTAAACTTATTCATGAGAGTTAATAATATAAATTCAGATAATAAATGTTAGAGCTAGAATCACACTAATATTTAAATATCTTTTATTGGTGGAAACAACTAAGTCCTCGTATAATCACATCAAGGCCTCTGTTGCCCTAGCTTCTTGTAATTCCTTCTCTTATTTACTTGTCGAACATACAAAGTTCTCTCCTTTATATATGCATGCTTGGGCTTGAAAAGAACTGAACTTTACATTCATTTATTTATCTTGTGAACTCTGCGCCATAAATTCAGCAGATTTGAAATGATTTGTACTTATGGGGTTTATGGTTGGTTTACTGAATTGGTAAGCAAAGATGTGATAATTACTGGCTTCAAATATGATTTTAATTATCTTTAAAATCCATGCAAAGCAGTTTCACTGATTCCCGTGACTGTCTCAATCATGCGAATACTGGGCTGAGCAAATAACAAGCTGCAGTCAAATACCACCTGCTGTGTTTTTCAGTACCATTGTCCTTGTACATCAGTGGATCTACAAACTTGGCAGCAACTTTAAATTTTATTCTCGAGCCGAGATTGTTAATATAATGATTATTAAATATTTATATAATTGTTAATTTTAGAATTTATAAAATTAATTAAAGTACATACAAGTTAGTTCAAATATCCATGTTAATAATAATAAAAAAAAAAAAGATAAAGCATTTTTTCAGTCTCTAGAACACGTACTGGATGGAGGGAAAGACTTGAAAATACTTTAATTTTGTTCATAGTTTTGTGATTGCTTTTGATGTTACTATCATGGATCAGTCAGTTTGTCTTGGCTTCTGGGTATCATGTTAGTTATAAGATCAAGTAATTTTGGTTCTTCAAGACAATGTTTGTATTGGATCAAATTGTAATTTTTCTTCAAACCCTGAATTAATAAGATAATTTTGCATTAGTTAACTGGATGGTTTTACTAAATGATGTGATAATATGCAATATATATATATATATATATATAGACACA